>CM074278.1:31537939-31577939 GCA_037194245.1 Opsariichthys bidens
ATTTGTCTAATTGAGTTTGTGTTATGAAAAGGATCCTCTGTACTTGTAAAATGACTGTAGAGGCTCATTTTGATCATCATATGACTAAACCTTCTATATGCATCTTTGTAGCGGTGTGTAAGCAGGGATGTCACTCGGACCACGGTTCCTGCGATCTGCCCGGAGATTGCAAGTGAGTCCGCCCAGGTTTCAGAAACATCTACACATTCAGTGCCGTATTCGTTACTTGCTTGCTTTTGTGTGTGTCTTTTTCTCGCTTCCTGTTTGTTGTAACCTCTCTCTATGTCTGCAGGTGTCATTACGGCTGGAAGGGAGATCTGTGCGATGAGTGCGAGACGTTTCCTGGGTGTGATCACGGCACTTGCACTGAACCCTGGAAGTGCGTGTGTGACACAAATTGGGGCGGCCTGCTCTGTGACAAAGGTGAGGTGACACCTGACACTCGAGGAGACGTGCCGCAGTCGCTTTTTAAGGAAAGGAAAAATGTGCGGCGACACTTGTTGCTGTAATATATGCGCATATTAAAGACGGCAGACAGAGCCAAGTTTCTTCACTTTCACACAATGCATTCACTTAACACCGACCGACAGATGAAAACCCGACGATGGCAGCGAACTTTATTTTTAACAGAACCCCTTTGGTTAAAAATGTACATAATTATATTGAAATGCAAAAAGATTAGCAAAAAATATCACACGCTGGCTTTAATGTCACAGTTAAAAATGATTTACGAAAATAGTAATATTGTGAAATATTATTAGAATTTACAATCTATTTTAATATATTTTATAAAGTCATTTCTTCCCGTGGTGTAAAATCATTCTAATATACTTATTGATTTCGTGCTTAAGAAACATTTTTATTATTATTTATTATTAATTATGTTGAAAACAGTTATTTTGTCAGAAATATGACCTGACAGATGTCATTAAAATAGGAAAACACTTTATTATTTATATGAAACTGTATCTGTCTGTCAATCATTCGTCTGTCATGTGTTTGGAGGGCAGGGTTTTGGAGAGAGGTTGACGTTAGCAGAACGAAACAGTGAAAATGTCAAATTGAAAAAAAAAAAAAACCCTTAATGGCATTAATATGAAGCAGTGGCCGCTTGTCAGGGGATGCAAGGGAAGGGAACAGTTACCAAAAACTTTGAGGTGAAAATGGACAATTTGATGTTAATAAATTTTTTTAAGTATAATACTGGCAGCAGGGTTGCCAGCCAGTTACTGTAAAATTTACAGTAGTGTTACTGTAATTTAATTGACAGAATTTCCATGTGTTCTCTGATTACAGTAAATAACTGTATTTTTTTTTTAAATTATGAAGGATCAATTTACAGCTATATTTTGTAAATTTGAGTCAAACCAACACGTGACCCCAGAATGCATTGCAGTTTTACAGCAATATGCTGTATTATTAAAAAACTGCCAGCGGCTGTAAAATAATGCTGTAATTTTTACAGCAATTCATCACAGTATACATAGGCAATGTTTGTGTAAATAGATCCAGATGATCTGATATTGTGATATTCTTCAGGGCTTTGTAGAGGTGTAAGCCGAACAGAACGTGAGCCGGACACTTGTTTGGAGATGGAGGATAAACATGCTCTTGCCATTCAGTGGTTATGTTACAAATGCAAATGGCACCGTCTCACACACACACACACACTAAACACAGATCGCAGGAGCCAGTCTTGCAGCCCTGCATCATTTTCCATCCCAGCGCTGGTTTTAATTTGTCTCTATTTGTATGCTGTGGTTGTAATTCTTCCAGTGAAGCATGCTTTTGTGTTGTGGGTAAATCTTCAGGAAACAATCCATTTGAGTGTAACTCATCCACTCAAGCATGACTTTGTAGGAATTATTGGTTAGATTTTGTATGATTTTTGAAACAAACTACATTTAAACAATGTCTGGGCTGTCAAATCGATTTGTGTCTAGACCAAACTGGCATTTTGTGTAACCCCATGAGTCTGAGCTTGAAATTATTGTTAAAAAAAACATTTTCCTGCAAGCGTCAGATATAAATTTTAGTGAGCTTTTTTTTCCCACACATATATATATATATTACAGGTGTTGGTATATTGTATAGCTGGAAGTGGTGTTATGTGGAGCAGGTGTGGATCACAGCTGTTTTCACACAGCTATCAGTGATTTTGAATAATTAATGATTGCAAACTGTGTTAGTATGTATAGGTGTTTTGTATTATTTGAGATAGAAAATGGTCCTCTGAATCGTGTGGCTTTATTTTGCAGTTTCAGTTTGTTGGAGAGCTGTTTATTTCTATGTTTTTTGCTTCAAGGAAAAAATAATGATGATAAATTTGCTTTGGTTTTGTCCTTACCACAAGTTTCCTATTTCTAAAGTCAACATTCACCAAACGGTGTATTACCATAATGTGACATTTCTTGGTGAAACAAGATATTTAACAAGGAAAAAAAAATAAAAAATGTGGAATGGGACTTGATTTTATCCATTTTTCATGATTGGATCATGAAAAGTGGATGTTTGATGCTAAACTTTGCTGTCACCACAGAAAACCACTGCTGGTTGAAAGGGAAGTGAAGCTTTGGTGACATCAACGCAGGGAAAAAAAGCCATTTCAGAGATTAAGTTATTAGATGTTTATAAAGAAAATGAAAAGACAAACGTTTTCTTTCTTTGGAATAATATGCTCTTATCGATCACACACAATAACACTGCGAATGTGCGTTAATGAAAAGGTTTTAATTTAGTCCTGACTTAAATTTACAGATGTGTTCAGTAGCATTCTTCATGTACTTTTAAGGGTTAGTTCACCAAAAATGAAAATTCTGTCATTAGTTCCTCTCCATCATGTCGTTCTACACTCGTAAGACCTTCGTTCATCTTCAGAACACAAATGAAGATATTTCTGATGAAATGCGATGGTTCAGTGAGTCTCTATTGACAGAAAGATAATGAACACTTTCAGATGAACAGATAGATACTAAAACATATTTAAAATGTGAGTACAGTGGTTCAACTTTAATATTATAAAGAGACGAGAAAAACACAAAATAACGACTTTTCAACAATATCTAGTGATGGACGATTTCAAAACACTGATTCATGAAGCTTTACGAATCTTTTGTGTCGAATCAGTGGTTCGGAGCGCCAAAGTCACGTGATTTCAGTAAACGAGGCTTCGTTACGTCATAAGTGATTCGCAATTTCAATACTTCATGTGACTTTGGCTGGTTGATACACGAACCGAATCCCTGATTCGAATCAAAAGATTCGTAAAGCTTCACGAAGCAGTGTTTTGCCATCGCCCATCACTGGATATTGTTGAAAAGGTTTGGAATGACGCGAGGGTGAGTAATTAATGACAGAATTTTTACTTTTTGTGAACTACCCCTTTAAATGGATTTTGCTTGCTTTTTAAACAAACATCGGTGAATCAATGCAAATATAATAAATTGTTAGAATTGCCTAATTGCAAAAAATCTCTCTCATACAGATCTGAATTATTGTGGTAACCATCAACCATGCAAGAACGGCGGTACTTGTACCAACACCGAACCGAACGAGTACCTGTGTGTGTGCCAGGACGGCTTCCGAGGCCGCAACTGTGACATCGGTGAGCTCTGACACCGTAAAACACATCTATAAAGTCTGTCCGCCCTGACAGCCAAATACAACCATCCCTCAGAGATGCTTCACTGTGCCACTCCGCATGAGTTTGACAAATCATCTCCTCTGCAAGGATAATTTTAGTCTGTTAACGTGTGATCTCAGATGTGGTGTTGATAAGAGATAAAATCACTGCTAAGGAGTTGAATGCCTCTGTAAGATAACAAATACAGCATAAAACACACACTCTTAGTTCATATTAAAGGTGAAGTGTGTGTGATGCACTGGATATAAGACACAGACGTGATGCAGATTATAAATGCATCTTTTACAGTGGAGCACGCCTGTCTCTCCTCTCCATGTGAGAATGGTGGAACGTGTTTTGAAGACCCAACGGGCTTCAGCTGTGTGTGTGCGTCGGGCTGGACGGGACCCTCCTGTGCCTCGGGTAGTTAAACATATAACACACACACACACACACACACCTACACAGACTGCAATCAGCACCAATCAAAGGAAGCTGCTATTTCATGTACTGATGCAGCCAATTTTAGTCAGAACTATATCAAAATAATGCTTCCTATCTGGAGCACAGCAGTCAGCAATCACACATGTAGGATGTACAGATGAAAACGTGTCTCAGAGATCAGGTCAAATTTAAGGTTGACCGTGTTAAGACGATTGCAAAAGTTTTAGAGGACTGGAAGGATTTTGTGAGTGAGACAGCTGTTAAAATGGCCGACTCCCTGATTAGTGCCATGACTACTGAACTGAGCTGATTGAGACGCACCGACCTTCCTAGTAATCCTAAAGAGCTTGACTAGCTTGTTCAGATGTGTTTGATTAGGGTTCGAGGTAAAACCCTGTGCTAATGCACCCTATAAATGTTCCTGTTCTTAAACTGATGAGATCATGGAAAAACACCTAAATAACCCCTTATTAGGAGGTAAGACATGACTTTACCAATGCTCCTTAAATAAGACTTTGATAAAAACTTGCTAGTGTTGTGGCACAGTTTTTGTTTAGGATGCAAGGAGGTCTGGATTTAAAATACAATTTTTTAATAAAATTGTTGGCTAGAATAAAGATAGACATTTTCATAATTTCGTGTTACATAGGAAAAGGGCATGGAAGTTTTGGTTGACATGAGATGGTGACAACATTCGGTTCAAAGCAAAAGATTTGAGGACGGTGCGACTTGAAGGGACTGACTTAGATTTAAACAGTTTGAACTTCTTTCTGTCACAGCTTTTTAAACACACGCACACTAGACTAATAACTATTGATCTTTGCAAGGGAATGAATCAATAATATATAGAATAAGCTGCACAATGGCACCATTTTCTTTGGGAGCTGCTGTGCAGCCAAAATTATTTGCCAATTATTACTGTAAAGCTGCTTTGCCACAATTTGCATTGTAAAAAGCGTTATATAAATAAAGATGACTTGACTTGACTTGACACAAAAACAACAACAACATAAAAACACTTAAAAAAAAACTTGCATCAACCAAGCAAGACAGACATATTTTTTTATTAAAGATGCATTCAAAAGCATTATAGGCTTATAGATGGATGGATAGACAGATGAATGATTGATGGATGGATAGAGAGATAGATGATTGATGGATGGATAGAGAGACAGATGATTGATGGATGGATAGAGAGACAGATATATGATTGATGAATGGATAGAGAGATAGATGATTGATGGATGGATAGACAGATAGATGATTGATAGATGGATAGAGAGATAGATGATTGATGAATGGACAGAGAGATAGATGATTGATGAATGGATAGAGAGACAGATGAATGGATAGAGAGATAGATGATTGATGGATGGATAGAGAGATAGATGATTGATGAATGGATAGAGAGATAGATGATTGATGGATGGATAGATAGACAGATATATGATTGATGAATGGATAGAGAGATAGATGATTGATGGATGGATAGACAGATAGATGATTGATAGATGGATAGAGAGATAGATGATTGATGAATGGATAGAGAGACAGATGAATGGATAGAGAGATAGATGATTGATGGATGGATAGAGTGGATAGAGAGATAGATGATTGATGAATGGATAGAGAGACAGATGAATGGATAGAGAGATAGATGATTGATGGATGGATAGAGAGATAGATGATTGATAGATGGATAGAGAGATAGATGATTGATGAATGGATAGAGAGACAGATGAATGGATAGAGAGATAGATGATTGATGGATGGATAGAGAGATTGGATAGAGAGATAGATGATTGATGGATGGATAGAGAGATAGATGATTGATGGATGGATAGACAGATAGATGATTGATAGATGGATAGAGAGATAGATGATTGATGAATGGATAGAGAGACAGATGAATGGATAGAGAGATAGATGATTGATGGATGGATAGAGAGATAGATGATTGATAGATGGATAGAGAGATAGATGATTGATGAATGGATAGAGAGACAGATGAATGGATAGAGAGATAGATGATTGATGGATGGATAGAGAGATAGATGATTGATGAATGGATAGAGAGATAGATGATTGATGGATGGATAGATAGACAGATATATGATTGATGAATGGATAGAGAGATAGATGATTGATGGATGGATAGACAGATAGATGATTGATAGATGGATAGAGAGATAGATGATTGATGAATGGATAGAGAGACAGATGAATGGATAGAGAGATAGATGATTGATGGATGGATAGAGAGACAGATGAATGGATAGAGAGATAGATGATTGATGGATGGATAGAGAGACAGATATATGATTGATGAATGGATAGAGAGATAGATGATTGATGGATGGATAGACAGATAGATGATTGATAGATGGATAGAGAGATAGATGATTGATGAATGGATAGAGAGACAGATGAATGGATAGAGAGATAGATGATTGATGGATGGATAGAGAGATAGATGATTGATGAATGGATAGAGAGACAGATGAATGGATAGAGAGATAGATGATTGATGGATGGATAGAGAGATAGATGATTGATGAATGGATAGAGAGACAGATGAATGGATAGAGAGACAGATGATTGATGGATGGATAGATAGACAGATATATGATTGATGAATGGATAGAGAGATAGATGATTGATGGATGGATAGACAGATAGATGATTGATAGATGGATAGAGAGATAGATGATTGATGAATGGACAGAGAGATAGATGATTGATGAATGGATAGAGAGACAGATGAATGGATAGAGAGATAGATGATTGATGGATGGATAGAGAGATAGATGAATGGATAGAGAGACAGATGATTGATGGATGGATAGAGAGACAGATGAATGGATAGAGAGATAGATGATTGATGGATGGATAGATAGACAGATATATGATTGATGAATGGATAGAGAGATAGATGATTGATGAATGGATAGAGAGATAGATGATTGATGGATGGATAGACAGATAGATGATTGATAGATGGATAGAGAGACAGATATATGATTGATGGATGGATAGAGAGACAGATATATGATTGATGAATGGATAGAGAGATAGATGATTGATGGATGGATAGACAGATAGATGATTGATAGATGGATAGAGAGATAGATGATTGATGAATGGATAGAGAGACAGATGAATGGATAGAGAGATAGATGATTGATGGATGGATAGAGAGATAGATGATTGATGAATGGATAGAGAGACAGATGAATGGATAGAGAGATAGATGATTGATGGATGGATAGAGAGATAGATGATTGATGAATGGATAGAGAGACAGATGAATGGATAGAGAGACAGATGATTGATGGATGGATAGATAGACAGATATATGATTGATGAATGGATAGAGAGATAGATGATTGATGGATGGATAGACAGATAGATGATTGATAGATGGATAGAGAGATAGATGATTGATGAATGGACAGAGAGATAGATGATTGATGAATGGATAGAGAGACAGATGAATGGATAGAGAGATAGATGATTGATGGATGGATAGAGAGATAGATGAATGGATAGAGAGACAGATGATTGATGGATGGATAGAGAGACAGATGAATGGATAGAGAGATAGATGATTGATGGATGGATAGATAGACAGATATATGATTGATGAATGGATAGAGAGATAGATGATTGATGAATGGATAGAGAGATAGATGATTGATGGATGGATAGACAGATAGATGATTGATAGATGGATAGAGAGATAGATGATTGATGAATGGACAGAGAGATAGATGATTGATGAATGGATAGAGAGACAGATGAATGGATAGAGAGATAGATGATTGATGAATGGACAGAGAGATAGATGATTGATGAATGGACAGAGAGATATATGATTGATGAATGGATAGAGAGACAGATGATTGATGGATGGATAGAGAGACAGATGAATGGATAGAGAGATAGATGATTGATGAATGGACAGAGAGATAGATGATTGATGAATGGATAGAGAGACAGATGATTGATGGATGGATAGAGAGACAGATGAATGGATAGAGAGATAGATGATTGATGGATGGATAGATAGACAGATATATGATTGATGAATGGATAGAGAGATAGATGATTGATGGATGGATAGACAGATAGATGATTGATAGATGGACAGAGAGATAGATGATTGATGAATGGATGGATAGACAGAAAGATGATTGATGGATGGATAGAGAGATGATGGATGGATGGATGGATGGATGATTGGATGGATAGATGGATGGATAGATAGATGATTGATGGATGGAGGGATAGACAGATAGATGATTGATGGATGGATAGATAGATGATGGATGGATGGATGGAGGGATAGATAGATAGATAGATGATTGAAGGATGGAGGGATAGATAGATAGATGATTGATGAATGGATGGATGGATAGATAGATGATTGATGGATGGAGCAATAGATAGATAGATGATTAATGGATGGAGGGATAGATAGATAGATGATTGATGGATGGAGGGATAGATAGATGATTGATGGATGGAGGGATAGATAGATGATTGATGGATGGAGGGATAGATAGATGATTGATGGATGGAGGGATAGACAGATAGATGATTGAAGGATGGAGGGATAGATAGATAGATGATTGATGGATGGAGGGATAGATAGATAGATGATTAATGAATGGAGGGATAGATAGATAGATGATTGATGCATGGAGGGATAGATAGATGATTGATGGATGGAGGGATAGATAGATGATTGATGGATGGAGGGATAGACAGATAGATGATTGAAGGATGGAGGGATAGATAGATGATGGATTGATGGAGGGATAGATAGATGATTGATGGATGGAGCGATAGATAGATGATTAATGGATGGAGGGATAGATAGATGATTGATGGATGGATGGATAGACGATGCATGGATGGATTGATGCATTGATAGATAGATAATGGATGGATGGATGGACATGACTACACAGAGAACATGTTCTTTTTGCGTGCAGCAGTGTTGCAGTGTGACTCCAGTCCTTGTGGCCGTGGAGCCACATGTCAAGAGACGGATCAAGGTTTCCAGTGTCTGTGTCCTCCGTTCTGGTCCGGCAGAACCTGCCAGCTCGGTACGTATAACAAGGCAACACTCAAGCTTCACCTGTCCTGAGTCGTCCATACATGTCCGCACTTGCCTAAACCGGCCTCATGCTCGTACTCATCCGGCCTCACCTGCCGTAACCTGCCTCTGCCTGCCTCAACTTGTCATAGCCCGTACCCGTCTGTTGATTCTTGTTTAGGCTCGTGTTCCTCTCCTCACTCTCAGGGTTCGTGGACTAGCAATGCAATCTAAGAAACCATGAAAAAATATTACAGAAACCATAACCACCACCACGTTTGCCATTTGAAACCAATAAATCATAACAATCAAATCCAGAGATGGGAAACTCGGCTCACACATCTTGTGTTTATAAATTCCATATCAGCGCAAACCACATTGAAATTATTAACCAGCATCACCGCTCCACCGACCATTATCCGTTAACCCACATCAGACAATTTCATGCTACAGTGTGCAGTGGATTTAATAGCTGAACGAAGAGGAGCTGAGGTTGTTGACTGCTGGTAGAGTCTCTCTCACACTCCACCGCCCCCGAGGCCCAGATCAGCCGAGGCTCTCCGGAGTCTATCCGTCTCTCTGGACTGTCGACACTGTGTGAAATACAGTCATGTGTCACAGTGACACCTCAGAAAACAGCCGTCAGCGTCAGCACAAACACATGTCTCTGAAGGCGAGATGTGTGTTTTAAGTACAAAAACGGTAACTGTGGATAGAAATGATATATTCTAGAGTATTTTATTAGGAACATCTTATAAGCGAGAAATTCTCATGCTCAAAAGTTCGGGGTCTGTATTTTTTTATTTTTTGTAAGAAAATTTATTCTTGTATTCTGCAAGGATGCACTAAAATCATCAAAGTTAACAGTTTGGCATTTATAATGTTCCAAAAGATTTCTATTTCAACTTCTATTTATCAGAGAACACTTAAAAAATGTATTATGGTTTCCACTGAAATATGAAGCAGCTCAACTGTTTTCATGATTGATAATAATCAGAAATGTTTCTTGAGCAGCAAATCATATCTGAATGATTTCTGAAGGATCATGTGACACTGAAGACTGGAGTAATGATGCTGAAAATTCAGCTTTGATCATGATATAAATTACCTGTCAAAGTATTTAAAAAAAAAATAATATTATTTCACAATTTATCACTGTTTTTGCTGTATTTTTGATATACAAAAAAAAAAATGAAGCCTTTGTGAGCATGAGAGACTTTCAAAAACATAAAAAAAAAAATCTCACAGACTGCAAACTTTCAAGTGATACTGTATATTATAAAACAAATTTGAATGTAAAATCTGATTAGATGAGTTGTGTTGATAGCTGTGACTCTACAGCACCTGAAAGCCACAGGTTTAGCTAATGGACCGTTACTTATGCTAATGAACAATAATTATCTTGTAATTAACACTTAACATCCTTTAACTATGATAGTCATTCTCAGCTGCCGGCTATTTGTTTATTTATCTTTTTATTAAAATATAAGTAAGTTCATTATATGCATATTTAACACTTTCCCTGCTATTGATGTAATTTTCTGGCTTTTCGTGTTTACAATGTTATACGGTAGGTGGCGCTATTATGCATCCTCTGAAAAAGTAGACAAAAAAATCAATTTTCTCAGTTTTTTGTTCAAAATGTTGCTTTTTTTTAATGAAACTTACCCACATTCAAGTCAATGGTGTGCGGTGGAGTTTTAATTTTATATAAAATTTATATATATATATATATATATATATATATTAATATTTAATTTTTTATAATTCATATTTAATATATATATTATTATGTATCACAAATTTATGTCTGTTATTCTTAATTTTCTTGGCTAAACAAACATTACACAAAAAGAGAGACTAAATACAATTCTATTTTGTATTTTTTGTAATGTTCTATGAATAAAACCAAGCATAAATTTAATCAACTTAATGTTTTTACGTTTATTCCAAAATAATAACTAAAGGCAGTAACAATTTAAACAATATATTATATTATTTGTGAACTAATGTTCAGCTTTTCTTTCTAATAATCAACTTATTTTCAGCCGTCATCAAGCACAGTTATTTTTTAATCAGTCTTCCCATTAATGCTATCATTGTCTTCATTGAGGCCAATGAGAATGCGGAATTTATCACGAGCCAATCCAATCCAGTCATAACTGATCATATCCAATCAAAGCGCGATGGAGGCACGTGACTTTCTCCATTCATTTTCAATTACCCCCCACTAAACCCACCGCATGCATTAGGGTGTCTGTTTTAACTCAATGGGGGCAGAGGAGGCAAAACTCTCGCTGTGGGTCTCACTGTTGGACACTGTTACTTCATAAAAAAACAACTTGCTGGCAGGGAAAGAGTTAATTCACAGAACGGCGTCTAGTGGAGTCATCTTGGAAATAAAAATGGTTATTTTGCATTCCGATCTATATATAAAAATGTCTTCACTGTTGGCAAAATTTGTCCTGGATATTACTTTCACTTCATTAGTTAAACTGGAAATTGAGGTCAAGTTGAGCACATGGCATTGTGGGATACACTTCCCAGCTCATTATGTTCTGCTGTATACTGCACATTTTGGCATATATAGAAGGTCATCTGGATATTGCATATGTGAAGTTTGCCAATTATCTATACTATATTCTGCAGATTTAGCAGTATGATGCTATGCTAAATATTGCCTCACTTCACCACTGTGCTTCATTCCTCTTCCTTAGACACTAATGAATGTGAGACTGGCGTGTGTGTCAATGCCCGCTCCTGCCGTAATCTGATTGGAGGATATTTGTGTGACTGCCTTCCTGGTTGGTCGGGAGCAAACTGTGACATCCGTGAGTATTAGATGTGGTTTTCACAGAACCAGCAAAAACACTGTATGATTGAGTTTTAAAGGGGTGGTTGATTATTTCACTTTTTTAACTTTAGTTAGTGTGTAATGTTGCTGTTTGTACATAAACAACATCTGCAAAGTTACGATGCTCAAAGTTCAATGCAAAGCATCTTTATTTTCTTTTAAAGTATTCACTGTTTAAGGTCTACAACAAAACGGCTGTTAGGGACTACAACGAGCTTCTTCCTGGGTTGGTGACATCACAAACCCCAACATTTACATAAACTCCACCCCCGAGAACACGTAACAAAGGGGGCGGGGCCATGTTGGGCTGCTTTAGAGAAGAGGAAGAGTTGTTGTAGTAGAGCAGTGTTTCTCAAACTTTTTCAGCCCAAGGACCACTTTATCTTCCAATTTTTTCTGAGGACCACCTAACAGAATCCCACTCTAACACGCCCCCCAAAAACAACAAAATAGAAAGGATAAACTAAATTTAAGTTTAATATGCAACTGTTTCAAGTCAAAAACTAATTACTGAAACACAAATGCAATGATTCATTTTTTTCGTTATTAAAACACACTGACGTCAACCCCCACCCCCATCCCCGCCCACGATCCGGTGCGGGTTAAGAGCTTGCCTAGTTTAGGTCATCTTTTCGCAGACCACTAGGGGGCGATGGCGTAATTACTGTAGTAGAGTGTTGTTGATGCCGTCATTTTACGCCGTACTGCTTCACAAACAGGGTCAATTCAATGCTGGATTTACAAAAAAGATGAACATGACGGCACATGAGTTGATCAACTCACAGTAACTACATCAATTTATCCAACGCAAACGCAACCAGATGCAACGTCTAAAAGTTATAACGTCTTCCTGAGTCTCTCCATCAGTGTCGACTCCGGTTTGAACAATGTAAGGATGAACACTTTCCTCATTTTGGCTGCGTAAGATTCTCCAGCTTTGTTGTTGTTGAGCTGTTTCCTCTTCTGGAAAGGGGGCGGGGAGCAGCAGCTCATTTGCATTTAAAGGGACACACACAAAAACGGCGTGTTTTTGCTCACACCCAAATAGGGGAAAATTTGACAAGCGATAATAAATGATCTGTGGGGGATTTTGAGCTGAAACTTCACAGACACATTCTGGAGACACCAGAGACTGACATCTTCTAACATTATAGGTCCCCTTTAAGTCAAACATGACTGTTTCAGTGATGATGGCAAATGACTTCACGGTGAACTCACTGTGGTCTGATCACAGTCATTGTAGATCAAACTTTATAGATAAATTCTTCAATGTAACCCAGTGTTCTGTGGGTTTCCACTTGGTTGGCTATTGATTTTTTTTTTTAAATATCATCTATTCAACAGGGAACAGTAGCTGCCAGGGCTTGTGTCTGAATGGAGGACACTGTAAGGTAAGAACTGATTCACCTCGATAAGCTTACTCACACCCTGAAGTTACTTTGACATATAACCATGCCTCCTTATGTGACATGTGCAGGACTCTCAGTGTGTGTGTTTGCCGGGGTTCTCTGGTAAATTGTGCCAGATCGCAGTAAACGCCTGTGACAGCGATCCGTGTGTAAATGGAGGGCAGTGTGTAGAGCGTCAGGATGGCAGAGGCATGTTGTGCAGCTGCCCGCTGGGATACACCGGCAGCTACTGTGAGGTGAGAGCTTATTACTCTTTGGTTTATTATGACAGTGCCCTGAAGTCTTTTTATTCACCACAAGTTTCTGAGGTTCATTCATATCGAATCAGCAGCGTTTCTCAATCCTGTTCCTGGAGGCACAACAATCCTTCACATTTTTGAACTCTTCCAAATCAAACATACTTGATTCAGTTCATCAGATCGTACGAGACTCAGAAATAGATGTGTCAGATAAGGTACACATACAAAATGTGCACTGATTTGAAACAAAAGATTCGTAAAGCAGTGTTTTGAAATCGACCAGCTCTAGATAACGTTGAAAAGTCGTTATTTAGTTTTTTTGGCGCACTAAAAGTATTCTCGTCGCTTTGTAATATTAATGTTGAACCACTGTAGTCACATGAACTGTTTTAAATACGTTTTAGTGTCTTTCTGGACAACTGAAAGTGTTCATTATCTTTCTGTCAATAGAGACTCACTGAACCATCGGATTTCATCAAAAATATGTTAATCTGTGTTCTGAAGATGAACGAAGGTCTTACGGGTGTAGAACAACATGAGGGAGAGGAATTAATGACAGAATTTTCATTTTTGGGTGAATTAACCCTTTAAGATGAAGGTTTGAATCTCAAAAGATTTTAAAACACTAGGCATCATACACTTGGCGACTTTGAAACTAGGCATCTCACATAAACGCTTTCCCCACCATTGATGCAATTTTCCATCATTTATGACAACGCTTTGATGGAATTTTCAGGCAATCCATGTTTTCACTGTTACACGGTAGGGGGTGCTGTTACACATCTTCCCAAAGAGTACAGAATCTCCGGATAAAACACAGACAAAGAAGAAGCAGAAACAAGCGATAAAAGCATTGCTTACGCACATGTAGAATAACGTATTCATCAAACACTAAACAGCATCTAAATCAACAGTGATTATACGTTATTGAATAAAATGTCGAACCCATGAAGAGGAATCCACTCCATCTAGAGGACAAAACCCCAATTTTCTCATCTTTTTGTTCAAAGTGTTGATTAAAAGAATTTGTGAAGCTAGAATAAAAAGATTTGTGTTGTTGTTTTTTAAAACTGGAGGATCTGTTCTTTCTTTTTATATATTTTAATGTACCGATATTCATACAACAAAATATTCTGGGTTTTGTGAAAATGATCAAAAATACTGCCACTGGCTGGCAAAAGTGACTGAATATTCACACATAACAAATGAAAACATGTTCTAAAATCAGCTCAAAATGTCAAACTCATAGTGTGCTTTCGGCAACTAGTGACGACCTATCTAGACTGTCAATTGGGGCAAAAATCGTGTTGTGTACTCCAGCCTTGACATTTCTTGAATGTTTGCCATTCAAAGTTTAACTGACAGAGATGACACCTCTGTATATTTGCATGCTCAACTGTGATTCGTCTTCTGTCTTATATATTTAATGAATTTATAACTAAACGTACGCAACTACTTTGCAAATGTAGATGGTAAAGTTGTGACTGTATTTTAGGCAGAACTGGATCTTTGTAATCCCAACCCCTGCCCCAAGGGGGTGCCATGCCACAGTACAGGAGGAGGCTACAAGTGCGCCTGTCCCGAGGGATACTTCGGAAGTGAATGCCTGAGCCTGAAGGATCCATGTCATGAACCCCACTGCCAAGGTTAGGGGCATAAATAGGGTCACAAAATAGAACTCGTTGAGCATGTGAAATGATCTTTCTTTCTCGTTATTCAGGAGCGGTGTCAGACGCAGGTGCGAGCGGGTTCAGTCTCTATATGGTGTTGGTGGGTGTGTTCGCCCTGCTTGTGGCAGGCAGCTGCTCCGTGTGCGCACTACTGCTGTCCCGCCTGCACCACCGCCACCGGACCAAAGAGCAGCTACGAACTTCGGCGCCCGAGGACAACGCCATTAACAACCAGCGGCAGTTCTGCACTCTCATCCGTAACCTTGACCACAGCGTGGCCCTACTGCCTCCTGCCCAAACAGTGCCCACCGGTGTGCCCACGCCAGCGCTCTGCAGCGAAGAGATCGAGCTCACTCTTCCTCCCTCACCTGCGCCCTCTCCAGCTCTAAAACCAGCCCACGGGCCCAAGCTGGACATCTGCAACCGTGAAAGGGAGAAACTAAACCGTTTCCACTATGCAGAAAACCAGGAACTGGAGGTGTGACTGCACTTTGAACATGACTTCTTGGTTCGGAGGGTCTTAATCATCTTCTGCTGATGACCCTTGACCTCTGCGTTATAGAGATCTGAGAGGGTTCAAACTGGGAAGGAAATCATTGGCACGCTCAGCTGAAGAAACTATTATTGACGGACAGGGTCCAAAACTTTAATTTGCTGACCTGCCAGTGATGGATGGATTGAGAAAATTTAAAATCGTATTTCTTATCAATCATGAAACTGTAACTAAATATTTTAATATATTTTTTTTTCCTCAATGGTAATTGAATTATTTAAGTTTTTTTATGAGATGAGATCGTGGAACTGGGCCGTTACGAAAATGAGGCGTCATACAACATGACACCATTTAAAATTCGGAATATTCTCAAGCATTCTGGAAAATTTGCGCGAGTCGTGATTGATTTGTTTAGACGGTTTGATTTGAATCATTCTTAGTGCAGTCAAATCGATTAATCCAAAACAGAATCATCTAGCAACCTTGAAATACATTTACATTTATTCATTTGGCAGACGCTTTTATCTAAAGCGACTTACAAGGGGAGCAATTAGGGGTTTCGTGCTTTGCTCAAGGGCACTTTAGTCAAGGTATCAAAGGTGGAGAGAGATCCACAATCCCCACCTTCAATTCCTGCCGGCATGGGAATCGAACCAACAACCTTCAGGTTACAAGCCCGCCTCCCTCCCCATTAGGCCACGAATACCATGAAATTTGGCACAAACCAAGTCAAAACCCATATCTATTGGGAAAAATCATTTATATATGTGTATGTATGTATATATTTGAACCATTCATTGGTTCAGACTCATGCCACCGAGATTTCGCTATGAATATTCACAAAGTTGGAATGCTGCGCTTTAAAACGATACAAACTCGTTGAGAAGAGAAAGCTACTCCTCCCACAAAACGTACAAATAATGATGTTTAATTGCTATTCGGAGCTTTGGGATCGCTAAATGAGGGCTTAATGAACTCTTTTTTTTTTTTTTGTGAAAACATGAATTTCGACCAAAATTGACGTTTTTGCGCACTCTTTTTGACATGCGTATATATACACATTTTTATGTATTATATATTGAACACACATATAGAATATATATAAATGTAATATAAATACACACATTATGTGAACAAAATTTTGTGTGAGATGCGCTTAATCACGATTAATCGATTTGACAGCGCTAGAGTTCCTAGTAAAGTTCCCAACCAGCTGAGTAAATTCATTTTATTTATATCAAAGCCGTTTTTACGCACATTTGCTGCTCGGCGAGAGTTAAATTTGGACCCTGTCAGGTCAAAAATGAGAAAAAGAGCAAGAGTTTTTAAAGGCCATTGAGCTTCTTTGAATCCTGGATATTTAAGTGTGTTTTATTATGTTTACACTTGTGCCCTATATATTTGTACACATTTGTGTGTGTGTGTGTGTGTTTGTGAGTGTGTAAGTGTATATGTATGACTGCGTTTGTGGATGATTCGCCATAAATTTCCACAAAGCCATGCACATCATCACGACTCCGACTTTTTGATACTTGTGTAAAAACAGTATATGTGTCCATGATTGATATTTAAAGGAATCGTGGAGAAGATAGCAGCACCGACTGAAAAAGTGCCAGGTGACTTCCTTAAAAATCTGGTTAATTATTGCCTGTTATGTTGGAGATGTACAAGATGTATGATTTTTATAATACGTGGATGTATATAGCACCGTTGTACATATTTTGTACATATCAATTTTTGCCATTTTTTGTATGCTGACTCCTTGCAAAATGTCGCCACTTTAATTTCTTCTTTTCACTCTTTCCACTCAGCTGGTGTTTGCAAGATGGAATTGTAATTAAAGTGCATTTATCAATCACAGCACGTGTTTGTGTGTGTATGCATTAAAGTTATTGTAGCACATCTGGTATATCAGGGTGCGTTCGGTAATGTTCCTCTGTATTACTGACTCTTCCTTAATCTCGAATTGCCATTTGGTAAGCTGTGTGAAGTGAATAAAAGGACACTTGGTGTCAGTGCGTCCTGCTCATAACTGAACATGAACTCTTACTGACACACAGTATCTGTGATTTCACTGCATGTTCGCAGAGGTTCGAGTTCGATTCACAAATCAATACACAAATATGCCTTTGTGTGGTATTTTACACAGAGGCATAAAAAGGTTAGAATCAGTGTTGGGTGTAATGCATTACTAAGTAATTAATTAGTGTAATTTCATTACGTTTTTTATTGAAAATTAATTTTTATATAATTTAATTAGTTACTTTTGTTGTAATTGCATTACATACTGTGAAGACTATAGTGCAATTCTATATAAAATAATCATAGATTTAACATATTAAAATGTGTTTTTAATTCTCCCTAACAGTCAGTTTTATATTATTTATTTGAAACAATTGAAATTGTAGTTTCAAATCCTTGTACTGTTGAGGATGATGCAGGATTTAGGAAGTAATAAGTAATGCAATACTTTTTAGAGAGAGTAATTAATATAATGTTAAAGATGTAATTAGTAGCAAGTCATTACTTTTTTTATAGTAACCCAACACTGTTTAAAATACAGATGTTAAAATTTAACCAAAAATGCATCCATATTTTAATTTTTTTTTGAGAAATGAGACCGTATATAGCATTTCTGATGCACTCTATAAAGTGTGTAAAGAATCATTGTTCTGACCATGTAAAATTCTACATGACAACAGATGTTAAACTGAAACCTGTCTGTCGATTATTTTCAGCAGATGGTTTTACAGTTGACATTGAATGTGATTTTTGCAGATTTATTAAAAAAGAAAAACTGAAATATCACATGGTCCTAAGTATTCAGACCAGCTGTGACACTCTATTTAACTCCGGTGCTGTCCATTTCTTCTGATCATCCTTGAGATGGTTCTACACCTTCATTTGAGTCCAGCTGTGTTTGATTATACTGATTGGACTTGATTAGGAAAGCCACACACCTGTCTATATAAGACCTTACAGCTCACAGTGCATGTCAGAGCAAATGAGAATCATGAGGTCGAAGGAACTGCCTGAAGAGCTCAGAGACAGAATTGTGGCAAGGCACAGATCTGGCTAAGGTTACAAAAAAATTTCTGCTGCACTTAATGTTCCTCCATAATCCTTAAATGGAAGACGTTTGGGATGACCAGAACCCTTCCTAGAGCTGGCCGTCCGGCCAAACTGAGCTATCAGGGGAGCAGAGCCTTGGTGAGAGAGGTAAAGAAGAACCCAAAGATCACTGTGGCTGAGCTCCAGAGATGCAGTCGGAAGATGGGAGAAAGTTGTAGAAACTCAACCATCCCTGCAGCCCTCCACCAGTCGGGGCTTTATGGCAGAGTGGCCCAATAGGAAGCCTCTCCTCAGTGCAAGACACATGAAAGCCCGCAAGGAGTTTGCTAAAAAAAACAAACACCTGAAGGACTTCAATATGATGAGAAATAAGATTCTCAAGATAGAACTTTTTGACCTTAATTCTAAGTGGTATGTGTGGAGAAAACCAGACACTGCTCATCACCTGTCCAATACAGTCCCAACAGTGAAGCATGGTGGTGGCAGCATCATGCTGTGGGGGATTTTTTCAGCTGCAGGGACAGGACGACTGGTTGCAATCCAGGGAAAGATGAATGCGGCTAAGTACAGGGATATCTTGGACGAAAACCTTCTCCAGAGTGCTCAGGATCTCAGACTGGGCCGAAGGATTACCTTTCAACAAGACAATGACCCTACAGCTAATATAATGAAGGAGTGGCTTCACAACAACTCTGTGACTGTTCTTGAATGGCCCAGCCAGAGCCCTGACTTAAACCCAATCGAGCATCTCTGGAAAGACCTAAAAATGGCTGTCCACCAACGTTTACCATCCAACCTGACAGAACTGGAGAGGATCTGCAAGGAGGAATGGCAGAGGATCCCCAAATCCAGGTGTGAAAAACTTGTTGCATCTTTCCCAAAAAAGACTCATGGCTGTATTAGATGCTTCTACTAAATACTGAGCAAAGGGTCTGACTACTTAGGACCATGTGATATTTCAGTTTTTCTTTTTTTAATAAATCTGCAAAAATGTCAAGAATTCTGTGTTTTTCTGTCAATATGGGGTGCTGTGTGTACATTAATGAGGAAAAAAATGAACTTAAATGATTTTAGCAATTGGCTGCAATATAACAAAGAGTGAAAAATTTAAGGGGGTCTGAATACTTTCCGTACCCACTGTATAGCTTCAGAAGACTTGGGATACAGTACGTGATTTTTTAGGGACTACTTTTACGACGCTTTCATGCTGAAATGCTTTGATTCATGCTGCTTTTTTGGACAATTTTGGAACTTTCATGATGGAACATCATGAACATTCTTAAAACTTCTTTTATGATCTGCTGAAGACAAGCAGGAAAAAAATGTATTCTTTGGTGAACTATACCTATATAAAAAAAATAATAATAATTTATGGAACCATAATCAATTGGCTTGTTAGTCACATTAGAATAAAGAAAAATAAAATTTTAATATTATTAAACTGATTAAACATTTAAGTCACGATGAGATGCACATGAAATTGTAATGGAATAAAGTGTTTTTCCTTTAAAATGTAACAAATATTGGCAACATTTCAAGAAAAGTACAGATTCCCTAAAATATTCCTCAGAAATTTTACTTACATTGACAGATGTGGCGTAATACTTTAAACCACTGATTTTATTTTTCTAGCAACATCCCTATTTTTATAGATCACAAAATCAACCTAAACCTCAAATGGATACGAACACAACTACAAATGTTTTGCAAATCAGTCCAAAATAGAGATTCCCTCATATATCATCTAGAATGATGACAGAGATATCGTAAAAGTGAGTCAGAGGTCAGCAGAGAGTGAGAGTGCCAGATTTGTGGGCATGACAAATGTGAACTCTGACCTCATACAGACGGGGAATGGGCGGATATAACTCTTGCCTTCCTGTTCCCACCCGTCCGTGAGGAAATGTAGGAAGTTCATTCCTGTTAAAACACATTAATGAGCACAGTGTCATGCACACACGGACAGTGATGAAGTCGGGACCCCCTCCCTCCACACCTGCTGTGCGTCAGGATACCCAGCCCTGCCTCACTGACAGCATTGTACTCAAGACCAGCAGGTCAGTTTGTGAATTAGTCTTTTTCCTGTCTTGGTTTGTGTTTAACAGGGTGAGGTCACAATGACTGAGGTGTTCGGTTAGGTGCCGTTAAAGAGACGGCGATCATTTACAAAAGCTTCATTTGAGTGGCAGGATAACATTAAGTTACGCCAACCAGTTTAATCATGACAGGTAACGCATCAACAAAGCGTAAAATGTTTTAGTGCACCGTTAAAACAATGAATTTCTCAGTGAAGGCTGTTCAATTGCCCACAGAATAAGGTTCTGGAAAAGTTACACTGTAAACCCGAATTGGTTGAGTAGGACAAACTTAAATTAAACAAATTAGTTCAGTTAAATTAACTGCATTTAGAACTTTATTTTGAGTTCACTGCACATATATTTCAACGGTTTCGTTGTTCTGAGTTGTATGAACTCATTTCTTTTAATTTAGACGAACTTAAGTTGAGCTGAAACTGGGCTGGGATTTATATTTCCCAGCATGCTTTACAAATGGCACTCATAAGGGAGAGTAAATGCTAAAATTAAGAGTTATATAATGTTTTTTTAGTGCATGATTAATTGGAAGAGTGATTAAGTAGTGATTAATGCTTTCTTATGCTGAGTTTTTAGAAGAGTTTTCCATCATGGTGGCAAGTGGCGTCACGTTTAAGTTGTTGTGCAAATGCAGCAAGTGCTACACTTCTGAATTAGTTTGTTATAGCTAACAAAATATTTAGGTAATAATTTACAATAAGGCACATTAGTTAACATGAACTGCACTGGTGCAGCATTTATTAATCTTTGTTAATGTTTATTTCAACATTTACTAATACATCATTAAAATCTTTTTTAACAACTGTATTTTCATTAAGATTAGTAAATACAGTAACAAATGTGTTGCTCATGATTAGTTCATACATTAACTAATGAAGCTTATTGTAAAGCGTTACCAGTATTTACAATGAGATAACCTGGTCAATTTAAGTTAAATGTACAAATTGGTGTACTCAAATATTTCAAGTTAGGAACAATAAAAATGTATGAGTACAAAAAAAGTTTCTTAACTTAGAATTTTTTTTTTTTGATTTGAGTTAATAACTAAATCAAAATGTACTAACTCAGTACTTCAAGCAATTAACATGCATGAGTACAACAAACTCAAAACTTGATAGTTCTGCTTACTTATAACTGAGAACATCATTAAAAAAGATTTATGCAACTGAATACCTCATTTTTTGAGTTAGCCCAACTTATTCGAGTTTATGGCCGTGGTTTTCAGTGTTGGAGGTATGTAATCAGATTACTTTTAAGTAACTAGTAAAGTAACATTACTTCTAAACTTACAACAAAATATTTTTTCAAATAAGTAATGCAAGTCGTAAGTGAACATGATGCTTATTGTAGTTCTAGACTAAATGTGAACATGCGTTTACACATCTCACTTGCACGAAAACATTCCTCAAAATGAATAAAAAACGTGAAATGTCAATATTACGCAAACCCGCAACACTTAAAAGTAAATAACACAAATATACTTTATGTAATTAATCTCACTTTATTAACGAATGTCTTTGCTGCTGACCTTCAATGATCCGATTCAACCACACTAATCAGCAAAAATGACTCGCATGCGTTTTACATTATGTTTTTATTGCTGAAGTCCGTTTAACTTTCCTGGTCGCAAATGAATCATTTTCTGAATCAATTGGTTCAACGGATTCAGAGTTTCGAAAAGCTTTGTTTCCAAATCATCATAAAACAGCAATTGCAACTAATTTTTTATACAATACTGGGACATATTTCTCAAGTAATATTCAGTAAAAAAATAATAATAAAAAAAAAAGGTAGGGAGTAGATTTATCATCCATCAGTAACTGACTGGATCATTTAAAGTCAAGCTATGTGAGAAAAATAAGATAAGAGGTTGGTAAAGTCCGCTGAAAAGGAAGGCAAAGCATATTTTTTGGTCTTTGGAATGTGCACTGTTGAATAATCGACAATAAGACAATGTCAATAAAACATTAAGAAGGTTAATTCTGATTTCATGATGACTAAAAACGTGCCTTTCAAAGCAAGATTCACTGCAAAAGCCAAAAAAGCATGGCATATGATGTGAAGGCATCTGTATTTCACAGCTCTACAGTGACATCTGGTGGTTATCGGAGACATTTCAACCTCCAAACATCACATTCTGTCACGGCATGAAACTTCAATAGTTTAAAATGTCCTCACATTTACCACATAATGATATATAGATGCTAAGACCGTTATAAATGTCAAAATATTTCTTTATGAAAAGCAGAGCTGTTCATAAAGAATGAGTGTTGTGTGGCTTCTGAAGCAGCCGCTGAGCTCTACAAAACTGCCAAAACTAGTTGATATTTTGAACTATAAAGGCCCGTACACACCGAAGATGATAACGGTAACAAAGGTTTAGTTTTAAAAATCATTCTAAATTTAAAAGAGCCACACCACAACTACAATGATGTCCGCACAGAGGAACTATATCACTCGAGTATTTTTTTTGTCCAAATGACGAACAGTAAAAACATTGCCAGCCAATCAGAGCTTGAGCATTTAAAGCGGCAGACGACAAAACTGCAGTGTGTTAATAATAATCAGAACGACATCACGCTTGACATTGACGCCAATATATGCTATAGATATCGTTCTTGGTGTGAACAGGCCTAAAAGCTTAAATTTTGATTTAGTCCCCACATATGTCACAGAAAGGACAATGATCATCAATCTTTCATAAACACACATTAAGAGTACAAAGAACAACAACAGACATGACAAGGACTTTGCTCTTTATCATGTAAAAAAATAGTCTGTGGCGTGAGATGCATCCAGTTTAACGGTCATTATTTTTTCATAATGCAGATCTGAGTGTCACATGATGAACAATATGAGAGGCTTATCCATAATTTAGTTGCATTCCAGCAAACAGGACGCATCTGGATATGAAGTTTGAAAGCGAACCTCGGGTTTTTGAATAAGCTCAAGTGCTGGAGAGGGACGTGACGGCGTTCTGCAGCGCTGCTGAGCTCAGAAGATGAGATGAGATGTTAGGCTGTAGAGGTCGCACTGTCAAAGAAACACACTTCATTTATTTCCTTCATAAAAATCAATTCTTTTATAAATTATGGCTGCAACCTGAGGTTTAAATGATAATATGATCAACTTAAAAAGGTACACTATGTAACCTAAATGAATCAAAACATCAATCCTTCTTCCAAAATGTGTTTTTGTCTTACCCCGATTCACTACGGTAAGCCTATAAGCGTTTATATTTTAGACCTGTCTGGGTAGCTTATGCTGGAAATTGAGTACATACGTCACCCGCCTGTGGTAAATGGTATTGTATTGAGCAGATAGTGAAAAGTCATTTCATTATGGTTGTTGTAGCACTGTCCTGGAATTTATTTTAAAGGAAGTACCTTGTCTATAAATGGGTATAGCTACTGTAACGCCTTCAGCTAGTCAGCTTGAGATCCTCTCGATCTAAACTGGTATTATCTCTTAAGCCTAGTCGTGAATGAAAAGTAGGACAATCACTATCTTTTGGTGAGATCGCATGTCAATCACACGGAGCAGAAGCACAACCAAAACAATGTTCTTCTGCAAAATACATGCAGTTTTGTTTTTAACCACTAGAGGGCCAGAAGTTACATAGTGGACCTTTAACTGCACCGACACTATTGGATGGGAACAATTTGATCAACTCAACATTGAACTGACTTACATTATTGTCTTTACAGCATTTATTTACAACTTCCTTTTTATTCATGTGAAGCTGCTATGAAATGATCCGTACATATACATAAATGTGTCTTGGCAACTAGCAACAACATAATTATGCATAAATGATTTGTGGTTGTTTGTGGTAATCGTCTGACCTGTGCTGCTGTGTTCCGCCGTAAGGCTCTGATTGGTCAGGCTCTCCTCACAGCTTTGCACTCGCTGAAACGACTCAAAGTTCACAGATGCATCATCTTCTGAAAGGCCATGTGCCACCTGTCCGTCCCCAGGCCGACACACCTCAAAACGCACCCACTGATAACTGAAGAAGGGATACTTCATCAATATTTTGCACAGTGGCCACTATTATGCCATTGATAATATTTTTTGAATGTTTTATTGTGTCCCCTCAAAGCTTGCAGTAAAACTAATCGGATCACATTATTTTGGTGCGTAGAATAAAAACAAATGTTACGCACTTGCAACACTTGCGAGCGCCAGGACAGCTCTGGATCAGGTTCTGAATGGTGGGGTGAGAGAAACCGAAAAAGTCTACTCCAGACGGGACAATGTTGATCAAGGGTTTGGCACTAGATAAAAATAAATAAATCAAATCAATAAATAGTACAAAGAGTAAACCAGTTATAGGGTGAATCTAACATGTCTGGGGTTCATTGAGATTTTATTTTTGTTTTAATGTTTTAAGGCTGCATTTATTTGATCAAAAAAGTAGTGTGTGTGTGTGTGGGTGGGGGGGGGGGGGGGGGGTTCTGTTTTAACATGATGAAAACATGAACAGCTTATATTAATAAATGCTGGTTTTCAATATGCAGACTCATTAAACTCCATTCAGTAATCTGTATGAGCTATACATAAAATTGATCCGAGAAATCCTTCAAGACTTCACCTGCGGGCAGCAATGGCTTTGAGCAGGTTTGCGTGGCAGGCGAGGGCAGATGAGGCCACTATCGCATTCTGTGGGTCATCCTCCGGTGCGATCTCAAACTAAACATCACAAGAAAGCTCGGTTCATATGGTCAATTTCTACAGTAAAAATTTACAGACAACTCCAATAACCCAGGTTATTTCACCACCTTTGCTGCCATATTTACATTATTAAGTACAGGAACTGATGTGTTTCAAAGAAATATAGCATTTAAAAGCATCAGTGCTTTATATATATATATATATTTATATATACATATTCATAAGTGAGCACCTGTGGTCCTTGGCCACCATCTTTGATTTGGCAGGTGTAGAGACACTTCTGATCAGGATTCTTCATGCTGGCGAAAACTCTGGTGCTGCAGAACCCCACAGGATAGATAGCAGTGTCATCATGAAACAGAGCTCTGTCTGTGATGATCTACGAAGAAAACCAGCATATGAGCTACAGGAAGTAACTGTATATTTTACTCCTAAGAACTGCAACTCCTCACTGCCAAGAAAGCATTTAGTTATGATAGTTTTCATACCACACATTTCAAACTCTTGCTCTTGTGGGGCCACTGTCCAGATCCAAAACACCTGAATGGAAGTTTTTTGGTAATCCTGAAGACTTCCATTAACTGTCAGTGCGGTCACGTCCTCATACAACTGTAACGTGGGAATTTTCTGTATCACCTTGTACGAATTTATACGAGATGTAATTCCCAGCGAGAGGACATGAGTAGCTCTGGGCAGAACGTCACGTGTTGTCGTTGTTGTCATCTCAAAATTACAGAAACTACAACATGGCATGAGCTCAGCTAGCATCACGAAGTTCACTGATAAGGTTGTAACGGTGGTCGCCGAACAATGTAAAAAGTTTGAACAAAACAATAAAAACAGTTTGTCAGGCGAGGATCGAACCCGGGCCTCCTGCGTGATAACGCGGAGCACTAACCGCTAGACCACAGAGGTCACTTGTGCACGCTGTCAGCAACAGCAACAGATCGACTCTCAGGCCCAAAACCTCGAGAAAAAAAAACAATCATTAATGTTCGGGCGCCAGACAGGGTTATACCTGCCAAAGATTTATTTCCTCGTCCCGGATAGCTATAAAAAAACCACCCGTTACGTACAAAAAGAAGGTCACTAACAAAACAAAACTGCGTGAGAAATATATGCCACTTTCTTTAATAGTAAAGGAACATAATCCACTTCACAAAATATTAGGCAAGAAACAAATCAATAAACAATAATAATAAAAAAAAAAAAAGATCAATAAACTCTATAAACAAGAGACAAATCAAAACGTTAAATCACCATCATAAACATTTAGTCAAATTCAAAAGGAAAAGGAAAAAAATAAAAACAAGACAAAACTGTGGTGTGTGTGCGTGTGTGTGTGGGTGTTTGTGTGTGTGTTTAGAGGGTGCAGGGAGATCGCCACACTGACCACAATTGGTAGCAAGGGTGGTTAGGAGTGACTAGGGAACCTTGGCCGCGTCAGTCCGTCTTGTTCCAATCTTTTCCCTGCTCCACCACGCCACCGGCCCAGGACTACAGTGCGAAGTAAATCCGAGTAAACCATTCACTGGTCAGAGGACACACCAGCTAACGAGAGGCTAATAAAGCAGCACTGTATACAGCACCACCTCCTCTCCACGATGCCGAGAACACCCGTATCTCTCCCGTAAATCCACCTGCCGTGACTGCTTCCACCGGGAGTTAAGATGTAACCACCACCCCATTTTGTCTGTTGACCTGCCCCTATATACCCACACTTCCGTTGTTAATTTTCCTCTCCTCCAATCCAGCCAGAGTATAGTTTGGGAGGAGGAGGAGATCGAAAATGAAAGTTTTTAAAGGGGCAGTTACCCAAAAATGTCCGTATTGCTACACTCTCCCCCCCTGGCTGAAACAACCCATGGTTGTTGAGGGAAAAGAATCAAAACCCCAAGAACTCCTCCTCATCTGAGGTTTCTTGAAAGAGATTTTGAAGTCTCCTCTTCGCCTGGTCCTCCAACTCCTCAGCTGTTGGAAAACACCTTTTAAGATTGCACACATGTGCAGTGCGCACATCTTCTCCAGTGGCCTCCAACGCTATGCGGTAATTCACAGGTCCCAGGTGTTTCAGAATCCGGTAAGGCCCTTTCCATTTACGTGCAAGTTTTGCACTGACATTGTGTAGGGCACTGGATTGAGGGAAAGTTCTTAGCCACACACGATCCTTTTCTTTGAAGGAGGCATCACGTCGGTTCTTATTGTAGCTTCGCAGTTGTCTTTTCTGTGCCTTTTGGCAGCACTCTTTTGCTTTAGCTTGCAATTCAACTAGATGACTGACCACATCATAGGAAGGCAAGTCAGGAGAGATGTTTTTCCCACGCAATAGTTTGTCCATTGGCCCTTGCAATTTCCTCCCCAGGTGGAGCTCCGCTGGGGTCATGCCAATGGACTCCTGGACAGCAGAATTGACTGCAAATCGTAGTTCAGGTAAGTACTGATCCCATTTCTTGTGGTTATCTTCGACAAAAGCAGCCATCATGTACTTTAGAGTACGATTTACCCTTTCGGTCATGTTAGTTTGTGGGTGGTAAGCAGACGTGAGTTTCTGTGTGACACCCCATTTACCACAGATCTCCTTGAAGACAGCAGAAAGGAACTGAGGACCTCTATCGGACAGGATAAAGTCAGGAACCCCCCACCGAGTCAGAATCTCTTTCCTGAAAATTGCTGCAACAGTTTCTGCACGGGCATTCCGCATAGGAAACAGCTCCACCCAGCGGGTAAAATAGTCCACAAAGACAAGAAGGAACTCGTTCTGATGGGTACTGCGGGGCATGGGCCCCATGATGTCTACCCCTAGCATTTCGTTGGGATGTGAGGTACTGACTTGTTGTATTTTTCCCCCAAGTTTACGACTTTCTCCTTTGAGAGTTTGGCAGTTAACACATCGTTTAACATGATTCTTCACAGCCGACCACATCCCAGGCCAAAATGCAACGTTATACAGCCTCTGGTAAGTCTTGTAAATACCCATATGACCACTCAATGGATTTGAATGGTAATGGTGGAGGACGGCTGGAATCAGACTGCTGGGAATATACACCCGATAATGGCATTGGCCACTGTTTAGCAGAGTGGTGTGGTACAATTTATCTTCTACTACCTGGTACTGATTCTTCAGCTGATCATCTCCGGGCAGGGCTTGGAATATTTTTACGATTTCAGGGTCCTTGTGCTGCTCCTCCCAGATGGCAGCTGCAGAGATTGGAAGATCGGACTCCTCAGTTTGCCTGATATACAAGCTACAACCTGGTTTGGTGTGGATCCGAGACAGAGCATCTGGTGCTACATTCAGCCTTCCTTTACGGTATTCAATAACAAAATCAAACTTCTGCAATCGAAGAACCCATCTAATGAGTCGACTGGTGGTCTTAGTAGAGCTCATTACCCATTGCAGGGCTGAGTGATCAGTTACCACCGTGAATAGTTTAGGCTCTAGGTAATGTTGCCACCTTTCCAGAGCCCATATGACGGCAAGGCATTCTTTCTCTGTCGCAGAGTAGTTGGTTTCGGCTTTGCTCAGGGATCTACTGGCGTAGGCAATCACTTGCTCTGAGCCCTGGTCCTTCCGCTGGGCCAACACCGCACCTAGTCCGGTGTCACTGGCATCAGTGTATACAATAAATGGAAGTTCAAGGTTGGGATGACCAAGAATGGGAGGTGAGGTAAGGCAGGCTTTTAGCTGTTCGAAAGCTTGTTGACATTGGGGTGACCAATGGAATGCACGACCCTTTTTTTTCAGGGCATTGATGGGTTCAGCGATCCTCGAGAAATTTGGGACGAACCGGTGGTACCATCCGGCGAGTCCAAGGAAACGCTGAACTTCTTTGATGTTACGGGGTACTGGGTATGTACGAATGGATTCAACCTTACTCATATCTGTGGAAATACCATGAATATTCACCACATGTCCCAGGAATGTTAGTTCTTGAAGACAAAACTTGCTCTTTTTCAGGTTGACAGTCAAGCCTGCTGTCTGCAATCGATGGAGAACAGTTTGGAGATCAAGGAAATGCTGGTCCATGGATGGTGAGTAGACTATAATGTCATCAATGTAGACAAAGCATATATTACCTCGTAATTCGCCTAACACTGTCTCCATCAATCGTTGAAACGTCGCAGGGGCATTTTTTAACCCAAAAGGCATGACTGTAAATTGATACAACCCGGATGGAGTGATAAAGGCAGTGATGGGTTTGCTATCTGGACCCATTGTCACCTGCCAGTAGCCACTGTTGAGGTCAATGGTAGAGAAGATTGCTGCACCAGAGAGGGATTCAAGAATCTCTGTAATGTTTGGGAGGGGGTATGCATCACTCTCTGTTATGGCGTTGACCTTACGGTAATCTACACAAAATCTCATTTTACCATCTTTTTTTGGAACTAGGACAACTGGGGATGCCCATGCGGAGTGAGATGGTTCCACAATACCTGCCTTTAACATTTCCTCCAACTGCTCTCTCACAACAGCTTGTTTTGAAGGACTCATGCGATAGGGTCGCTGTTTGATGGGCACTGGATGAGTGATATAGAGATGATGTTGGAGAACATCAGTTCGTCCAGGTTGGAGGGTACACACCTGAGAGTTGGACTCCAAGATTTTCCGGAGTTGTTGTTTCCCGTCGGGTGGTAAGTGAGCACCATTCACAGCCAGGTCCAGTAATGCTTGTTCGTCCAGGCTATCAAGTGGTCGGGATAGCAATGGGTGTTGGGGTGGAGGAATGGAACTGAGTAGGGAAAGGCTTTGATTAGCAGTCTTCAGATGTTGTCTCTTTTTTAGATGTGGTGGTTTCACCACGGGTACACTTGCCTGGCCTGGTTGAAAAGGATAGTGTTCATCAGGAACACACTTGAAGGAATACTTTCTGTCAGTCACATCAATCTGCAGTCCGCTGACGAAAATGAAATCTAATCCCAGGATCACTGCATAAGCAAGGGCTGTGTAGGAAAGGACAGCCACCTGTACTGGGAAAGTCTTATTTTGCAGAATAATCGGCAGATTTATCCATCCTAATGGAACTTCTGCCTCACCATTAGCTAAATACAGAGGACCAAGGGTCCAAGGGTGAAGGACGCCACGTGGGTTGAGTTCTATCCAAAGGCTCTCATGGATAAGGGTGTAACTTGCGCCTGTATCCACAATGGCCTTCCCACTCCAGGGGCCAATACTGATGGGCACTACTAATTGTGGCGGAACAGCTGTTGGCTGTTCTGAAGTACTGGAACCAGCGGGGGTGCTTTCTTCCAAGGTTGCAGATACAGTATTGCTGGAAGGAGTAGCTGGCTGGCGAGGCGGACCCGCAGACTTCATAGGTTGGAAGAAACGCTTGTTACTGGTAGGACGCTGCTGAACAGATGGCTGATTGGAAGCAGTCATAAAGTGAGGACAATTTCCAGGTGAATGGGAACCTTTACACCGCCAGCACTGTACTTGAGGCTTCTCCACAGGTTGGCTAGAGACTGGCCTTTGTGGCGTTGTAGGTGATGGTTTAAAATCCTTGCGTCCCTCATATTGTACTTGTTGCACATAATCCTTCTCCAGCTGATGACCCAGCTTCACCAGCTCCTCAACAGTGTTTACCCTGCTGCGTAACTGGCTGGCGAGATAGGGCTTGATATTTTTAAGTATCATTTTTACCATGTCACTTTCTGTTAGAGAAGGCTTCCACCTTTTACAGAGGGCTCGATATGAGAATGCAAAATCCCTGATGGATTCCTTCTCTCCCTGGGTTCTCGTTCTGATCCGATCAGCCAGCTCATCTTCATAATCCTCAGATAGGAAGGCAGAAAGAAAAGCGGATTCAAACTCACCCCATGTTGTTACAGAGGATCTGGCGACCTCCCACCAGTCACGGGCAGTTCCATAGAATACAGTTCGGAAGGTGGCCAGCAGGTCTGCATCACCCAAGGGATGAACTGCTAGAAAATCTTGACAGCGTGTCACATATAGCAAAGGGTCTGGGTCGTCTGTGGGCCTCCCAAAGGTAGGAAAGGTGATCTTAAGATGGTCACTTCGTACCACTGTAGTAATGGGAGGAGCTGCAGGGGCAGTCATTGAAGATGGTAGTGAAGAGAGGGACGTAGTCTCAGGTGGTGTTGGTGTACTCTCCTTAAGAAGATCCACTAATTTCTTTTCTTGCAATTTGCTTTGGTCCACCATTTCAGTTTGGAATTTTTTAAAGTCTATGCCAAGACTAGCAGTTTGGACGTTGCACTGATGCATTTCTGTCGTAAGCTGGTCATGGCTTTTTTGAAAGTTCTGTTGCATGGCTTTGAGGTCCTGTTGAAGTTCCAGCTGAAGCTGATCCACCATGAAGCGCACCTCAGAGACAAGGGTAGATTCAACTTTTTGAAGTTCACTTGTAATCATGAGTTTAGTGGCTTTGGTTAGTTGATCAGACTCATCCTCATCCTGTTTTTTGTTTGAAGCAACTAGTGTGAGAACTTGCTGCTGGTTGTCCTTCATTTTTGTAGCAAGGTTAGTAATCTGGTCACAGTGCTGAGAGGAAGTTGCTTTCAGCTCCTGGGTAAGTTCAGAGACCGCTTTCTCCTGTTTCTTTATGAACTCCATCAGTGTATCCCAATTACTTTGAACTTGTGAAGTAAGATGTTGTATCTCTCTACCAGGTGTAGGAAGTATCCCGGGTAAATCCTGCTGTACCACAGAAGAGGAAGTAGAGAATTCAGGTGATGTGCATAGCTGCATCGGGCCTGGTCCCTGGTCCCAGGTACGTGGTTGTACTGGAGTGCTGCCAGCCAATGCTGAAGCAAACTGCACTTGGGCTCCTGGATAGATGGTACTAGGAGGTGTTTGGGGGTATGGAACATGGGAGACATGAGGTGAAGGGGGTCCAGGCCGAGGATGTGATGCGATTGGCCAAATTGGGGTTGCAACATCCGGAACTTCAATATCCACACACGTGGACAGAGGAGAAGGTGTCGTGGTCATGTTTCAATAATGTCTCTGGAAAGTCAATGAAGTGTGTAAAATTGGTATGTAAAATGTAATGTGTCAGTAGCAAATGGAGAAAAACAAACAGAAAATAAATAGAATAACCAAATACAATGTGATATCTGTGTTCAAAAAACACGTTCAAACCACCGGCATCAATTTACAATTTCCCAACAGTTGAATGCAAAAAGGTTACCACATACACAAACTTTTTTCAAAAAAACAATTGACCTTTTTTTTTTTTTCACACAAAGATCAAGGCAAAAAAAGAAATTCTCTTCTTTAAAGTTCAGGTCCCTGTTCGGGCGCCACTTCTGTAACGGTGGTCGCCGAACAATGTAAAAAGTTTGAACAAAACAATAAAAACAGTTTGTCAGGCGAGGATCGAACCCGGGCCTCCTGCGTGATAACGCGGAGCACTAACCGCTAGACCACAGAGGTCACTTGTGCACGCTGTCAGCAACAGCAACAGATCGACTCTCAGGCCCAAAACCTCGAGAAAAAAAAACAATCATTAATGTTCGGGCGCCAGACAGGGTTATACCTGCCAAAGATTTATTTCCTCGTCCCGGATAGCTATAAAAAAACCACCCGTTACGTACAAAAAGAAGGTCACTAACAAAACAAAACTGCGTGAGAAATATATGCCACTTTCTTTAATAGTAAAGGAACATAATCCACTTCACAAAATATTAGGCAAGAAACAAATCAATAAACAATAATAATAAAAAAAAAAAAGATCAATAAACTCTATAAACAAGAGACAAATCAAAACGTTAAATCACCATCATAAACATTTAGTCAAATTCAAAAGGAAAAGGAAAAAAATAAAAACAAGACAAAACTGTGGTGTGTGTGCGTGTGTGTGTGGGTGTTTGTGTGTGTGTTTAGAGGGTGCAGGGAGATCGCCACACTGACCACAATTGGTAGCAAGGGTGGTTAGGAGTGACTAGGGAACCTTGGCCGCGTCAGTCCGTCTTGTTCCAATCTTTTCCCTGCTCCACCACGCCACCGGCCCAGGACTACAGTGCGAAGTAAATCCGAGTAAACCATTCACTGGTCAGAGGACACACCAGCTAACGAGAGGCTAATAAAGCAGCACTGTATACAGCACCACCTCCTCTCCACGATGCCGAGAACACCCGTATCTCTCCCGTAAATCCACCTGCCGTGACTGCTTCCACCGGGAGTTAAGATGTAACCACCACCCCATTTTGTCTGTTGACCTGCCCCTATATACCCACACTTCCGTTGTTAATTTTCCTCTCCTCCAATCCAGCCAGAGTATAGTTTGGGAGGAGGAGGAGATCGAAAATGAAAGTTTTTAAAGGGGCAGTTACCCAAAAATGTCCGTATTGCTACAAGGTAAAGAGCAGGCGGGAACCAGCGGACGTTGAATGTAATAACAAAAACCACAAAGGAAAGTAAGCATTTAAACAAAATAAACCAACATCATAAAGTCCAAAAGTGCGTTCAACGTCATGTCGTAATTGACCCTTCGCAAACAGTTTGATTGACAGGCGATCTGACCAATCATGACCCAGAATTCACCATTTTGTCCGACAAAGCGGTCAGGGGAGTTAGCAGATTAACGTTGGTGAACTTGAATCACTTGAAACAACATTCCTTCTGATGTTCATTCATGTTTATTTGACGCTATTAATGAACTAGTGTGAAGAGATGATCGAGGAGCTACAGCGATCCGTCAGGACACATTAAAGACACACTACACGCTATTTATTGCTTAAACTTCTTTAAAAATTGCAATATTTTAAGTATGACTTGTCTTGGCTTGTTGGGCATAGCAACAGTAACTAAAGGGGACGGGTCTTTGCGAAGGGTCAATTCCCTTAAAGATTTGCTTGTTGAACTTGTTATTACAACGTGTAAGCTCGTCATTTTCGGCGGGCTATGACTTGTACCACCTGACCACTGCAGATTTAAGGTGTGTTCAACTTCGACAGAATAAATTGTGACATCAGAGCGGTTCTAAAGCACACTGAGCTTTATTACAATTGGTTGCTGGTTGTGGTGCATTTAATTAGAGATGGATCCAAATTCTGCACAAATTGCCATTCTAGAACTGAATTATATTATATCAGGACTGGATGATTGTCTGACCTCCCCTAGGCTGTAAACGGTCAGTCCACCGAGCACGATGGGAAAGAGCGGCCTCCCGGAAGAGTCCAGCGAGATGGGCTGCACGAGCTTACGCAATCCTCCCTCAGCAACCTTCCTCTTCTTACACATCTTCTTCATGACTGAAAGTTGAGCAAATAATGAATCTGTAGTCTCAAAATACAGACACCTATAAAGTAAGAAACACTCACGTTCTTCCCTGCCGTTCTCTCTCCCTCTCTCTCTCCGTTCTTTTTTGGGTTTCTTCAAAAGGCTGTCTTCAGATGCTGAGAGTCCAGTGGTCTGGCTGTGGCTCCCAGGGAGAGCAGCGCCGCCTGGAGTGCTGGAGCTCAAAGTGACGGGCGCGTGTGTGCTGCAGCTGGGAGTCGGGACGGCCTCTCCTTCAGCCAGAGACTGATACTGCAATAGAGACTTCAGCAGGAACCTGGAGAAACAAGATGAGATTAAATGGACTAATTTTATAAAAATATTTTTTAACTGTAGAGCATACATATATGTTCAAATATATATATATATATATATTTGTTTGTATAATATATATATATATACACATACATACATACATACATACATATACACACACACACCACTTTCTATTTTAATTTATTTGTAATATATGCTAAATGTACTGCTTAATTTTTGAGGGAACCCTCACATTTTTTCAGGATTCATTGACGAATATAAAGTTGAAAAGTGCAGCATTTATTTGTAATAGAAATCTTTTGCAACATTATAAATGTCTTTACTGTAGCTTTCAATCAATTTAATGCATCCTTGCTAAATAAAAAGCACTAATTTCTATCAGAAAAAAATGATTGACCCCAAACTTTTGATTGGCAGGTACGAAGCTTGGGAAACAAATATGTATCAAATACAAAACTGGACTGTTATTGTCGGTACACCTCCATTTTAAGATAATGATGACGCAATGTGACTTTACATTTTCAATCAAGAATATTTTGTAGTGATGATACCTCCTTTCTTCTTTTGCCCGGACAAACTTCTCTTCCAGGTGAGCAATCTCATCATACAGCGCTGCGTTTTCCTGCGAGTCAAAGGGCAACAATTCAAACATGGTTACCACAATGTCCAAACTAGGTAATTGCTAGGGGTGTGACGAGATCTCGCGAGACTAAAACGTGACGAGATTTCTCGTCGAGGTGAAAAGTTGTCTCGTGGTGCCATCAGTGTGAGGGTGAAATTATTTTTCAAGATGCCCCCGCCACTTTCAAATCGTTTGTGTGGAAACATTTTGGTTTTTGGCGCAAGAATAACACACAAGACACAAACACTGTGTAAACATTGTAAGAAAACTATGCCGTACACCTCGGCCAAGGTTGTACAGACTCTTAGGGGCCGTTCACATATCGCGCGCATTTTCATTCGCGCAAAATGGAAGCGATGCGCATATGGTACGGCGCGCTCGTTTTTTTCCTGGTGCGCCTGTGCCGCGGCGAGATGAAAACATCTCAACATTTCAGAATGTCTTGTCATGTGACAAGAACCAAGTGATGGTCGTGGAGAGCACAGTTCATGGTTGCATAGCAACGACAGATGCTACAGAAGCACGAGCTCCCGAACGCTTGCAAAAGAAGGAGGAAGCGACGCGGCCGCGCTTTCCACGCTTTTTTAGGCGCGATATGTGAACGGCCCCTAAAGAGGCAGGAAGCATCGCTGTTACTGCTGACGGTTGGACTTCTCGGTGTACGCAGAGCTTTATAACAGTTACAGCCACACAATCAATAGTGACTGGGAAATGGTCAACTTTGTACTGCAGTTAAAGTGACACTTAAAGTGTAATTTGAATTTTTAATTTTTATGTTTATTTTATTTATATTGTTTATTTTATGTTCAATCTATAGAAAGAAGTTCAGTGAGATTTCTCATGTGAAATTATACAGGGCAGAAAACAAGTGGTTGATTTTGTAGCAACATTTAGCAGCGTTTGCATGTTGTTTTACTGCAGATAATTCATTAAAATAGAAGGAAAATGACATGCATTACGAGTTGATTTCCAAATGCACCAACATTTTTGCATTTTATGATTTTCAGTTGAATAAAAGACTCTTTTCCCTTCATACGTTTCATTATTGAGGATTTCTTAAAAATACTATAAAAATCTCGTCTCGTGAACCCAATCTCGTGTCTCGTCTTGTCTCGTGGGATAGTGGTCTCGTCACACCCCTAGTAATTACATATTTAAACTGTGTTCCCTCTACCAGCGACTGACATTGTGTGTCTCCAGTGAGGCCACAAGTCAGTTTTTCCACTACCGGTTGGCTATTTATCTGGAGCTAAAGTGAAAGTGCCAGTGTGGTGAGAAATCGAGTCTCCCAGGAATCAGGTCAAAGGGCTCTCCAATACAGGATGTCGTGACGGATCACGCAAGTGCCACAGCTTTACTGGTATTGGCATAAAAAATAATGAAAATTACTCACAAATATCATGGCACGGGCAGCCTTGCGCAAACGGATGTACTTCAGACGGTACTTCTCATTCTGGTTCTTGCGAGGACCTTTCCTAGCCTTAGGCCTGGATTCCCTGTGGCTTGTGGGGGAAGGCAGATGTCCCAGAGATGAGCCAGACCCTGAACTTGAGAAGGTCGACTGAGCAGAAAATGCCTGCAATGCATGCTGCCTCTCTTCATCAGTCTGTGTATGTTACAAATAATCAGAGTTTAACAGAAAACAATAGCAGAAAAAAAAAAAACAGTTTATATCAGCTTCACATGGGTTCTGCCATTGAATTATTTGTAGGTGAAGGTGAAGTGTGTCATCTCAGTATAATGAACAAGAAAGACGATTAGATGTGGACACAGCGGTTCGGTTTGTTTTAGTGGTCGCCCCAATAGACTATTTTGTGTTTGCAAACGGTGACAAAAATATGGGTGGAGCTTCACTGGTGGCCGAAATGACAGTTCGGCAGTTGTAGTTTGTGGAAGCCATGGAATAAAATATATATTCATCAAGTTTATATCTCACAACTTTGACTTTTTATCCCCCTTGCAAATCCAAGTTTATATCTCACAAGAATTGTGAGATATACTCGTTATTCTGTCTTTTTTCCGGTTCGTATCCCGCAATTCTGATTTTTTTCCCCTCAGAATTGTGATATAAACTCACAATCGCGCGTTATAAAGTCTGAACCGGGAGATATACACTCGCAAATGCAAGAAAAAAAGTCAGAATTGTGAGATAAAAGTGTTATAGGCTATGTTTAAAAGTAATCTATGTAAAATATTATTTCATGCTGTAACTGCTATGAACTTCATATTATGTAAATTTAATGTTTACATCAAATTCATACTATAATAGTAGACTAATCATCACGGGTTTCATCAGTCCAGTCTGTGACTTGCAAAATAAAAGTCTGCGTTTAGCTTCAAAGGGCGTCTTCAACGACGCTATTCAATGAAAACGAAGACTATATTTTGCATTCCAATTTTGACATCCGATTTTTCTCTTATTCTGTGGATTTCGCCCATTTTTCTGCCACTATTATGTGCGTGCAGCTGTAAGTGATGTGACTGTGACGTCTGTTCCAAATAATGCTCCAAAAAGTTGCAAAACACACTTCACCTTTAAAGTTGCCCACACAAAATATAAGTTGAAATCATCAAATATGTGGTTGTTTGATGCGAACTCCAAACAGCATATAAAAATAAGAAAATGATGACTGGACAATTGGCACAACAAAAAAAAAAAACTAACAACAACGAAACAATGTGGCACTTACTAAGTGTCATGTGTCCTAATGAAAACTTAAAATTAGTGCGATACACTGACAGCTAACTGACACGTGCTTATCGACTTACCAACAGGGCAAAAACTCCATTTCTGCTCTCAATCCTCTTGAAGCGTCTGCTCCCTTTCTGTGTCTGGAACACACCGTGAAACTAAAGCAAACGCTGCAGGCTGACTTTTCATGCAGACGCTCTCTGTGACAGACTGCTCTGACTTTACCCTTTTGTCCTAAACGAGTCATTCTAAAACTTAAATCAATGTAAAAATGCAAAGACACGTACAAATGAATGGAAAACAAAGTAAATATGGTAAATGACTGACAGTGTCGTAAATAAATCTGCACTCACCTCTCGATACATGACCGCCTCGAGGCTCGACTTTGCGCTGTGAGCAAGGTAAAAGAAACAGCGTTTACCTCGACATTTGCGCATGGCGTTGCAAATATATAATCCTAAGGAATATTTCTGTACTTTGACTGCACCAGTCCACGATCAATGATCCGCTGCTTGATCTCCTTGATGTGCATGGGCCGCCCGGCCTCTTCCAGAACAATCTTTAAAAATAAATACATAAATAAATAAAATCACAAGATTTTAATGATCACATTTATGCGAAATAGCACGCTTTAAGAGAGTCACCTGAGCAGCATCGAGCCATGTGAGGTTCGGTTTATCTGCAACTTCACTGGGGGTTTCACTGAAAAAGAGCAGGATATAACCTCATAAAACATTTCACACACATATCAGTTTAACTATTATTTACAGTACTGAACAAAATAATAAGCGCTTCATACTAGAGATGCACTGATGTACCGGCCGCCGATATTTATCGGACGTTTTTTGATCAATTAAATGCGACATCTGTTGCATAATCCAAGATTAATCCATAATCTAATATATGCTGTGCTGCTGTCTGCGTTTTAATGTTAATAATCAAAAAAAAAAACACTCTTCACTGTAACTTTCTTAAGGATTAACATGTACAGGATTTCTGCGACGTGGAAAACACGGGACGGAATCGGGCCATAAAAACTGATTTTACTGTGCAACACGGAGTTCTGATGAATGATCAAAAAGTAAGTCAGAACGCTTGAATCTAATCACAATATAGACTTGTGTGTGTGAATGTGACGCCACAAAACGACTATTTGAATATGAATCCTGCATGTTGTCTCTGTTTGAATGAGTGGCACGGTTTTATTTACCTCACACACACACACACACACACACAGTGTTTTTCAGCCTCTATATGAGGACATGAATGCATGAACTTCATCTCCAGAGTCAATTCGTGAGAATTGTACCATTCCACTTGAGAATATCTATCATATCATAAACACACAGAAACTCAAAGGTCTTCACTGCAACCCGTCAAAATAAAGCTGAGTTTAACTTTATCTGTGTCATAATAAATTGTTGCATCGGTGAAATAAAGACTGCACAGTGATATTCTTGAGAGTGAGAGCTTTCATCTGATATATGACTTGTCTATT
>CM074278.1:31582939-31662939 GCA_037194245.1 Opsariichthys bidens
AGAAAATAACACAATTGTACTCCAACTCCCTGCCTAACCCTAAAACAAAAATGGCACTCACCTCCCAACAGCTTCCAAAGACACATAACTAAATATTAAAGTCACTGAAACGTAACGATAACATAAACCAAAGAGGTGGACAAAACTAATAAAGCCACAAACTCGCCACAAACGAATCAAAATATTATCTATATATTAAATATATCACTCCACACACACTGTAATGAATTGCTGTAAAAATTACAGCAATATTTTACAGCAGATGGCTGTATTCTTAATAATGCATTCTGCAATGCATTCTGGGGGGCGTGGCGGTTTGAATCAAAATTACAGGATATTACTGTAAATTTCAAGCATTGTGGGATTTTCAACGGTTGAGCTTCTGGTAGCAGCAAGAGAGAGTGGTCTACAACTGTGGTAAGTGACTTACTTAATTAAAAACAATACAGCATATTTAAAAAAAAAAACCCTGTTAATCAAAGAATACAGTAAAATTCTGTAAATTAAATTATAGTAATGGTAGTGTAAAAATTACAGTAACTGGCTGGCAGTATTATACTGTAAAATTTACAGGTAATTTTTAACAGTGATGTAAAACATATGCTTACACTAGACTACATCAGCGAGAAGATGTGCCGTCCCGCTGCCAAACATGTTTCCAAAGAAAGGTGTTTTTGCTCAGTTTACATTCGTCTCACATCAATTCATTAAAATAAAAACGTGTTTCCTGCTCAAATGGATATGTAACATCTTAAGTGTTACAGAAATGTTTCATGTGTTGGGCTGATGTTTTTCATTCATGGCAAGAAAAGGTGTCCCGATCACCCTACGTATTTTTCTGCGAGAGTGGAAAGTTGTAGCGTGTGTGTGCTATACGCACAAGTCGGACTAAACTCTGACTGATTCTTGCCTTAAAATCTTTACAATAAATTTTCAAGATGATTAACTTCTCTGCTGACCTTCTTGACACCAGGCTGATGTCCCAGCGCACACATCTTCCGAGTAAAGCCCCCACTTTGACTGGGAAAGATGTTCCCAAAAGCAAAATCTTACTGTCAAGCCAGGAATGATCTTTCTTTCTGATAAATCTCATCCCTAAATAGCCTGCAGTGCATCCGGTCACAATCACCGGATCATCCATGATTATATTTAGCTGTTTCTGATCAGACTTATTAACTCAGCATATATAAACCCGTTTGATTCAGTCATTCGCTCTTGTTTTTCTGTCAGTACTGCACTTCTGAGCCACTGTAACTTGTCCCCCCAAACCCCCCTCTAATAAAACTCTGCATTTGGATCCTCAACCATTCGTGTCTTGGAGCAGTTTGTTACACATACCAATGAAAGGGTCGACTGTACGCAGAATCAGCTGCTTCCTTCAAATCTCGAGAGGAAAAAGGGAAAAAAACATTTTGGTTCTTTAAAAAGAGTAAATGGACATACAGTTGTGGCCAAAAGTTTTGAGAATTACATAAATATTGGAAATTGGAAAAGTTGCTGCTTAAGTTTTTATAATAGCAATTTGCATATACTCCAGAATGTTATGAAGAGTGATCAGATGAATTGCATAGTCCTTCTTTGCCATGAAAATGAACTTAATCCCAAAAAAACCTTTCCACTGCATTTCATTGCTGTCATTAAAGGACCTGCTGAGATCATTTCAGTCATCGTCTCGATGCACAAGGCTGGAGATCATTATGTCAGGCTGATTGGGTTAGAATGGCAGACTTGACATGTTAAAAGGAGGGTGATGCTTGAAATCATTGTTCTTCCATTGTTAACCATGGTGACCTGCAAAGAAACGCGTGCAGCCGTCATTGCGTCGCATAAAAATGGCTTCACAGGCAAGGATATTGTGGCTACTAAGATTGCACCTAAATCTACAATTTATAGGATCATCAGCAACTTCAAGGAAAGAGGTTCAATTCTTGTAAAGAAGGCTTCAGGGCGTCCAAGAAAGGGGATTCAGCAGTGGGATGCAGAGCTTGCTCAGGAATGGCAGCAGGCAGGTGTGAGCGCATCTGCACGCACAGTGAGGCCAAGACTTTTGGAAGATGGCCTGGTGTCAAGAAGGGCAGCAAAGAAGCCACTTCTCTCCAAAAAAACATCAGGGACAGATTGATCTTCTGCAGAAAGTATCGTGAATGGATTGCTGAGGACTGGGGCAAAGTCATATTCTCCGATGAAGCCCCTTTCCGATGGTTTGGGGGCATCTGGAAAAAGGCTTGTCAGGAGAAGAAAAGGTGAGCGCTACCATCAGTCCTGTGTCATACCAACAGTAAAGCATCCTGAGACCATTCATGTGTGGGGTTTCTTCTCATCCGAGGGAGTGGGCTCACTCACAATTCTGCCCAAAAACACAGCCATGAATCAAGAATGGTACCAAAACACCCTCCAACAGCAACTTCTTCCAACAATCCAACAAGAGTTTGGTGAAAAACAATGCATTTTCCAGCACGATGGAGCACCGCGCCATAAGGCAAAAGTGATCACTAAGTGGCTTGGGGACCAGAACATTTAAATTTTGGGTCCATGGCCTGGAAACTCCCCAGATCTTAATCCCATTGAGAACTTGTGGTCAATCCTCAAGAGGCGGGTGGACAAACAAAAACCCACTAATTCTGACAAACTCCAAGAAGTGATTATGAAAGAATGGGTCGCGATCAGAAGTTGATGGAGAGCATGCCCAGTCGAATTGCAGAGGTCCTGAAAAAGAACGGCCAACACTGCAAATACCGACTCTTTGCATAAATGTCATGCAATTGTCGATAAAAGCCTTTGAAACGTATGAAGTGCTTGTAATTATATTTCAGTACATCACAGAAACAACTGAAACAAAGATCTAAAAGCAGTTTAGCAGCAAACTTTGTGAAAACTAATATTTATGTAATTCTCAAACCTTTTGGCCACGACTGTACACTTACTTGAAGTGTTGCGGCTGCCAATACAAACATTGACTCTACAGACAACTCTGGCACAGGCAAACCTGGTATATTTGTCATAGCTGCATTCTCTGCCACTGTAAAGAGATATTTATTTATTTACATGTTTTTCCAACACAGTGGCTGACCCATACAGTACTTGTACATAATCCTTTTTAATGTCACATCTGAGGAAAGAACACTCCAACGACGTCAGCTATAACAGCACAAAAAAATAAATCAATAAATACTTGCCACATCCTGCTCAAAAAAGTACACGTTGAGAATTCTTAATTCTTAATGAATTAATCAGTTTTACTTGTTCTCTCTCTCTCTGAAGATGAGCCATCTTCCCTCTCTCTCTCTCTCTCTCTCTCTCTCTCTCTCTCTATATATATATATATATATATATGGGCGGGCCGCAGCTATGAAAAATGAAAACAAAAACAACATAAATTATCACTTCATCTATGTCAAACATGACTGAACCACCCACCGCGACAGCACCTTCATACCTGCAAGCTGACCGCATACTATCAACAGTGTTGCACGTAACATGTTAGTGTGTGAAGAAACTATAGGCCGCATGATATGTCACATTTATCACTGTGTGTAGAGACATAAATAATAAGCGTATCGACCTTGCCTTGCCAAACCACGTGTCCCCCCAGATGTGTTTGAGTACTTGCAAGTGGGTCGGAAGAGCGGAGTAACATTTCAGTCCATGAGGATGAGATGCACAGTAAAACTTAAACCAGCTGCAGGCAGCACTGTTGATTTATATTGACCTTTACGCTACAAAATACTTCTAGCCAAGAAAATGTGGGATAATGGATTCACCATATATGGGAAGAATTTTTTTCTACATTTCCGAAAGAGTAGATATAGCCTTGGCAGCGCTTGTATTAATGATCCACATGGAAATGAAATACTCATTCATTCCATTTTGATATGCTGCCAGAAATTTTTTTTTATTTGTTCCTAACTTTACAGTCTCCCCCAAGCTCTCATATGAAGCCAATCATCCCATAAATCCAGTCTTTCAGGTCTGAGGTTTTAGGGCATTTCCAGTTGCATAAAATCATCCTAAATACATTTGTTTAAAAAAATTAAAAAAAAACCCTCACAATTTTCCTTAAGTATTCCCCATTCATACTATTGTTCTGATGGAACACATCATGTAGCACAGGGGTATTCAATTCCCAAGAGGTCCGGTCTCCATATTTCCTTCCCTGCGGAGGTCCAGAAAATAATTTTTTGGACCGGGGCAGCCGTATTACTTTGTCGACGAAAACATCCTAAACAATCAAAATAGTCATCAAATATGCAGGGGCTTAAACAAATAATACAGCCAAAATTTGTCTGCTTTTCTCATCTCTGTCATTTTATCGAGCCAATAAGCGATAGTTGTTTAAATACGAGTTGGGTTCATCACGTGGTCATATTATAATTATCAAATTATCTCCACATAGTATTTTAGGTTTCGTTCGGGACAGAGAGTGTCTCTTACTATATTGATATAGGTAAATCCTCTAAGGAGGAGTTCTAGTTATTGTTCTTGATGTGAATGGGCCTAAAGTTTTTATATAAAGACCAAAAAATAAAAAATAAACCCCTTCTGTCATGTTTGATTTGTGATCTCGAAAGCTAGTTTCAAACCCAGTCTGATTAAAGTTTCCCTTGCTTGTGAAACTGGAGACATTGTGTGACGTTCGTTCCAAGCAGGAGTGTTAAAAGTACATGCATTTATATAGTATATAGAAATAGAGATTACATTTAAAGTTAACATTTTAAAATGTAGTAATTTGCAAATGTGTAATTACAGATACATTTAAATACATGGCATATAAGTTTCAATAAAATTGGCATTAAAATACATTTATCATAAATGTTTTTCAGTATACGTTAAGCTGTTCACTTTAACCAAATTTCCTAGACAAATATAAGAAATTATAAAATTAAGCATAAAGATATATTTAATTCCTACTGTGGGTCAAAAAGGACTCAATTTCAGCTAACTGTATTTAATATACATTTAAACTAATAGATTTCTCATTTAATTGTAATTAACGGTCCAAAAATATTCAATTTTATATTAAAATGTTCTTTTGGAATATATTATACAGTAAGCACTTTTAAAAAGAAACAAACAAAAGAAAGCAGAGCTGATTTTTGAATGACTAACACATTTGCATCAGCATATGAAGTCATCATGAGTCGGCAAAAAAAAAACAAAAAAAAACACTTGCTTTACTGAGTATTTTTAGTTGAACGTTTAATTTCTTTCCCACTTGTGATGATGCAATCTTTTCCACAAATTAAAAAACTGGCCAAAATGTTTTTTTGGATGTTCCTCATCCAACAGACCACAAAGGTTTTTCTTTTATTCATTGAATGTTCTCATTTCCTCCACATCCATTGCTCCTCAGACTCAGTTTGAAAGAGACGGAAGGGCTTGAACTTTACGCTCAACTTCCTTGCAGTACTTGTCCGAGAGCCCAGCAGCCCTGTGGTCAAAAAGAGAAAATGTGTGATGTCTGGCTAAATGCTTGCAAGATTTGTGACCATGATTTCACCAACATTTTATATCTGAGAAGAAAGAACATAATCAGAAATGAGTAATGTGAAACTTCTATTTGCCCCTTTTTCTTTCCTGCAACATTTTTCTATTATGCAGTCACTCCACATAACAGAAATACAGTGCAAACACACTTCAAGGAGACACTTCTCACATAAGCAAAATTGTTTTGTTTATGCATTGATGTAAATTCAGACAAAATAAAGTGAAGCCTCAATCTGCTAGACAACAAGATAAATACAGTATGTTAGATCTGGAAATCACTTGTAGAAAATCATCGTTTTATACTATATATATATATCGTCATATCGCCCAGGCCTAAAGCATTTTGACTATGTCAACCGAAAGACTTGCTCCATCCACCTAAACTTGCTTTGTGTAGTTCCAACTTGTGAGGAAAACACTATCTAACCACCCTTTGTATAACACTATGCTCATCTTAATGGGCGTTTTCTGATAAATGCTGACAAAACATTTACACAGATTATAACAAGCCTAATATTTAATTCATGAGTAGTCCATTCAATATATAACATAGGGTATGATTTTAGCCATAAATTCATCATATAATATAAAATGGCAACTGCGAATCCATGTTTGGGTGCCTGGATTCCAGTCGTTTCTGCGAATTACAGCGATGCAATCTGTAGCTTTCAGCAATCTGCATAGAGATAGCTCATATTTCTTGCTTATTTGTGCTCGGTCATGTCCGATTAGATTTTTTTGAGTTTGTGATATTTAAACTCTAGTTCATTGATAAATTATTAAAAGTAATTGAGTCAATATTGGCAGAAAAGATGAAGTTGACGCGGACTCTCATCTCCACAGTACAGTGGATGCATCTATAGAGAGAAATGAAAGTTAAGCTAAGCATTTATCAATTTATCTTCCACACGAACACTTGGATATGTGAAAGTGAAAGTCGTGACGTGTTGTCAAGTATGGTGACCCATACTCGAAATTGGTGCTCTGCATTTAACCCATCCCAAGTGCACACACACAGCAGTGAGTAGTGAACACACACATACACACACAGTGAACACACACCCGGAGCAGTGGGCAGCTATTGCGACAGCGCCCGGGGAGCAATTGGGGGTTAGGTGCCTTGCTCAAGGGCACTTTAGTCGTGGTATTGAAGGTGGAGAGAGTGTTGTTTATTCACAATTCCCACCTTCAATTCCTGCCGGCGTGGGAATCGAACCCACAACCTTCTGATTACAAGCCCAACTCCCTCACCATTAGGCCACGACTACCCCTGGAGGGGTGGAATCCACTGCCGCTTCAATATATATATATATATTGAGTGATTTATCACGAAATTATCTTTCTAAATGATGAATCATTTAGAATGAGTAACTTTAACTTGCGTTAAAGCCTTTAACGTTTTCATTTTCAAACACTAGAAAATACTGATGTATAATGTCTGTACCTCTGACTGAGAGAAAAGTACAACTTATCAGAATGTTTTGGGAAAGTTTCCTGTTCAGAGCAGAGCTCAGATCAACTTCAGCCTTGAAGAAGCTGTGAATCATGTGTACCTATGTATGTGCGCTCAGTGTTCTGTACAGGTTTCATATTGAGGGCATGTGGACTGTTGTCATCTGGACTGGAGACCTGAAGGCGCCTAGGCCTGACTTAGAAAGACATTCTGAAGTGAAAGTGAAAGTCGTGATATGGTCAGGTATGGTGACCCATACTTGAAATTTGTGCTCTGCATTTATCCCATCCAAGTGCACACACACAGCAGTGAGTAGTGAACACACATACACACACAGTGAACACACACCCGGAGCAGTGGGCAGCTATTGCTACAGCGCCCGGGGAGCATTTTAGGGTTAGGTGCCTTGCTCAAGGGCACCTTAGTCGTGGTATTGAAGGTGGAGAGAGTGTTGTTTATTCACAATTCCCACCTTCAATTCCTGCCGGCATGGGAATCGAACCGGCAACCTTCTGATTACAAGCCCAACTCCCTCACCATTAGGCCACGACTACCCTACCACGACTCTGTGCCTAACTTCAGGGTCCGATCGTCAGCATCATAATGGAAGAAGATATGCATCTGACTATCTGTCCATGCGTGGAAAATTACCAGCTTTGTCTAGTGTTCTTAACCAATCAGTATCTTAGTAATGACGTAGTTAGTGGACTCTGTTAGAGTATAATTGTCGTGGAGATGTGAAAGAGAGAGGAGAGAGAGAGGGAGAGAGAGAGCGGCCTACGAACTCCTTGTGAGACTTGAAGCTGATGAAACTGCAAAATATTCTTTATTAAAATGTTCTTCAAATTATTTTTTTAAACTCTGACTCCAGGTCATCATTTATCCTATCTGGTCTTTTGGGTCTTTAACTGTAAAATCCCCTACAGTGCGTAATAACAGCACACACTTATCAATGCGAGCGGCCCTGTAAAGTTACTTACACGTTTCGAATGATAAGCCATGTTTGATGTTGATAAATGAAATGGCGAATGTTTGGATTTCCTGCCGAATTACCACTCAGACCAGGCGTGTTAACGATTTGTCCGTCGAACTTCACCAATTTCTGTTGAGTTTTTTTTTTTTTAAGACTAGCCAACTATTTAAAATTTGGTCGACTAAGCCTCTTCTCGTCGACTAAACTTTAGGTGGACTATCAGGGGGCAGCCCTATTAATTCTATCATTTCTCTGTCTACTTTACTCTAAGGACATACTTGAGTTCCCGCAGCTTCTTTTCTTTAATCTCGTCCAGTCGGGCTCTGCGACTGCGCGCCTCCTCTTCCAGCCGCTCCCCCTCTCGGAACAGCTCTCTGCGCTGCGTGACGGCCTGCACTTCTCTCTCTCGCACCTGCTGCCTCACAGCCTCAGCATGCCTTTGGATTTGTTGATGACGCTGTTCCTCTTTTTCTCGTTCTTTCTCAATGAGTTCCTGCTGTGCCCTGGAAAAGGAAAAGTATACAGCAATCAATTTTCAATGTCATCTTTAGCGGTGTCTCCCCTGCAGGAACTACCCCAAGGAACTAGGGACTTTGGGGTGGTACTTGGTGCGTTTCGACCGCAAGAACCAGGGTCTAAAAGTCCTTGCTCTTGAGGGAGTTCTTTTTAAACGTTCAGGAACTTTCGGGGGAAGGACTTATGATAGGTTCATGCAGCAGTTCGATTGTTTGACATCCACCACCATTTTTAAAAGTCTGTTGCAGTGCATGTAGTAAGAGTTGATTGCTGTTTGAATCAACAAAAAAATACGACCGATAAACTTATGGTGAGAGGTGTTCAGGTTTGGGCCAATTAGAGCACTCTGGGCTTTTTGGAAGGTGGGGCTTTGTATAAACAGACTTGGAATAGAGGCTCTGCAACAATGTACAGCAATTCAAATGCAGATATGTAGATCAGGGGAGTCATGTCCCCTCACGCCCCCTGGCAAGCTCAGTTTTTGGACCCCTGTATTTCTAAAACCCAGTGTCTGTACAGTCTAATAGTGATTGTACCTCAGGACTCTCTCAAACTCTGCTCGCTCTCGTCCAGCTTCAATGGACAGCAAGTGCTCCTTATGAGTGACTTGCTCCAAACGAGCAGCCTTCAGCTTCCCTTCCACTTCCAGCTTTCTCATCGTCTGCTCTTTCTCTTTTCTTCTCCATTCCCTGGCAGCCGCTTCCTGGTTCCTCCGCGCCCTGATCTCATCCTCACAGTTCAGAGAAAAACTAATTTATTTGACATACAGAATCTAGAATGCAAAATGTCATCATGGGTATACATCTCACAGAAAAGGAATTTAGCCATTTTTTATAAGGAGATACTGTAACATTTTACCTGCTCAGCTTTATGGTCTCGGTCCCGTTCTTGAAGAGCTCTCAGTCGCGCTACTTCCTTCTCTTTTTCTTTCTTGATTCGGATCTGTTCAGCTTCATACTCCGCCTCTCGTTCCTATTGTTCAAACACATGGGGATTCAATGTGGCTACTCTGGAAAGAATTCCAACCGCAGCTGCTGATGCCAGTTTTTATCTTTGTTTTGCTTGCTGATGTGGACTCATTTTCACTGATTTAACATGCTGAATCAGTGTTTGTTGGGTTGCGAAATGTCAGTGAGAACTGATGTACTGTAATCTGGTTTGTGTCAGCATATTTGAATGCTTAATGAATCTTATTTATTGTATTTGATCAACAACGTAAGAACTGCAAGAACAATCTGCCCCGATTGTGAAGTTTAACATTACAGAGGTGGGCGACAAGATAGAAAGAAATCCATTAAAAAGACTTTTCTTACCAACTTCTTGCGTGTATACTCTACAGCACGCAGATCTGCTAATCTCTCCTCTTCCTTTTTCTGCTCTTTAGCAAGCAGATTGTCTTCATTTATCCTCTGAATCTCCTGAAGCAAATTCTTCTGCTCCTCCTTCTTCCTTTCAATGGCCTGGGATAACATTACACAAAGTGTGAGTCTGCACAGGAGTCCAAAAACTACTACTGAACTAATAGAGGTTTATCGCATGAACCTTGAGCTCCTCCATCTGCACCCTTTCCATGTTTTCCAGCAACTGCTGACCCTCCTGCTCCTTCAACTCATCCTGTAGCATTTTCTCCTCCAGACGCATCTGGATCTGGTCGAGGACGCGCTGCTTCCCGCTTTAAAAACACCCCCCCCCCCCCCATCAACCATCGGGAGCAATACATTGTATGAGGAGTATATAGAATATAGAGACTAAACATCCTTACTGAATCATCTGCTGTTTACGCAGTTGTTCGATTTGTTCCTGGGTTTCTAAGGCCCGGCGACGCTCCACCTCCATCATAGCATCCAGTCTTTTCTCCTCCTCCAGCCACTTTGTGCGGTTCTGTTTTTTCTCCTCAAGCTGCGCATCCCGGACAACATGACACTGCACTTCCTGAATCAACTGCAGGAATACAATGGCAACAATTGCATTTTAGGAAACAACAAGTCATGATTTGGCTCGTTGTTAGTGTGGTCCCATCTACCTCATTGAGCTTCTTGACTTCGTCCTCCTGCTCCATTCTCAGGGTGTTGGCCCGCTCCAACAGGTATTGAGCCCGGTCCCTCGCCTCTGCCTCGAGCTCGCTGAGGGTCTGGTTCTTCTGCCGAGACAGGTCCGCCTGACGCATCTGTGCTTTTCTCTGCTCTGCAGCATCCTGATGTGACAACGACTAGATTTACATTTCCAGAAGAATAAAGCAGTGCTTGAAAGAACAGTGTTAGTGTCATTTGTGTTGAAAACACACAAGACGTGGCTCTGAAATGGGGGAAAATGGGACGAGACGTGAGTGCAACGGTCAAAGACGTGTTTACTTAAAAAAAACAACAGGACAGCAGCGCAGTGGAATACAAAAACAAGTTCTGTTTGAATGGCCTGTTAAAGTGTGTAAAGTGTAAAGGCAAGTTGAAGAACCCAAGTGCAGTTTATTTACTTAAATTCAAAACGTAAACAAAAACAACAAAGACATAGCTTGGCGTGACATGGCAAACATGAGCATGAACATAACTCACCAACAGTGATACATGGACAATACTAGACCAAGACGCAAACATGAGGGTTTAAATACACAGGTTCAATGACATAAAACACACCTGTGCACAATCAACGCAAAGAACCAATGACAACATGGGACACATGACAAGGCACCACATGGCAGGATCGCATAACAAGGGAAACACATGGCAAAAGGAAGCACATGGAAAACAAAAACATGACATGAACACAAAACCAAAACTATGCGTGACAGACCCCGCCCTCGATGAGTGGCTCTCGACACCCAACAAAACCAAAACTATAAAGTCCAGGAGGGTGGGGGAGCGGAGGCGGTTTTGGGGAAGGGATGGTAGGCCAGGACTTGGAACAGGGCATGGCAGAGGCGGGCCTGGGTCGTGAGACAGGCTAGGACACCTCCAGGACGGCGCCGGCAGTTCACAGGACCATGGCGATGCAGGTAGTTCAGTTTGATATTATCTTGATGCTTTTGGAAGCGTTTCATCTATAATAAATGTTTTCTTCACAGTAACAGTGTTCTGTGTTTCTGGCTTCCGGATTGGCACCCGCCGAGGAAATGTTTTTACTTTGACAACAAGAACAAGTTCGGGAACGAAAGTCTTTTTACAAGTTAAATATTTAAAAAATGTCTGAGCTGCCGTTGCTTACTTTACAATGCACGAATGTTTCACAACCATCATGAAGACCCGGCAATAAATTCACTTTTTGAGTCAGCTTCGGGCTGACATAAATGCTAGTTGATTTATTTCTAAATGATGGCACTTAAGATCATTCTGCATGTCTGTGCATTTCACACTTCATGTGAAAACTTAACCGCATTTCGCGAAGTCATAAGCTGTCGGTCAACTCCGAGACCTGCTCCGCTGCTTCATTGAGAAGCAGGACCGTTCGTACCCTGAACACTTATATTTTTGTAAATATGCACTTGTAATATTGACGTTGTATTTCACATCATACACATTATTATTGTTATTATTAAAGTAATATTAGGGCATAAACTTACACTGTATATTGTGCACTGGGAAATAAACTATAACCAAGAGATTTGGTTTATTCCATCGGGATTACATTAGCATTGTTGTTTCATTGAGATTAATTACATTCTTCAATTCCATTCATGCAGAATTATTGGTTTAATTCATTCTTGGAAAAATGTGCATACACAAAGAATAAACATTGGTACATTTGAGCGTATTATGTTCTGAGTGGCTGTTCTTTGTAGTCACACTGAAGCACCACAGGGAAAAGGCAATACAGGAAACCTTTACGATTTAAACTGTGATAATTTTGGGTGGAGGATGGGCTGGCAATGGTTTTTCTTAGGGTGGTCACCCAATGCAACCGTAGCATATCCACTCCTCCATATGTGTAATCATAAAGTACTCGATTCAAAGTGCAGATTGAGATTGATATGATATGGTTGGCTCACCATGGCTTCCTCACGGGCTTGGCGTTGGGCCTCGAGCACAGCTGCCTTCTCCTCTTCACTAGGAACATGAGACTCCACCATGATTCTTCTGAAGTCAGTTGATGACAAGATGACAGACTGCCCAGATGGGTCCTCACTTGGTATTCTGGTTCAACAACAAAGAGCAGTCTTAAAAGAGTCATACATTTAATATTATTATTGTTACATGTATAAAGCGAAGTCTTTTAATGATAATCCAGGTGAGGAGTACACAAAACACATCTTAACACGAACGAGAACGGACCAGGAGTGAGGGAAACACAGGGTATAAATACATAAACAGATGAGTGGCCTGACAAACAGCTGACACGAATGAACTAATGATGAAGGGGAAAAAAAGAATCATGTGACTAAAGACAGAACAGGCAAACAAATAAACACACAAAACCCTGACATTATTATTATTATTTTATAATGTTTCCTGGGCGCTTATAACGTTAATATGATTTTTATATCAAAAATAGTCATAATTTAGAAATAAAACAGCATTTCTACTCTGATTTTAGCTCTCTGTTGGAAGGGGCGTGTCTGTTGTGAGATTTCAATGTGAACGCCCACTGCTGTGATTGGCTGTTTATGACATAAGTATTACACGTGTAAAACTTTTACTATTACAGCTGTCGAGGTTGACTGAGTTTGAAAAGTGTTGATTATAGCATTATATTTAGATCTATTCCTGTCGCATAAAAGCTTGCAGCCATGCGAGTCCATATCTTACAGTAAAAGTCTGCTTGCAAAGGAATTGACTGTTCGCAAAGACCCGCCCCCTTTAGTTACTGTTGCTACATGAGAAAAGCAGTGAAAAATACAAGAGGACACTGACAGCACATCGACAGACAAGACAGAGCAGGTTACTTTTGATGTGAAACAGTTTCATATTGAATTTTTTTTTAAAGAAGTTTAATCAATAAATAGCATCTAGTGTGTCTTTAATGTGTCGTGACAGATCGCTGTCGCTCCTCGTGAAGCGATCATCTCTTCATACTAGTTCATTTATAGCATCAAATAAACATGAATGAACATCAGAAGGAATGTTGTCTCAAGCGCTGAAAGACGTGAGACACAATTTATCAAGTTCACCAACGTTAATCTACTAACTCCCCTGACTGCTTTGAAGGACAAAACGGCGGATTCAGCGTTATGATTGGTCAGATCGCATGTCAATCAAACCCCCCGCGAAGGGTCAATTGTGACTGATTTACCAAAGAATCCACAGTAAAATGCAACGAACAAACAAATAACGCTCTACTGAGACATTCACAAAAAAACTTTCCTAGCATTATGAAGGTAATGTTATTTCCTGTATCTCTCTTCTCATCTCACTAATGTACCAGTGAATGTCGAATTGGGCGTTGGTCTGAATCTGTAGAGGCGGTCTTTCATTGTATTATTACGTCATAATGAGACAAAATCCGAATCGAGTTGTTTTCAGACCTCAGCTGCTTTTGAACTAACGAGGAAGTTATCAAACTTACAACGTGTTTATAAAACTTTGATCACTCAATTGACCCTTCGCAAACGGTTTGATTGACAGGCGATCTAACCAATGATAACGCCGAATCCGCCATCTTATCTGATTAAGATTAACGTTGTTTAACTTCAAAAATTGTGTGTCCTCACGTCTTTCCGCGCTTGAAACAACATTCCTTCTGATGTCCATTCATGTTTATTTGATGCTATAAATGAGCTAGTATGAAGAGATGATCGCTTCACGAGCCGCTTGAAGGATCTGTCAAGACACATTAAGGAGCTGCTACACGGTATTTAGTGTTTAAACTGCTTTAAAAAATGACAATATTTTAAATATGAAACTGTTTCATACGTTGTCAGTGTCCTCTTTGCTCCGCGACGTATTTTTCACTCCGTGAGAACATGATGTGTGGCGTGAGAGCGCATGGCTTGTCGGGGATTGCAACAGGTTTTGCGAAGGGTCAATTCATGACACCTTTAAAAATAGTGAAATCAAAAATGGCCAAAATATGCAGTTCCCGGATAAAAACACACACAATTTATGGGTTTTGTTCATAAGTGATTCTGAACAGCTACTGTAAATATCTCTATAAGGATACCTGCACGTATTCACAGTGTAAAAACCTCCTGCTTCTACTTGCCTGAGGTCTCTGATGAGGTCTTTCGTGATGATGCGGACCGTCTCTGACTTTGGCTCTTTGGTTGCAGGAGCAGAGCTTGACAGTGACCTTGACCTCGACCTCACGCTTAGACCCTCAGCATCCTCTTTCAAATCAGCTGCAGAATGCTGAGAAAGATTCAATAGATTGTCGGACCTTCATTTTCTTTTCATTTAATGTCCAAGACCATTATGTCTACCTGTTTGGGGGTCCCAAAGAGGGTCTCGTCCACATGAGAGGTGAGAGCTCGCGTGCGATAGCGGCGCGTCTGAGCGCTGCCGCCCGACAGCTTCCCACTCGAAGACACGCTTTGAGGCTGGAAAGCAAGTCACATGACCAGCTAGTGAGCCGTGTATTGTATAGACGCACGAAAATACATTTCCAATCTTACAATCCTGATCAAAACTATATTCCATTAAATGTTAGGAGAATTTTAAACACGTGTAGGCCTAAAAAACACATGAATTTCCACATATTTTCCACATTGACGACTTTTGTTCTTCCCAAAAAATAGTGATCATGGCAGGAAAAATTGTCAAATGGGTTATTGGAAACACCCTCACAATTGTGTATTTTAATCTATATGATTTAATACTTACTACTACAACAAAACAGTTCGTTTTTGGTCCATTTTTTGATTCAAAAAGACTTATGGAGTGCCAGTTTAAAAAGTACTTACCATTTCTGTTGAGCTTGCGTGAAAAAGCTCGTTATGACACAGCTATAAACACAAAGTGTTTGCCACTCTTTCTAACTTATGTGTTGAAAATGAAGAGAAAAAGGGAAAAGCACCAGTGTTGAACACAGCCAGCCTACTAGCAATAGCAGCGACTCTCCACAGCTGTAGTTTGTTATTACATTTCCATGGAGACGCGGTTACTGCGGTTACTGAATAAAGAGATCCTGCAAGACCGGAGGCTGCAGTTTCGGGACCGCAATTCTAGGTTGTAGTGTGTTATGTTACAGCAGATAGTGTAGTGTTATTCATTTTCAGAAATGATTTAGTTGTTTAATTATATACATTTAAAGGTGCAGTAGGTCTTCTTGGAAATGCTCATTTTAGCGTGCTAGCATTGAAAGCATCAAAACACGGCCGCTGGGCATGCGCACATCAATATTGCGCCATTCAATATTTTTATTTATTTAATTTAATAATTTAATTGCGGAATTGTAAGGGTAGGTTTAGGGTTGTGGTAGGTGTTTGTGTTAATAAAATTTTCCCGGTAAAAAAAAAAAAAAAAAAAAAAAAAATATATATATATATATATATATATATATATATATATATATCTGGCCAAAATATATTTTACATATATGGTGAATATATGTGTAAACCGTGAAGTTCGGGGAAATATATTTTTGAAATTGAAAACATATTTTGTTTCGACTCTCTTATACTTAAAATATATTTAAAAATGTATTTCAGGGGCAAGAAAATATATTTATATTTAAAAATGTATTTCAGGGCGCACGAAAATACTTTTCCAATCTTACAATCCGTGCGATCAAAACTACATTCCATTAAATGTTAGGAGAATTTTAAACACGTGTAGGCCTAAAAAAACACATGAATTTCCACATATTTTCCATATTGACGACTTTTGTTCACATGATCTTCCCAAAAAATAGTGATCATGGCAGGAAAAATTGTCAAATGGGTTATTGGAAACACCCTCACAATTGTGTATTTTAATCTATTATTAATTAATTAATTAATTAATTAATTTGTAATTTAATGTGTAATATAGCGTTTAAATGCACATCAAATAAAAATAAATAAATGAATAAAATCGCTATATGTACGATGTTAAGAACTGTGACGCAATTTTAATTGGAGCAGCACTAGCCGACTTTTGGAGAACTGCGCATGCGTGTCATTCAACGGTCGTCAGTCAACCTGGACTTCTTGGAGGTAAGAAGGTAAGAGCTATAACTTTATTTTTAGTCATCATTTTTTACACATGTATTGTTAATTGCTACTTTGGATGAATAATGTTTTGTATTGTCAAGGTTTTTTAACTTTATTCATCAATTTAATGGCCTGTGTGTTTCATTTGCTCACATGAGGAGATAAGTAGCACATTTAATTTACTGTTATTCATCCCGATGTTTTGCCTCACTTCCGGCCGTAGCTGTATCCCTTCTAGATCCCACCCTCCCACCTGAATGCGCTGATGACGATGTCTGCATGAACAGGTATGCAAACGTACATAATAGTCAGTGAACACGGGCTATCATTTCTTTCGGACCAAATGCAATGATCGAACAAACATTTTATGGTCCTACGCCTTCCAATATTTATATAAATACATTTAGATCATAGTGAACATAGTGATTGCTATTAAGATATTGCAACTAGAATAACAAAAAATCCCAATCCCAAGTTGGTAATTGATTTGTTTCAATACATGAGGCCCTATTCTGGTTTTAAATTCAGCTTTGCTGGAAGAAAGACTTTATTTTTCAGCACAAGATGTTTTCTGTGAATGTACGAAACCCGCAGCTTGACATGGTGTGTGACCGATATGTCGTAATTACCGTAATTTTGCGATCGTTCACGTCCTCAGGCTGCGTTTAAGTCCATTTTTACGCTCTTCCTGTGTCTTATTCACTTGGATGTACGTCATTGCTTACGTTGCACAAGCGCCCACTACTGGCAGAACCCTTGCGATGCGTTTAAATGGCCCTTGATCACTTGGATTCGCTACGGCGTTAATTCAATATTTACAGTTTGTTCTCATGAATTTGTTTGAATTTGTTGCTTGGGCTGTTTGAGAAAATATTAAAAATCACACTAACGAAAATGATAGCAATACAATAAACTATAGGGCTGTGTCCAAAATTGCATACTCTCGTGAGTAAGTACTTATTTTGAATAAGTAACTGCAAAAAGTGTGTTCACTATAGTAAGAATGTGTGTAGTATGAATGTAATCTGGACGTACTACATTCGCCATGTTGTCATTATCATGTGACCTACTAGCATCAGTTGCATCGCTTCGCTGCCACTCAAAAATCCTCTCCCGTGGCCTCATGGCATAGTTCTAAAATAGCTATTTTGCCTACTATATTGTAGAGATATATGAGATTTTGGATGCAGCCCAACCTCTCAATGCCAGAAATATGTAAATATGTTGCAATGTTATCTAAAAACTACTATTTTAAATTAAAATTCTAGTGAATAGACCATGCTGGTTTAACCTGGAGTCCTCACTTCTTCAGGAACTTCTCTGCTTTCTTAACAGCATTGGCAATCAGAATCATAATTTCGTATTGTATCAATTCAAATGTTGTTTGCTCACACATGTCAGTTTTGTTTGCATGTTTTTGATGCTCCTATATTTGCTAAAGTTTAGGATATTGATATTAATCACAACCACATTTCTATGCACAAGAAATTAGGATTATTAGATATATGAGACTTTGTATAAAAAACACTGCTCAATGCTCACAAATATTTATTTTGATATAAACACAAATATACTGAATCTTTCAAAACAACACATGAAAGCTGCACGGCACATTTATAATTGTATATAGCTTAAATACAGTTTGTAAATGGTATATAGTGGCTGCACGATTATAACAATGTATATTTGTGTACATTTTCATATGTATTCACACAAGATGCAATATTAAACATAAATCGGTCAAGTAATGCAAAATAAAATTTGATGTAATTGTGAATTAGGATGAAAGTCACTTTTAGCTTTTTAATGAACAATTCTTTCCTTAAAAAAAAAAAATCAAAGTGCTTTTCACTTGAACTGTCTGTAAACTGGAACAGACCTGAGATTGATTAAATACAGTACATGATATTAAATAGCACATAATTCATAATTTTCATAGTAGTTTAACATTTTTAAGCTTACCTGATCGAACAATAATCCAACAGAAGTTCGGCCAACTTAAGATTTGGTTAGTAAGGATGAATTCAAAGCATATTAATACTGAATGTGAGATCATTTGCACCAGAAAGGTCTATTCAGGCCAATATTGGTGTTACATTGAATTCTGATAGGATGTAAGACAAAGGAATCGAGGAAAGACATTTTTAAATTAACATTTGCACAGTTGCATTGTGTTGTTACAGCTTAACTCCTAAAATCTTAATAAAGGAAATGCAGTTTTATTTGCATAAAAGGTAAACGCATAAATGGCATTTCAAAAGTTTCCCTGAAATGAAAATCCACCCTGAATACGGAGCATGTGTGAGCAAGTGGTTACACTTAAGGCGTGCATGAGATTCAGGTTGCATGCCGTAAAGAACATGTGAATGTCAGTGTTTACGTCGACAGGGATGGAGAGAGGCTTGTACTGTCTGTTGTTATTCTCCCAAAGGTAGGTCATGCCGTTCTCTAGCGCTGGAGAGCTGCAGTGATCCAGGGTCACGAACAGAAAAGGCCCGACTGAGATCCCGCTGACCTTCACAATGACTTTCAACACAATGTGACGCCAATTATTCTGAAGTACCACACTCTCCACTTTGCCAAAGAGCACTAGCATCAAACACATACACAGATCATTCATTTGATTTGACTAAATAATAAATGAGTATTTAGCATTTCATGTTGCACATGATCAAAACACGAACGGGGCTCATCACCTGTTTTATCGCATATGCCAGGAATCAGTTCCGTTAGTGGTTTCAGTCTGTATTCTGTATGAAAGCTATTGTGGCTTGGTGTTGGTTTGAGATGTTCAGCACAGCAGCTCCACAGGGACGTGTTGTAGTAGTGATGCCCACAGCAAAAGTGATTTGGTTTGGTGTCGTAAAGCATGGCATGGGATGAGGAAGAACAACAAATTTTATTGCTGTCATTTTCCAGTAATTCGTTTCCGCAGCACTCTGCTTTACTCATGTTGTAGAGACGACCCGAGCAGCATCTCTGTTTGTGGTGGTCATATATTTTTGAGCCACAGCTCATCTTGAGCTGGTTTTGAGTATATATTAGACCGCCGACACACTCTGACTGCTCAGGCACATCGAGGTGAAGGATTCCATTACAGCACAACACATTGTCATCTGACAGACTGTAGAGATTTTCACCACAGCACTGAAACACATATATACAGTGTTTGGAAATGGACTATATATATTGTTTTTTGGTTAAAGTTACACTATATGAATTCCATCCCTCTATCAAACAAAACTGCACAAATATTTCGGGAAGAACATTGTTTTGGTCATGCGAATGAATGTGCGAATGAATGTGATTCTTTCCCGTAACTAAAAATAACAGATTATTATTATTATACTCATAAAACATTCACTAATAGGCTTAAAGGATTAGTTCATGACAGAATTAAGATGACCTGATAATTTACTCACCCCCATGTCATCCAAGATGTTTTTATCTTTCTGTCTTCAGTCGAAAAGAAATACAATTTTTTCAGGAAACATTCCAGGATTTTTCTCCATATAACGTGTTGAAGATCAAAATGTCAGTTTTAGTGCAGCTTCAAAGACTCTACATGATCCCAGACGAGGAATTTGTCTTGTCTAGCGAAATATCGGTTATTTTCTTTAAAAAAAAAAAAAAAAATTATATACTTTTTAACCACAAATGCTCATCTTGCACTGCTCTGTGATGCTCCACGCATTACATAATCACGTTAGAAAGGTCACGCGTGACGTAGGCGGAAGTACCGACCAAGTGTTTACGAGGCGATCGTGCAAAGTCTAAGTGAAGCAGACTTTACAAAAAAAGGTAAAACAATGATGCTGTTACGGAATGTGTATTCCAATGAACGCACGAAGACGAGGATACACAGAATGTCTCTTAATGAGGAAACCAGGAATACATGAACAGCATACACATCCACACACGAACGATAACGGACAATGAGTGAAGGAAACACAAGGGACAGGAACACTAATGACAGGAACACATGTGAAAGACATAACTGATAATGACGAACAGCTGACGATAATGAACAAATGAAGACGGAAGGAAAACTGGGTAACACAAGGATCACAAGACAGGGCAGACCGACTGACAGGTAAACACAGACTCTAACAGATGCCTGATGGTTTTGAAGTTGGAGGAGAAAATGAGTTTTTCGCCCTACCACAGTACGTCCACCTACGTCACACGTGATCTTTCCAACCCGATTACGTAATGCGTGCCGCAGAGCACAGCAGTGCACGACGAGCATTTGTGGATAAAAAGTACTTAAATTCTTTTTTTTTTTTTTTTTTTAGAAAATGTCCGATGGTTTCTCTAGATCAGACTCCTATTCCTCGTCTGGGATCAAGTAGAGTCTTTGAAGCTGCACTGAAACTGACATCCTGCACTGAAAAATCCTGGAGATTTTTCCTCAAAAACCTTAATTTCTTTACGACTGAAGAAAGACATGAACATCTTGGATGACATGGGGGTTAGTAAATTATCAGGAAATTTTAGATGGAAAAGATGTCAAGCTGACTAGCTGAAGACGTTACTGTAGTTTTCCCCATTAATAGACACGGCACTTCCTTGAAAATAAATTCCAGCACAGCGCTACAACAACCATGATGACCCGACCCCTTCACAATAGATAAAGCTTTATAATGAACTCTGTTAGAGAGCTACATATGGTCATTTTTTTGTTCAATAAAATACCTTAGTCACCTGTTGAGTAATAAAAACCATCTGCGTTACTTTACAACATTTCAAATCTCTCAGTTCTCGCCATCTCTGAAAAGCCAAGCCAGTGTTGATTCTTGTTTTATTACGAGCTCAGTTTCATTCTCATTTTGCCAGCAGACTCTCCTCTGTTTGGCGTTTGTTCAGGTTGGAGATTAAGCTGCTCCACGTCAACCTTTCTCGCTCATAGCTATCTGCCCTCACCAGACACGCGTCAAACTAGAGTAGCCGGAGCAACTTTTCTCTATTTTACGGATATGACGAGACACGCACGGGCAAGAGAAGTATGTACACAATTTCCCACGAAAACCATCCTGACAGGTTTAAAATATAAACACTTATAATAGTGTTAATTACTATAGTGAATCAGGGTAAGACAAAAACACAATGATGTACTGACTCGTTATTTAAATTTGGTCAATTTTGACCAAAAACAAATTACATAGTAACATTCAAACAGCATTCTTGCTCTTACGATATCATTGTTTAATTCTAATTTACATCCAATCAGGTATTAGCCACTATAATAAAACATTCACACTGCTTTACAGTGTATTACAATTCACTGAGGTGTAATTACTAGCTTATTTGCCACTTTGCAGCAAATATAAATAGACTAACATCTAACACTACACTTAATGCAAATCCAGTAAAGTGCTATTTTCAGTGTGTAAATGCTACTCAACTTAGTCTAAAAAGTCTCTGCCATAATTGAAAATGTCCATGAAAACAATTCTGACCTGAGTAAGACCTGATTCCCTCTTGTATATTATTCCTGAGCAACTGACATTCTCTGGGGGTTTTGGTTTTGGGTCAGCTTCTAGAGAAAAGAGAAAAGAAGAATGGATGATAGAGACAAAGACATCAAAGTTGGTTGGAATTTGAAGGGATAGTTCACCCAAAAATCATCATTTACTCAGCCTAATGTAATTTCCAAACCTACAAGACTTTCGTTCATCTTCGAAACACAAATGAAGATATTTTTAATGAAACCTGAGAGATGTCTGTCCCATTCCACCAAAATGTTGAAGCTTCATGAAGAGATTGTAAAAGAGATCCATATGAAACAAGCAGTCTTCATTTAAAGAAACGCAATTGCTTTATACAGTGGATATAAAAAGTCTACACACCCCAGTTAAAACAGAGGGTTTTTGTGACATGAAAATGAAACAAAGATGAATCACATTGTTAATGTAAAAAGTACAATCCAACCAATGCCACTGTAAACAAAAGTGATAGCAATTAAAACTTAAAATTACCCACAGTGACTGCATAAGCGTGCACACACCTTTATAATTGAATATGTGGCTGTATTCAGAATTAACTAATTCAAGGTCATGTGAAATAACACACCTGTCTTCACCTGAAGTGACTCGGATTAACTTCATATAAATCTCAACTGATCTTTGCTGAAGAAAAAGATTTTTTTGACATCTTCTTGGCTGGGTACTACTACAAGAGACACAAAGACCTTACGAAGCATCAGCGGGATCTCATTGTTGAAAGGTGTCGGTCATGTGAGGGCTACAAAAATTTCCAAGGTATTAGATATTGTAACGATCGTCAGCTGAAGTGCCGTGAGAACCACTGCAGGGCACTTCACCTTGGACTTTCACACACACACACACACACACACACACACACATGCACATTCACTCCCGAACTTCACTTCCCACAATGCACTACGCACCCACTCACTCATTTCAGGCAGACTACATTTCCCCAAAGCCCCGCACCCAATCACTGATCACCTCACCAGCTGCAGCTCATTATATGCACCATATAAGCACGCTACACCAACACATCCATACAAGGTCTTGTTATTGCCCTGTGTGTAGCATTTCTGAGCAATTATCCCTGTCTTGTCTTCCGGTTGTTACCCTTACTGTTTTCCTGTCTTTCACGATCGTTTATCTGCCTGCCTTTTGACCATTGCTGTGTTTTACTGGACTGTGATTGTATGCTGACTGTCTCAACTTCTAGTCCGTCCAACGACCACGATTCTGCCTATCCTCTGCCATTCCTGTTTGCTGTTGTTTTGACCATTGCCTGTTTGAGTACCTCTATTAATAAAGCCTGCATTTGGATCCCACTCTGTTGACTCTTCATTACAGATATACTCTTTGGAATAAAGTGAAGGCCATCATCAACAAGTGGAGAAAGCATGGCTCAACAGTGACATAAAGAATCTTCTGATGTGTGTTAGAAAGCTGAAAATGAACTTTTACCTTTCAGCATGAAAATGAGCCCAAACACACATCTAAAGCAATAAAAACAAAGAGAGCTCACAAAGATTCATCCAAATCCATTCATAACTATGTTTGAAACTGATGTATTCTACAAACATTTCATACTTGTTCACAGAAATAAGTATTCTCAGTTACAGCTATTTGGAGTTCAACATCTTACACCGATTCAGCTCTTAATGTACAAATGAATGAATGCATGACAATTCAGTCTTTTTCCCATTACGTTTGGTCTCTATTTGTTTAGAATATTGCCAAAGGTATTCTGGTGGTGGTTTGGAAAGTGAGAAATGTAGTGGTAAACCTTTAAAGACTTCCATCTTTGTGCTTTATGCAAATGAGTTCTACAGGGGAAAGAAGGGTGGGCCACACTGAGTGTCCCCTCTGATGCCAGCGGCCAATCACAGCTCTGGAATAGAGACGTGCCAAATTGCAATCTCCCTCTCATCGGAAAAGGATTAAGGACCTTTTCAACAGACACTCTTGGTTCTGAGTCTCTAGCCTGCGAAGATGAGACAAAAACAGATGAACAAGTTCTGGGTTTCACCTCTGCAAGGAGTGAGACGCTAAAGTCCTGAACACACCGAGCCGACCATCGTAGGTCGGGCAGTTTTTGTGCGTCGGCCGACTAAGTTTTCTCAGTGAGTTCCGCACCGTCGGCTGAAGTTGGTTCTCATTGTCTTTTTTCAGCCGATTCGACATGTTGAATCAGCGTCGGGCCGTCGGTGAGAGAGAGAACTCTGATTGGCCGTTCAGTAGCAAACAAGTCATTTCACAAGAATATAAGTAAAAGTGCTTCAAAGCAAGCAAAGAAGTAATGACGGCACAGACAGAAAGTTAGACAGAACAACTTATCCCATTTTTAAAACAATTTGCTTCAAAACCAGCAGGTCTAATTTTATGATACACTAATAAAAATTTCCATGTGCAAGTTGGGTTTGTGGTTATATCATCGTCTATGATGCAGGGCTGTGAAGCAGTTCCAGATTTGAACAATTCTATTCCATATCATTTCACATTTAAGTATTTTCCTATTTTCTATCATTAGAATACTGTCCAATTTGGTCCATGTTTTACCACACATCCGGGAAAACGACCAAATTGGATAGAGGCCAAAACAAAAGCTTTTTCCCATCTGAGCAGATTTCATCAGTTCTATATTTGGTGATACCAATACAGAGACAAGACAAAATCATTACATTAGTAAATAAAAAATGTGGCAGATTTATTGTTATATTTTACTGCCATTTAATGCTAAAGGATGCAACACAATTTTACCTGTTTAAAGGTAACAGGTAAAACACCTGTTGAGTGTTTTAGTCAAAATGTACAGAATAATTATGACAAGGATATTAATCCCACTAAGAGCCAGAAGACAAACCTTTTAAAGTTCTTGGACAGCAGTTCTCTTCAGGGGAGCTCACTTCAAGTCTGTCGTTTTTCAAACAGCAGCATTGGGTCTTCCTGTGAAATGATTTATTGCCACAACAAGCGAGATCTTCCTTCAGTTCAAGGATGGTGTTGTCACCACAACACGTTTGAGTTGTTGTCGTGTACAAGACTTTAAATTAACATAAGAGAGAACAAAGTCAATATAGCGTATTCTTGATCCAGCAATATGAAGATCAAACAATCTCTTAATCATCTTAAAATATGTCAAAAACATTATATGAAATTGAACAGGCAACACAAAAAGATGAAAAAGTGCAAACACTGACTCGTTTTTAAAGCCACATCGAGTGCACTGTTTACCTTGACCGCAGCATGCCGTGTGAGCACTGCTTCGAGTCTGAATGTTGCCATTACAGCAAATCTGATTTACAGGATTGTAGGCAGTAGAATTACAGTAGTCGGAGTCTAGTTGACTCAGTCCTTTGGACACATCACCTATAAATATGAATAACTGTAAAATGAATAACTATTAAAAAAACTGACTCTTGAGAAAGAGTCTGTACACTTAAGCTTTTAAATGAAGTTCATGCTGCACGTTTGACTGGAACTTAAGCAATTTAACTTACCTTCTCTTCTGATGACATTGCTCAAGCATGTCAAGCATAATTATTATATTATAATAATTATAATTATTAGTCTTTTTCAACCAATGGTTAATGGTTATTTCACTCCTTTGAACAACAAATCTACTGATATTAAGTATCGCATTCATTCAATCATTTATTGTGATGTCTTATACAACAATATTTGTTCATTCAAAAACCTAAAACATACCTATATATTTGAAGAATATACATTCTTACCTTGAGCAGAGGGTGTGGCAAACACAAACAAGATTGTCACTACCACTGCAAATTAAGCAGAAAAAGTTATACAAATTCATTTTGTAGAAATAAAATAACATAACCCACTGACAACCAACTTTAAAAGGTGGACTCCCATACAGTATGCAGTTGATGTGTAGATTTCCATTGTGTATCCCTGGTCAGTGAAGTAAGAAACTGACATCCAGATGCAAAGGGATGAGAATTTATATGATTAAAACTCCGCCTCTTCAGTGAAACAGGGGAGAGAAAATGCAGAAAAAAGAGGAGTGGACGAATCACAGTTATGCTCAGTTTGGGTTTTTTAATTATTGTTTTCATTAGTTCCTGTTATTTTCTAGTTAGTTTAGATTTGTTCTTAGTTTCCTGACACTCGCTTGTCTCTTTGATGACTCAGTAATTAGATCAGCGGTTCTCAACTGGTTTGGCCCGTATAGTCTGTGTTTGTGCACACTTTACTTTTCTGCTACTCTCTTTATCTTCTTCTTGGACTACCTGGGACAGAACACAAGACATCCAAAAATGGAAGTAGCAGCGATAAACAAGCAGATTATGTCAGTGACACAGAGAAGAACTCCATGAGACCCTCTTCTGGCCATCAGAGGGCGCCTTCACCAGAATGCTGACAGACACTCACATACCCGGCTGTTCAGGCAAAAATTACTTGCCAATTATTGCTAAAAAGCTGCTTTGACACAACTTGTATTGTAAAAAGCGTTATGTAAGTAAAAGTGACTTGACTTGACACATTTCCCAGAAGCCCCCCGTAACTTTGCAGCTGCCACTCATTACATCAGTCAAGTACTATTTAAGAGGCATTCAGCCTGGCATGAGTTGCAAGGTCTTGTAGTGCTACAGTTTGCATTTCTAAGCGTTATTGTCTGTGTTTGCCTTTCTGTTACTGACCTTTTTGGATTATGGTTACGACTCCTGCCCCTTGTACTTTCTGCCTGGACTTTGTTCTGTGAGTGATTTCTGCCTGCCCTGACCCTCTGCCTGTATTATGACCACGATTCTGCCTATCCTCTGCTATTCCTGTTTGTGGTTGTTTGAACATTGCCTGTCTGACTACCTCTTCTGTAAAATAAAGCCTGCTTACGGATCCTACTTCGAGTGACGAATCATTACAGTCAGTTTGTTGGCTATTTGTTGGATAACCATACCACACTGCTCGGTCATTCCAACAAACACCGATTAAACATGTTCAGTCGGGTGAATACAGACTCCGACCAACTCCAACAGACGCCGGCAGGGCTATCACACCAATCCAACAAACTCCAAGTAGTGGAGCTAGTGAGAGCTGTGCAGGTAAACCTCACTCCCTTGATCCCAAGAGGTACATTAAAGGATGTACTCGTTACATCAGAAGAAGAACGGAGTCTACGCTAATTTTTGTCTCTCTGCTTATCCCGAGGTTTACCAATTAACGTGATTGGCTGGATCCGGGCCGTGTCCGGGTCGGATGGGGAACCTGCACCTTTGTGCGGCAGCAGCATGGCCCTGGGGTGTCGGCGGAGTCTGTGTGAACTAGCTCATCCTTACCGACTCATCAGCCAGTGGCACATATCCCCAACAAATTGGATTAAATATTTTGACCGTTGCGACTCCACTTATGACCTGTAACTCTGCCTGAGTATCGGGCAAGTGTTCACTGTTGGCCAGAGGAGAACTGGCCCCCGACTAAGCCTGGTTTCTCCCAAGGTTTTGGTTCCTTGCCGCTGTGGCCTTTGGCTTGCTTGGTCGGGGATAAGCAGTGTTTTTGACATGCCTGCATTGGCGCTGTTGTATGTGAACTGAGCTGAGCCGGACGATTTCGTCACTGTTTTCTCCAGTGCTGATATACATAAATGAACTAGACTACTGATATTTGCAATGGAATGAACCAATAATATATAGACTAAGCTGGACAATTACACCATTTTCTTTGGGAGCTGCTATGCAGCCAAAAATGATTTGCCAATTATCAATGTAAAGCTGCTTTGCCACAATTTGCATTGTAAAAAGCGCTATATAAATAAAGGTGACTTGACTTGACTTGACTAAAGACGGATGCTTGAAACTGGTCTTTAGCATCCTTGTTAGTGCGCCCACCTTCCGTGCCGGAGACATCGGTTTGAGATCTTAAAATTCCAAACTCTCGACAACAACAACGAATAGTGGCCCGTCGTTAAATTCCAAGAGATGCCCTTTGATTACTCCTGTGGATTAGCTGAGAGCACAGGCAGATAAATGATGTCTTTAGTGAATTGGAAACTGACTTCCTTTGCCAGCAATAACTTACTTGCAAAAAAAAAAAAAAAAAAAAAAACACGAAATAAATTTTGTATTAAAGCACAGGTCTGTTCTGAATACAGAAGCAGTCCTTTTGGTGTTTACAGAGACCTGGTTTATTTTAGTCATTGCCAGTTTGCATGTGAAATGTGAAAACATTTTGAGGTTCTTGAAGCCCACACTTGGATGCTCGGGAGTAGGGGTGACCAGTGTCACTTAGAAGCGTGTTATGCAAAATAAATCTCTTCAGAGACATAAAATTATCCCACTTTTTATTTTCCACATTAGTAAATAATTGAACACAAAATATTATTTCAACATTTTATTGCTTTAAGTCTCCCGTATTTCACACCCTTTCTCCACCCCTCTCCCGTTTTGTTATTCCTCCCGGAAAACTCCCGCCCAAACCTCGGATGAATAATCACATTAAAATATTATTCCAAGGTTGTCCATTTGCCAGATCTTGTATGAAACGCATTCTACTCACACAATCGACACAAAACCTACAACCCTGTTGCGCAGCTGATATCTGCGCGGGTAGTTTACGCAAGTTGAATCAAGCATCATTTAGTCATTTACATTTAGTCATTTAGCAGACGCTTTTATCCAAAGCGACTTACAAGTGAGCATCACTGGTAGAAATGGGAGATAACTCTGGTGCTTCGGCGAACAAGATATACATGTAAATTTAACAGCTGGACGGAAGAATTTAATTTCATATCTCGAAGCCATACTTGACAAATCCCATGCCTTTTGCAAAGTGTGTCGCATTGATTTTAATATGGGACACGATGGGGAAAATGACGTTACTCAGCACATTAATGCTGCCTTCACGTGCTTTCGGAAATTTTATAAATCCTACTTCTCACGTAGTGATTATGAGCTCATCATGTTCGAGTTTTGAAATAGGAGGGCGTCCATGTGCAATTTCTACCTCGTATTTACGATAATTCCGAGAGCATGTGAAACCCACATCACAGGGGCACACCGGCCATTTTGACCTTCAATGTAATGTTAATATACAATGTTAAATACATGAAATACATGTGTTTGTGATATATGTTCCACAGTTACAGTTACAGTAAGATATTTTTGATGAAGTCCGATGGTTCAGTGAGTCTCTATTGCCAGCAAGACAATGAACACTTTCAATGTCCAGAAAGACACTATATTTAAAACAGGTCATGTGACTAGAGTGGTTCAACCTTATTATTACAAAGCAACGAGAATACTTTTTGTGCACCAAAAAAACTAAATAACGCCTTTTCAACGATATCTAGTAATGGGCGATTTCAAAACACTGATTCATGAAGCTTTTGCGAATCTTTTGTTTCGAATCAGTGGTTCCCCCACCCGGATTTTGGTACCCAAATGTTGAGAGGTCTGCACACAGTACCCGCTTGAGCGGTCGGTTATCAGTTGTAGCAGTTGTCATGGAATAACAGACTGCTATTGCACTAGTATTGCAGAGAGGCGTATAGAAATAGAAATGAATGATGCATGGTTATGCAGTAAGCATGGACAAGTTTGTGAAAGGACTGCCAGGTAAAAGTAAATCAGACAATGAATCTTTTTTAAACTTCATAACTACCAAAGCAATGTGTGTACCCCAGACACAGGCAGCGAGAATAGATCCCTTTAAAATTAGTGATACGACACGACACAAGAAATATCCGACAGTAAACTGATGTCTATTTCTGACATACTCCAAGCCGTCGCACAACTTCTGATGCAAAGGACAAATAGATTTGCAAAGTCGTGTCCAGCATATACAGCTTCAAAACAAGAAAATACACCCTCTTATTCACCACTACAATCATTTACAATCATGAGAGACCACAGGGTGTTGTGTGTGTGCCTCAAACTATTAGCTTCTCACAGTATGAAGACGAACAAGTAAAGGCATCACTTCGAGTCTTAATGAGATAGTTCGCCCAAAAAGGAAAATTATCCTATGATTTACTCACCCTCAAGCCATCCTAGGTGTATGTCTATCTTCTTTTAGACGGACACAATCCGAGATATATTTCAAAATGTCCTGGCCCTTCCAAGCTTTATAATGGAAGTGAATGATTCTGAAGGCCAGAAAAATGCATCCGTCCATCATAAAAATAATCCATGCAGCCTTCTGAAGTGAAGTGATGGGTTTTTCTAAGAAAAATAGTCATATTTAAAACTTTATTAACTATATAACTTCCAACAGATGGTCGTACGCAACAAGTGCAAAGGATAGGGCAAAACAAAACCGGTCAAGAATTAGAAGTCTAAAACAAGAAATTTCAAACAGAAATGTCAGTGGATTTCGATAGAAGAGAAGAGGAGCTTGAGTTTGTTGCACAGCCCTATTTGTTTAAACTGCAAGAGGCGTCTAAGATTACGATTGTCCTCACATCTCGTGGCGCAACTTACTCAGTATACGCATGATATTTTTAAATATATTTACGTTTGTGTCGGTCTAAAAGAAGATAGTCATATACACTTAGGATGGCTTGAGGGTGAGTAAATCATAGGATCATTTTCACTATTGGGTGAACTATCCCTTCAACAAAACAAAAAATACAATGTTTCAAAGTCATGGTGTTTGTCGATTGGGGGGGGGGGGGGGCTTGAAAATATTTTTTTTCTACATACCACTGTATTAAAGTTGGGTTAAATGATTGATGTGAAGATTAATTATGTATTTGCAGTGTCTAGAGTAAAACATAGAATGTGAATAGTGTTAATGTCTTAATTTCTCAAGGCAAGGTACCTTTTTTCTATTTAGAAAGTTGGCATTGTTGTAGTGTTTGTCTTACAGGAACCCATGTCTGGAAGCAGACAGACTGGCTGGAAGCATGCTGTCTTGGTAAAGCACTTCACATGAGATGGTGCCAGCTGGCAAAAATAAAAAGTCTGAAACTATACTTTTTACTTTTCTGTGACATCTAGCACCAGTCTCCACTACAGCTTTATTAAAATAAAAAATAAAAAACTCTCAATCATAACACTCTTCTTTATACAGCCACTGGCTCTGTGACCAGGCCAAGTTTCAGCTTTAATATGTGTGTGTGAGGGAGGTCATACACTTGTGGGTGGTGTGGGAGGGGATGACCCATTTCATTAACAGTGTCTTCACAGATATTTTGCTTGTGCATGTATAGCCAATTTATCCAGGTTAAGAAGTAAATATACAGTTACTGAAAGCAGCAAAGAAGTGAGGTCCAAACAAAACACTAGGAGAGGCAGAAAATGAGTTTTACAAGCACCTTTGCCCTATATTAAAGGATTCAGCAAATGAAATACTAATAAAATATTACATCAATTATATCACATTAGACATGCTCTGCCTTTTGCAGTTAAAATATGTAAATGAAATAAAAACATTTTCTTGGAAATAGGAGAACTTCAGTGATACAGTGACATGTAAAGCAATTTAGAGAATAAATGAAATACGCTGCTAGCAAAAAAGTTAGGGTGAGAGAAGGTTGATTTGGACACTTTTTCCCAGTCATCTCAATGACAAAAATATCTTGCATCAAAATTATCGAACCCTCCCTGATATCCTGTCACGCATATTAAGTTTTGTTTGTTCTTAGTTTCGTTTTCATAGACATATAGTTTTTATTCATCAGCCACACGTGTTCTTTGCCTTTGTTTCCCGCCACTGTTTCGATGGACACTAACCATTCATCTCAGCTGCTCATCATTTAGTTTGTCACCACCATGTATTTAAGTTCCACCCTGTTCACTTTTGTTTTGCAGTCGTTGTTTGTTTTACACACGCACCGTTACAGCTTCTGTCTGTACCTGAGTTTCATTTCGTATTGAATCCTGTGTACCCTCATCTTCATCTTCCTCATCATCTTAACAACCTGCAAGACATCCTGGTTTTGTGAACAAAACTGCGAGAACCCTTCAACTAAGGCCTCAATAAACCTTAAATGAAAAAAAAAGGGTCTAAACCTGTTAACCATGTACAAAATTATTCAACCCACGAAAGAAATTTTATATACAATTCTCTTTGTAACCTACAGAATCTTATCTTGAATCTTAGGACATTCCTTGTGTGCAAAAGCTTCCAGCTCACTGATATTACTTGGATTCTGTGCTGCCACTGCATTCTTCAAATTTCACCAAAGACATAAGGGGATTTTTATCCGGAAAAACTGAGCAGGCCACTAAAGAACATTCAAGGACCGATCCCTGAGCAAAGCTTTGGTAGATTGGATGTATACCAGCTGGAAAGTCCAACGTTCCAGTGAAAAATGGTGTTTACAGACTAAAGGCATCATAATCTTTGCCAAAAATGGCCTGATACTTCAAAGAATCCTTGATGTTGGTCACATGTTGAAATTCCACATTTTTTCATTGTACTAATATATTTAAAATATAACTGCTTGTGTCACAGTTTTGAAGTGTATGTATCTATACCTTTTCTTAAAACAGCATATTTAATGCATAATTAATGGAATGGAATTATGGAGCATTAGCCCTAACCTAAGTGGCAGCCTTTTACTGAATCCTAGCCGACACAATATCTGTTTCCTTTCAAAGATTTAATATTTACAAAGCTTAATAGAGAGACATAAAAGAGCCCTTTTAGAGAACAAGAGTTCTCTGTGTTCGTAGAGAAAAATGAATGTCCTGCATTAATGGGATAGTTCACCCAAAAATGAAAATTATCCCATGATTTACTCTCCCTCAAGCCTTCCTAGGTGTGTATGACCTATATCTTCTTTCAGACGAACACACTTTCAGATATATTTAAAAATATCCTGGCTCCTCCAAGCTTTATAACGGTAATGAATGAGGGGCATGATTTTGAAGCCCGGAAAAAATGCTTCCAATTATCATGAAAAACAATCCACACCCCTCCAGAGGGTTAATAAAGGCCTTCTGAAGCGAAGAGATGGGATTTTGCAAGAAAAATATCCATAGTTAAAACTAGTAGAAGTAAAAATAACTAGCTTCCGGGAGACTGCCGTACGTATCGATGCATGGCATAGTGACGAACGCGGAAGCGCAGAGGATAAAGTAAAACAAAAATTCACAAATTAGAAGTCTAAAATGACAAATTTTACATAGAAATGTCAGAGGATTTCGATATAAGAGAAGAGGAGCTTGAGTTTGTTGCCCAGCCATATTTCTTTAAGCTGCGAGTGGCGTCTAAGCTTACGATTCTCCTACATCCTCTGTCATATATCGCGTCAGGGGTTACTCTTTTGCCCCAAGTTGACTTGTGCAGTGTGCGTACATGTAATGATCGTCAGCTGAAGTGCCTGTTATATCCACTAGGGGGTTTTTCACCATGGACTATGCACTACACACTTCACCACACAGGAACTAGCACACACTCACTCAAATACACGCACACTATTTCTCCCAGAAGCCTTTGCATGGTCACTGATCACCCCAGACAGCTGTAGCGCATTATCAGCACTATTTAAGCACCCTGCACTCACACACATGGGCGAAGTCTTGATTTGCTGTTCGTGGTCAATTCCGGGCGTTTATTTCCTGTGTTTGTTTTCCCTGTCTTGATTCTGCCTGTCTGCCCGTTTTCTGATTGTTCTCTGCCTGCCCTTTTGGATTTACTGCCTTGGGTTACTGGACTGTTGTTTTCTTGCTGCCTGCCTCGATCTTCTAGAATGTTTAATGTTTACGACTCCGCCTGCTCTCTGACATTCCTGTTTGCTGGTGTATGACCCTGCCTATTATGACCATTCTGTTTGTTACTAAAAGCATGTGATTGGATCCCATTCAGTTGACCCGCCAATCATTACAGTACAGTTGTCTGGCGGAAGCTAGTTATTTTACTTGATTAAGTTTTAGATTTCTTTCTTACAAAACCCCATCGCTTCGCGTTTCAGAAGGCCGTTATTAACCCCCTGGAGCCATATGAATCATATTTGTGATGTTCAGATGCATTTAGTTTGGGCTTAAAAACAAGCCCCTTATAAAGCTTGGTAGAGCCAAGATGTTTTTAAATATATCTCCAATTGTGTTCGTCTGAAAGATTAATTTTTCAGCTGAACTATCGCTGTAATTTTCCCACAGATGCACGTGGAGTTTATGGAGTTGTTTCCAATAATGATCTGTAAAGCTTATATGGATTTTACCAAATTATATTTAAAATACAGTATGAAAAACCTATGGTCAGAGGATATGAAAAAATTTTAACTTCTACTGGTCTTGAAAGATTGCTGATAGATTGATAGTTTGCTGGAGTCATACTGAGAACAATGAGACCATACTTGCTCAATACTGCTGTCCACCATTTTTAATTTTCTTGATTTATTAAAACTCTGATTGGTCTGATTTTCACCAAAATTAATTCAGATCATCTTCATACCATGCTTATTGGTTAATACAGTTATTGGTTATGTGTCTATGGACACAGCCGTTATCATTTAGCTCACCAACGAAACTGAATCTATGCAACGCTTTAGCTTATCAACACCAAACTTTCACCAAACCAAATCTACACATGAAGGTGCTCTGAAGCAGATTGGAAATAAAAACTGCAGGACAATGGGTCCCCCAGAAGACGGGTTCTGATAAAATAATATGCAGTCTTTGTGCTTATCAATACATTTTTATTCAGAAATAACAGATTTGAAATACAATCTCAAATGGCAATATATTATATAATTTCCGTATCTGTATTTCTTTAATAAACTTGAACTTTCTTCACACAATTAAGATCTGAAAGATCTGTGATTAGCTTGTCTTCACAGATATATATAGTTAATACATGGAAATTGGACAGTAGAGAAGTCTAAAACTCACCAGTCACTACATCCCGACTCATATTTCTTAATGAATATATGGTCTTAGCACAGATACAGGTGTTCAGATTTCATTGTGAAAAAATTCATATGAATTTATAGAAATACAAAGCTACTACAATTCACTGTTGAGCTGTCGTCAAAAATTTCAAAAATATTTAAGAAAGAAATAACTGCTGTCTTCTTGTGAATTATAATAAAAGCAAATAATTGCTTTTGTTCAATTGACCCTTCACATAGACCCGCCCCCTTTAGTTACTGTTGCTATGTCAGACCGTTGCTACGTTTAATCAATAAATGGCGTCTAGTGTGTCTTCAATGTGTCGTGACAGATCGCTGTAGCTCCTCGTGAAGCGATCATCTCTTCATACTAGTTCATTTATAGCGTCAAATAAACATGAATGAACATCAGAAGGAATGTTGTTTCAAGCTCGGAAAGACGTGAGGACACACAATTATTCAAGTTCAAGTTCGTCAACGCCAAACTACTAATTCCCCTTGCTTTGTCGGACAAAATGGCAGATGCAAGGTTATGATTGGTCAGATCGCCTGTCAATCAAACTGCCAGCGAAGGGTCAATTGCAGTTAAATGTTGAAAGCACCTTTGAGCTATAGTACATAAAGGCCCATTAAACCCTTCAAAGTGTTAAAACATTGAACAGAAATTGGAACTGACCTGAGACAATGATAAAATATCAAAATACAGTACAATTGAAAATCCTTATTGGGTATTGCAGTGCAACTTAACACGGCGTAGCACTTTTTAAAAGAGAGAGCTTAGAGTTACTGAATTACAAACCTTAAAATTACCCGAACGACTAAATGAGATGTACGACAAATAATGCTGAGACATTGTTAGCTTGCTTAAAGGAATAAAGTTTACTGCTTTCAGATATAATGGTTTTCACATACTGAGATCATTTAGCATTAATCATGATGGATAAATCTCTCCAGCACAGATATCTCATGAAAATCAGCATGGATTTGCTTTGAAATGACTGGAAATGGACCTCAGACCATATTTCTATCCTCCTTTCTGACACTCATGTTGGTAACACACAGTATAGAACATGTGAATGTCGGAGATCTGGTCAACAGGGATGGAGAGAGGCTTGTAGACATTGGTGTTATTCTCCCAAAGGTACGTCATACCATTCTCCAGGGCTGGAGAGCTGCAGTGATCCAGGGTCACGTAAAGCCAAGGGTCCTTGATGACGTTGACAGTTTTTAACACGATTTTACGCTGATCGGCAAGTGCCAAACTCTCCACTTTGCCAAAGAGTACTAGAAACACACACAAACAGAGAAGGCGTTTAGTCAAATTCCAAAAAAGAAAGAAAGGTATTTAGTTTTTCTGGTTGCACCACAAATTGCTCATGAACATCACCTGATTTATTGCATATGCCAGGAATCAGGTCCATTAGTGGTTTAAGTCTGTATGCTTTATTATTCTCATTGTGGCTTGGTGTTGGTTTGAGATGTTCAGCACAGCAGCTCCACACGGACGTGTTGTAGTAGTGATGCCCACAGCAATTGTGCTTAGGTTTGGTGTCGTAAAGAATGGAAAGGGTTGAGGAAGAACAGCAAGTTTTTTTGCTGCCATGTTCCAGCAAGACATTTCCACAGCACTCTGTTTCCTCTTTTTTTTGGGTAAGCTTGTAGAAACGACCCGAGCAGCACCTCATAGACTGGTTGTGGGGGTTATAGACATCTGAACCACAACAGAAATGACCGTACTTCTTGTTGTGGCTGAATAGAAGAAAGTTGGAAAGAAAGGTCATTCAATGGGCAGTGCCAATTGTCAATTTCTCTGCTGTGCTCTCATGAACCTTTTCCTTCACTGCATTTCTCTGGTGGGGTTTCGTGTCCGTATTCATTGTTGCAGTTCGTATTTACTTCTTACTAATTTTGGGGTGTTGATTACAAAATATTTGCTCTACCATGCCACTTTTGAGACGTTTTCCGACTTCCTAGGTTGTCCAAGAAAGCCTGTAGACTGATTTTTATGAGAAGGACCTTCACGCAAGCTATCAAGAGCCTCTCTTCCGTTCAATGACGTGAAACGAATGCTTATACAATGTTCAGGACGATGCCGAAAGAGCCATTCTGTGCTTTAATGTCAATGGGTCATGCAAAGGAAACGTATTAATTCAAACTAGCCTCACATTGTGAGATCTATATAGATTATAGTCTCAAATATACTTTATATAATCAAACTATCAATAAATGTGTCATTTTAATAGACCCCTTCGCAAAAAGACCCGCCCCCTTTAGTTACAGTGCTATGTCCAACAAGCCATGCCACACATCATGTTCTCATGCAGGGAAAGATACAAGAGGACACTGACAACGCGTCGACCAACAAGACAGAGCAGGATACTTTTGATATGAAACAGTTTCATATTTAAAATATTGTCATTTTTTAGCAGAGCTGGTCCAAAAATGACGTTTTCTTAACTGCTGCGTTCTCACCACTGTCGCTTTTGTGGTGTGGTGGCGTTGGGATGGTCACTAACATTATTCTGCTGCAATCATTATTTATCTCTATATATATATATCTCTAAGCGGAGAAAAAGAATGATATATAATGGGGAAAACCAGAAAAACTACCAGAAAAAAAGGAACAATTATGGCCAGTGACAGAATGAAAGAATGAAATTGTTTCCTGCAACATATCTGGAAGTTCACATCCAAACGGAAAATTACAGATTACATGGGAGGAAAAAAACCTTAATTATAAACTTCATGTGAAGTGTTTATGCCGACATATTTTCCAAGTTAAATGATGCATTTTGAATACTTCTTTTTGACTGATTTTTTTTTTATTTAGATAAGTGTATTAAAGCTGATACATACAGTACATAATTTAAAAAAATATATTCTTCTTTTGTGAAAAAAGATCTTTACATGATGATGCAAAGTCAAATTAGTTAACATTACGTCGGTTTTATAATTATTTCTTTCGTCTATTTTACATTTATTTCAGCTAATTTATAATTATTGATTAAATAATAATAAGTAAATCATTTAATTGTATTTATTCAACTGATTAGTAGTAAGAACATTATAGTTTTTAGGTGGCAAAATAAATGTAAAAGTATGTTAAGGAATAATGGAACAATGGTGTAACTTTTCCTTTTGAGGCTTTTTTATTTTATTTTTTTTATGGGTAGCTAAAATGACTCACGGTCTCAAGCGGTGCCACATGAATAAGTCTTTGCATTTTCCTCTACATGCAACAGTTAGAATTTCCAGTAAAATACGCCGACTCATTTGTCACAGCGTGGCACATTCTTCTATTTGTTAATGGTTTTACCTAAATCGACTAGATTTTCAGAGAAGTACCGCTATTTGTTCTCGGACTTATTCGAGCAGGATTATATATATAATCAAAAAGTAATGTTTTACATTATACAAAGTGATTTACCCCTAAAGAAACGATCAGTACTTTAGACAAATATGTTATTATACATCCTCACGGTAACTGTGTCGTTGGCTTTTTAGCATCTTAACCCATCCTGATCATTCAAAAGTGGCTGTGCATTGTAATGAAACACAAAGATGGCACTTGAGAATTTATATTGCACAACCAGCCGAATGCTACTTACATTTGGTTTCACGATGAAATTATTTAAAACATGAACAAAAAATATGAAGTGCACTTTTAATTCAAATCAAATCAAACCTACCTGTGTCCATTGCAGCAAATATGCGTTTTAGGATTGAAGGTTTGTCCTCCGCAGCAGAACTCGCCAACACGGGGACGGGTAGACAGGTGGCAGGTGCTGTTAGTATACACGACATCTCCGACACATTCGGACTGCTTTGGCACGTCGTGATGAAGCGTTCCATTACAGCACAGCACATTTTCATCGAACGGAGTGTAAGTCGAATCACCACAGCACTGAAGGACACAAGTAAACATGGTGAGGATATTAATGCCTGCAGGGTTTTGCAATGCTGTATACAATTTCTCCAAACACCTGCTGTGTTCATCCCCAATTTATTTGCATTTATTTAAAGCCTAAGCGAAACGTCAGGTCAAAAGGCAATACTACCATAGTAAGTGCAGTTGCCCTATACGAATTCCCTGAGCAACAGATTTGTTCCTTGGGATTGTAGGTTTCTGATCCACACATCAATTCTAGAAGAGAAGAGAATGGGTGAGTGTGGAATTATTGCTACAATAACCATAAAAAAAATCACTATAATTTTCAATGATGGTGAGAACGATTTATATAAGTTGAAACACCTGAAAAATATCTGGTTAGGCAACAATCAATGGTTACTGAAACTCAACGGTCTCTCTCAATCACTGTCTGATCAAGATTTGTAAAAATATATATATATTTATATATATATATATATATATATATATATATTAGTAGACAATGAGGATGCCAAGAGCTTTACCTGGGTCTTTGGGGGGAGGGCTTGTAGAGATTTCCAGTAACGCATAAAAAACACACACAAACACAAACACACAGTGGTGAATTTATTTAAGTAAATGTAATTCGTTCCTGTATTAAGTATATTTTTAGCTACTTTGAGTTTTTAAAGATATCAGCAACTTTTACTCTCTACTTGACTACATTTTTTAATAATGCTGCTTTCACATGCTCTCGGAATTTATTTAGTTTTCTAGGTAAATTAAACGCCCTCACGTAAAAATTTGAATGCGATAAGCTTGTAATCACGATTTCAGAAGTGGGAATTTCCTATAGCACGTGAAGGCAGCATAAGTATAAACTCTACTCATTTTGACCTAACTTTTTCTGCAGCAGTTTATTTCTGCTACAAAAAAGCGATATCGTCATCGGCAGGGCATTGAAGGTACTATATCTTGTGCGTTACTTCACTTTTTACGTGTACGCAAGGATCAGCATACAGTGCGCGACGTGAATTTCGTCATCAGAAGAGTACGCGTGTACTTTACACACACCGGCGGATTTTTATAATTGTACGTAAAGGTCGCACATGTGCAGATACATTTTTTTTTGCAGAAGTCAGTTTATCCTTAAGGAGGCAACTGTGCGTTGGGGCCGTCGATTCACAAGTTGGTCGAGGAAAAACTGCATAAACAGAACAGACCGGAACGCATGCGAGCTACCGCGACGAACGAGGCCTTCATACACTAGCGTAAGCGTAAAAAATGTAAAAAAGTATTTCTTTACCCACCCAAACAAGACTACTTAAAGGGATAGTTCACCCAAAAATGAAAATTGTGTCATCATTTACCCACCCTAAACACAAAAGAAGATATTTTGAAGAATATCAGATGGACCCCCTCATTGACTTCCATAGTTTTAATTTCCTACTATGGAAGTCAGTGGGGTCCATCAACTATTTGGTTACATTATTCTTTAAAACATCTTCTTTTGTGTTCAACAGAAGAAAGATCTTTAGGTGAACTATGCCTTTAAGCCTTGTCCCAGACGAAAATGCGCGTTTGCGCTGAAAGCGGCTTGCACAGACATATTTTAAAAGGTTTTTTTTCTAAGTCACATTTGTAAAAGCTACTTAAATGTCCTAATTTAATTAAAGCCTGCTCCTGATCTGATCCAAGACCTGTCTGTGAAACCAGGCGAATGACTTTTATTTAAGTCGCATTGGAATTGGTGACTTGTAATTGGAGTCATTTTCACTGTTAGGTATCTGCACTTTTACTCAGTTATGGTCTCCGGGTACTCTTTAAACCTCTCCAAACAAATACATTACATTATGATTAAATATACAGAACCTCCATTGATAGAGAGTAACTGTAAAAGTATATTTTAGTTTGTTTGTTTTTACAACCCTCAGCTTGTAAAAGTGAAAACACAGATGTTGTCAAAAGTATTAAACTTGTATTTTCCCAGTGGTACTTGATTACTAAAAAAATTTTTTATAGAAACTGCACCCATAAAGAGCAATTTCCAATCAATGTATCAATCTAATCAGTTATTAAGATTTTAATAATTACAACAACTATGCTAATAAATCACTATTTCCAAAAAAAAAAAAAAAAAAAAAAATCGCTGATATTTTTATTTTTATTATTATTTCCATGGTTGTGGGAAACCTGAGCATAACAATTTTTGCAAATCAATTTAATCTTCATTTAATTACAGAAGAAGAGACACTGCTCCTAATGAAAAGTGCTGAAGTATTCTGATATTTCGGTATTCAAGAGAAACCGCTTTGACTTTGTTATCTCTTGTGTGGCACAGAAGTGCTTTTGAAGTCAAGTCAAGTCATCTTTATTTATATAGTGCTTTTTATAATGCAAATTGTGGCAAAGCAGCTTCACATTAATAATTGGCAAATATTTTTGGCTGCACAGCAGCTCCCAAAGAAAATGGTGTTATTGTCCCGCTTATTCTATATATTATTGATTCATTCCGTTGCAAAGATCAATAGTTATTAATCTAGATAATTTAGGTATAGCAGCACTGGAGAAAACAGTGACGTAATCATCCGGCTCAGCTCAGTTCGGAATTTATACTGCAATTTTAATAATGCACTTTTATACTAGGGGCTAAGAGCAGGCGTAATTTAGTCCTGCTTTTATGTAGCATTATGTGTTTACACATAATTTTGAGCAGACTTTAAATCAGCTGTGTAAAGATGCCATGTAAAGAGATCATTTTTGATCAGGACTGTATGACTCACCGGGTAGTCGGGGATATTGTTAATCCTTGAGGATCTGTGAGGATAAGACTCAGATTATAACACACTAACAAAACAAACAGACAAACAAACTTAAAACTGTAAGAGCTGAATACACACCTTTTGCAGCTGTAAAACAAGGCTCATTTTTGGGCTTCACTGTAATATTGTGGCTACAGCAGACGTGGGTTGTCTTGTCAAATAATGTAGCGCCACAACAACCGTGATTTGCCTTCTTTTCAACTATTACGTCTTTACAACATATATGAGTCGTGGATAGGTACAGGGCTGTAAATAAATGTAAGAGAGAACTCAGTGCATCCTTGATCTAACAGTACAAAGATCAAACCATCTCGATAAAATCGTAACCATGCCAAAACGTGTCAAAACTGAACAATGCAAGGTGTTCAAGTTGCACCAAGTGGGTAGTCTACCTTTGCCACAGCATTTCTCGTGAGCACTGGTTCGAGTGTGAACACTGCCATCACAGCAAATCTCATTTAGTTCATTGTAAGCTACAGAACCACAGCAGTCAGCCATCCGCTGACTTAGTCCCTTAGTTATATTGCCTGCAACACAATAAAATACAAACAAAAACATCCTACAGTGTTCAGTCTTTGCGATTTTCTTGTAAATCATTACATGCCATTGTATAAATGTCACATACAGGGGTTGGACACTGAATGGGAAACACTGGTGGTTTAACGCCAGTAAATGCGCGGTTTGTTGGCCAATTGTCACGGATTTTCCTTTCAGTAAGAGCAGCGTGTGATGCTTGAATTAGCAGAGCAATAGCACAGCATAAAATATTGCACTGTGACCAGGACAGCAAGTCATTGTGGTGTATCGAGAGCTGTGGTTTCCAGGGACGAACCACATTCAACAGAAGTAACCGCCGATGAAATCTGACAGGGATGTGCTAAAACCACAGCTGCCCAACTCACTGCATGCAAATGCATACATCAAATCTCCTGTTTCTACTAAAATTGCCTGCGAGTTTTCACGGTCGGACTGCCAAACCGCTCGAGTCGTGCCATTGCCAAATGTTGGTTTAATGGTTCCTGCAGAGGAAATCTGGTACTCTGGATAATATGAAAGATGTATTGTTCTCTGGTGAATCCACTTTCAATGTCTTTCCCACCTCCCTGGGAATTACGGAGTGGAAAAGCCAGAATTATCATCCTGACTCTTGCTGCCTAAAGTAGAAGCATGTAAAAAGAATATCACAACATATTTTGGATGTGATCCTTATGTGATGAAGAAGAACGATTTTTCTACTGAATTAAAAGACTTGGCTTCCGTCGAGGCGGTAGATAGAGAGAATGTGAAGCTGCCGTCACACCGTGTTCAGGTCTGGTTTGTTTATTTTGCGCTGCCTTTCTGCGAGTGATATTAAGGGCAGTATTTTGATTCTCTGTCATGATTGTGAAACACATCTATATATATATATGTGTGTATGTGTGTGCGTGTGTGTCGGTGTACGTTGTTAAAGGAATTGTACAAAACTTAAGTGAAAAACACCTTGAAATGATCATGCAATGGGATAAAATAGCTTCCCTTCCCTGCAAACGATACCGTGAATATTTAACCAAGTCAAAAACAAAAAAAGTAAGCAGGTATGCATATTAATTTCAGTATCAGCAGATGCAAAACGCTACTAAAAGCGACAACTTTTAGAGTTAAAAAACGATAAAAGTTACGTAAACGTAAAAGCTCCTTGTGGTTTCTCGGTCTGATCGATTTAAGCAATCATAAATGATGCAAAAGAGGAATTTTGAGTTTAAGATAGCGATTTCTTATATAGAAAAATCACTTCCTGCCCTCCAGCTGCATTTCACCCACAGCAATTATGTCATATTGCAATCAACCTATATTAGTTAATCCACCTTTTTGGAGAAGTGCTACTGTATCACAGTGGTCTAAAACCAGGTGTTTCCCATTCGCTGTCCAACCACTGTATTTCCTAAACTGGCTATGAGTCATCCTCCCGGTGACTCAGCAGAGAGTCTTTCCTACCATTACAGCAGGAACTTGTTGAGCTGATGTACAACAGATTTCCACATTGGCGGCTCGCCAAATGTCCTTTGCTGCTGAACATGACAAATCATTCAGATTTCATCTTTACCAAAACATTGTTAAAGTACATGTGAGTGATCTATGATGCAAAGACAAAATACTAATAAATAAATCTCTCTTATAAAACTGTGTTTTTTCTTTTTAAGGGTCTGTGTAAGATCACTTACTGGCTTCCTGGGTCATGATGGCAAATTCCTGAGGAATAAAGAGATTATTCATTATAAAGGTGGTGCCCTTTGGGTAAGATGCCCAGAAATGCGATTAATTTTAAATATTGCCTCGACTTAATGGAATTTCCTGGTCTTGTTGTGAACAATTCATCAGTGCAAATGAAATCTTGAAAACTTGATATGCCTGTTTTTTTTGTTTGTTTTTTTCTGATGGCATCATTGATGGCATGAAAAAGGAGATAAGAAGGGACATTCCCTCCATTCTGTTATGTAACACCCAGTTTTAAAAATTCCTGACAGGAAATAATAAACCTCCCCTACAGTTCTAGTAAGAAAACAGCATCGTGAGCATGAGGTTGAGCCTCAGGTTCTTCCAAATCTGACTTTCTTTCTTCTGTGGAGCACAAAAGATTCACAATGTTTCAGCACATCTTTATGACAGATTTCCCAGTCTAAGTTAAAATGGTGGGGGTTGGGATGGGTGTCCATGCCATTCATTCAATGAAAGCCAGAGAGGTTCAAAACATCTGACTTTCATTAAATGGACAAAAACAGTTCTTCAAAAAAAATATCTTTTGTTTTCCACAGGAGGAGGACATACAAGTTTGTAACTACTTGATGGCGAGTAAATGATAAAGTGATCATCTAAAAATAAAAGGAACTTTCCCTTTAATTTTCTTTTCCTAAAGTTCATGAATCATGTTGTGGGGCTGAATTTTTGTTTATTATCTGAAGCGGCAGTTTCCATACTAATGATTTTAATATCTGTACTCGTTGATACTAAAAGCCCATTCACCCTGCATCGACAGACACCAACCCACAGCAACAGAAAAGTTCATTGGATTTCGTCAGATCGGTGTGTTACTCTTGTCAACAGCTGGTCCGTATTTAATGTTTTTGGAGACTGAGCACACAGAATCAACATTACTCTGGTCTTGGTGTATCCGGTGTAATCCGATCGACATCTGTCAGTGCGAACTGGCCGTAAACTCTCTCTTATCGTCTTTTATAAGTGTTTTAGTTGACTCAGGGTTGAGGCTTATCACTCAGAACTTCATTAGATAATGTACTCCTTAATATTTCTGGAACTTGTCTATCAGAGTTCTACCAAAAAACACTCAAACAATGATTTACATCTACTGCTGCGAAAACAGCTCTATTGCCGACAGAGCCCCGCACATGACATGCAAGAAAAAAATATCCATCCATCCATCTTCTACCGCTTATCGCAGGGGCAGCAATCTAAACAGAGATGCCCAGACTTCCCTCTCCCCAGACACTTCCTCCAGCTCTCACCTCCCAAGTGGCCAAGCTCTCTAAGGGAGCGCCCTGCCACCCTGCGGAGAAAGCTAATCTCGGCCACCTGTATCTGGGATCTCATTCTTTCGGTCATGACCGAAAGTGAGAGTAGGAACGTAGATTGACCGGTAAATCGAGAGCGTCGGCTTGCAGCTCAGCTCCTTCTTCACCACGACAGATCGGCACATCAACCGCATCGCTGCACCGATCCGTCTCCTTCCTTCCCTCACTCGTGAACAAGATCCCAAGATACTTGAGCTCTCCACCAACCCGAAGAGGGCAAGCCACCCTTTTCCGACTGAGAATCCCGGTCTCAGACTTGGAGGTGCTGACAAATCGATTTAGCCAACAATTTTTGCATGTCATCCGCGGGACTCCGTCATTGCCAAATAAAACACGCACGAAAAATGACCTCGCCACAATTACAGTTTATTACAAATTATGGTTACACTGTAATTATACATTTAAGTACCAAGTAATGACAATAAACAACATGCACTTACTGTAGGGTTTGTTTTAGGGTTAATTGCATGTAATTATGCATAATTTGTAGTTTTTACAATAGCAAGTACATGTAACAAGTGTGACACTGCAAAATGAAACGTTACCGAAATTATTATTTAGGCGTGTTCCTCCGACATGCATATTTCTTTCTGGCGCAGCATCATATTTCCACAACGCAGAAAAAAACCAGACATGTCAAAACAGAAAGCCAATTCGTTGCGCAATCTAATTGAAATGTTTGTAAGACACCAAACATTTTTTGAAGACGCAGGTCTGTGGAACGACCCCAGAAAAGTTTTTTTTACACGTTGAACTCCTTCTGTGAACGCGTGTCACGCTGCAAAAGACGCTGGACACGTCTCGCGCGCGCGTTTGCAAAGAAAAACAAGGACAAGAGCGCAGTGGAATCGCCAACAAGAGCGCGCTCTGTGCGAATGGTCCAAATCTACACTAACCCGGCCAAAAAAGCGGTCCCTCGACGCCCCAGTCAACCTATATCCAAGTCTCTGTGGGTTTGCAACAGTTACTTGTTCACTGGCTGCCAGTATTTGCTAAATTTCCAGGTGCGTGATCAGCAATCTCTCCGCGCGCTACAACCTTCCTCATTCCACCGACTGAAAGAGCGCACGGCTCGTGACCACAGGCAAGCGCGAGCTCGCTGTCTAAAGCGCGTCAAAACGTCCACGCCTCCAAAAAAAAAAAAAAAAAAAAAAAAAAACCACTTGACTCACTAAATTGTAGCTAATCTGTCTCCACTTCAGTGGTTACACATACAACTCATTTAACAAGGCACCACTAATATTGCACTTACTAAATTTAATGGAATATTATTATTATTATAAATGACAGTATTAGCTGACACACACACACACACTTAAAAAAAACTAAGCAATTTTAATTGTAGAGTTGACTTACCTTGTGCAAAGAATGTGGCCAACAAGCAGAAGATTGTCACACCTGCAATAAAATAAATTCGTTTTAAAATAATGTTTACACGAAGAAAAATCTAAAGCAACTCAAAACTTTAAAAATGGGCTGTCATACGCGAAGCTGATTTGTGGATCCCCATTGTGCATCCCTGTTCAATAAAGCTTGAATATGCAAAGATGAACAGAATTTATCTAGTGTATTATAAATCTTTGCCCGCCCCTTAACGCTGCATCACTTGAAGGTTGGACCAAGAGACTGTGATATCCAGCGGCACAGAAAGGAAATTACATGTATGGACATGAGCAATTCGTGTTTCACGTGTCTGGCGTTTGGCATCGCTTGGATCACGAGGTTGATTAATGCCCTGAACAGTGACTCAGACACTTTAAAGATCTCTGAAGAGTCTCCTCGAGTGGTGTAACACTGCAGGTTGCCAAGTTTGTTGCATCCATTGAGCATTATTTAATAACGTTACATTATAAGACATCTTAATTATTGAAAATGCGTTCAGCAGGAGCGAACTGGCTAGACGTCAAGATATCCACCTATTATGAGTCACACTAGACATTCTCTTTAATAGATCAACCCCCGGTTTCACAGACAAGGACTAAGATAGTCTTAGACTAAAAGGCATTTTTGAGCCGTTTTAACTGAAATCAACTTGCACTGACATATCTTAAAATATGTCTGAGCCATTGTTTCATCTCAAGATGTAAACCAGTAATGTTTTTTTTTTTTTCTAGAGTATGGTTATAAAAGCTACCTAGTTGTTAGATAATCATAAAAATTAGATATACTACAGGGATTTAAGAAAGGATTCACAAGAAATAATCGTTTTAATTCTGCAGAGTTGTTAGCTAAAATGTGAAGCAATTTGTTTTACGGAACCCCTATATATATGTATATGCTGATATATATGCACATACATATACATATATATATATATATATATATATATATATATATATATATATATATATATATATATATATATTAAGTTGAACAGCGGACCGTCCGAGCACGTGGAGAACCGAACGGATCGATTTTTTTTCCACCCCTAGTAAATATTATGTAAATGTAATTCTGACCGACCTGCTCCCTTACCGGCGAACATGGCTGGGATTTTGTCTGTGGCCAGGGCTTTTCTCCTTTTTACGCGTTCCCTCTCTGCTCCTCCTTTGCGTTTACGCTCCACTTTTTGCACTATTTTCCAAGATAAAGCCTGCCTCTGGATAAAGCCAATCAGGCAGTGCTTCGCTGATGTTGGGTCATGTGGTGGTGTCATTTTCACTCCGCGATCGCCTGATTCGTAGATTCATAAGTGCGTCAATTAATTCGCAGTTGCATGTCAGTCTGATCGACAGCACAGCGGCAGGCCAGAATGACCATCAGGCCACCGGGAAATGTCCCGGTGCTCCGATGGCCAGTCCGCCCCTGTATATATATATATATATATATATATATATATATATATATATATATATATATGATACACAGACACATTTTCTGTATTATATGGACCAGACAAGTAATTTGGCCATGTCTGTTTGTAGAAAAGACTACGCGTCTGCGCATGTACACATTCAAATGCAAGAGCGCATTAAAGGTCTTCAGTTGGAAAGGTGTCATTTAAGTTAACACAAATAACAAAGACCTACTTGTGCTGCTGTGAAGCCAAAACAATCTCTGTCCATTCATTTTCAGCTGAAACAATCTGTATTGTGTGCATAATAGAAGGTGACTTAACTTTCACATCCTCTGACGACTGAGAGACTGCGGCGTGACATGTGCTTAACTGAACAGCAGTGTTGAGCTGTATGTCATATTTGTGTGTGTGAGTCACTGCCATGTTATACTATAAAAATCATGTGCTAAAAACACCCAAGATGGAATGAAAATGGACAAATCCAGCAACTGAGTTGTTGACCGAAATCCCCGCTTTTGAAAAAAATCACATGAAATGACGCATAGCCAAACAAAACAGATGCAGTTCATGAAGCCTTTCCACTAAAAGCATGGGTGTTCTCTCATTTCAAAGCAGACACTTTGCAGTTTATGGTAAAGTCATAATTAATTATTGTCATAATGAAAAAAAAAGTTATAAATAGCTTCAGTGTTTTGTAAAGTTTGCAGTTTATGGTAAAGAATTAATTATTGTCATAATGGAAAAAAATAGTTATAAATAGCTTCAGTGTTTTGTAAAGTTTGTTTTTATGAAAAATCTTGCCTTTCTGCAATCTAGAAATGCCCTCCAGCTAAAGCCACCTGTCTGATCATGTTATATGTCAAATCTGAAGATGATACGTTTAAAACTCTGAGTTTTATTGAATGTCTTTTAAGATCATGACATGTGATTTTATTTTGAGAAGACTCTAAAATGCTAACTAACATTTAAAGCCTTCTTCCAAGCACCCGTTCAGTGTATTTGACTTTTTTTGTCAGTCTCGGTGCACCATACGCACAATTCACATCTCTCCAGCCTGGTTATGGCTCTAATTATTCCTTTCTTTTGTCTCTATTATAATTACTGAAGATGTTCTACTCAAGCAGACTTAATCCCAGCATCTCTTTCATCAAACTTCTACCTTCACCTTCTTTGAAACTGTATCCCTTCATGAAAAAAGAAACATTTCACATTAGGTGGCAGCACGACAGGTGTATCTACTAGCATGTAGCTTAGCACACCTTCAACACATGACAAGTTTTTGCTCCAAGCTTACTTTATCAGTCCCTCCAGAAAAACGCGATTATGCGATCGCTTGATTTCATGCATAATCAGCCAAAGTCCGCATATTTATGCGAGGGTCGCATTTTTTCAAATATGCCGCATTTTCGCCGCATAAATTGCCGATTTCAGCAAGAAAAATATGCGGGGCTAGCATGATTTCATAATCCCTGTATTTTCGTTGCAAAAAAGTGTCATATATCTTAGCAGAAAGTTGAAAAATGTTGCGATTAACTTCACACAAGTAAAGCGCCATTATTTTCCCCCTGTTGCCATGGGAACCTTATGAAGTGACGTAATTACGCGACGTGAACGTCATCCGTAAACCCCGCGGTGAAACCATGATGAAGCACGCCAATAATTCTCATTTGCCAACAAAAATAAGCTAAAAAGACCGCGCGAAGCAGTTTCCCGGTGTGTTACATGACGCTGTATATTAGTAGTGTGTAAAATAATTTACGTTGCAGTAAGAGATTACACTTTGTGCATTGGAAGCACTTCATTTAACAGAAGATGTCTGTTTTGTATAGCTACCTCTGTTAAACAGGAAGCACACGTATTATATTTTTATATTTTATTTATTCATTTTTACAGAAGTTGAATATTCCTTTTGTAAAGCTGCAGAACTTATTTGACTCAATGTTTTGTAATTTTGAGCCATGTGTTGATGAAGGTCTGAAATAAAACAGAATGAGAACTTCAATATTCTGTGATTTAGTAATTCTGCCTCTTTACATGAAGGCAGTATCTAGTGAGAACAGGGTGTTGGGGGGAATCACCTTTTTTTCCTCTTTTGCATCAAAAACCGCAGTTTTTTGCAAGTTCCCGCAATTTCATCGCATAAAATTGCAAAAATATCCCGCATATTCCATCGCATTTTTTAAGAAAACGTGCCGCATAATCAAGGATTTTTGCCTGCAACAATCACAAAAAAATCCCCCGTTTTTCTGGAGGGACTGAAACTTTATATCACAATTCAAGTGTTTTAAATAACCTTCTGCGATGTGATGTGGCTTTGGACCGGAAATACATTATTTTATAGTAAGAAAAGCTATCCCAATTAGCATTGCATTTATTATGAAAATACCCGACATGGCATGAAGAACATCATCACAATCCTGCCTTCAAAAGTGTCTATCTGCATGTTACAGCGATCTCTGGAAGCCTCTGTTATTTCCTGGTATGCCTGTTCTTCCTCAATTCCATTTGTGGACTAAATGTGCACGGAGCGCCCTCTAGCTGCAAGTATGAATTGAAAACACAGTACAACAGAGTATCCAGCGCTCGAAATGATGACAACGGCCCTTTTTGGGGAAAAAAATTGAATAAATATTACTCCTCTGTATAGAAATATGACACAAACATATGAAAATCCATCAATATTTCTCCAAATGTGCATGCTTTTGCGCTAAAAGCCCAGAGCGATGTTGTTTTGTCAAGAGTTTTGTTGACGATCTCACAGGAGTTTATTCTCGATGGATGTGGCTGACGTTCCAAAATTATTGACTCCGTTTTTCACACTCATAACTCCTCACGCATATTAACAAATTACGGTCACTATATGATATTGAGAGTAAGGCAGAGATTAATAATTGAAGCTTGAGTCTTTTTAATGATGTAATTACATTGAAATGACAGTAAATTTGAGCTAATTTTAAAAAATAAGCTTCGGTGCGTCCGACAGATATCAGTGTCACACGAGAGTCCCGGGATATAAAGAATCTACCGAACTACTCATAAGTGCTGAAATACTCCTCATACTGGTCAGTTTATTTGACGAATTAAAACTGTGAGGAAACGCAGCGCTGTTTCACTCGCTCTAACGTCACACTGTCATACTAAACTGTATTTGAGTGTGTTGAAAGTTATGTATCCTACATTTTCATATTCCAGATAGGGTAAGAATTTACATCAATGGAGTGGAAGTCAAAAGAGTGAAGAGCTACAAGTTCCTTGGCATTCACATATCCGAGGATCATCCCTGGAGCTTACACTCAGAGATCGTAATGAGACCAGTCCGTCAGCGTCTCTCTTTCCTACGGAGGCTGTCTCCTCCGACATCAAACTTCTACCGCCGCACTACAGAGGGCATTCTGACCGGCTGCATCACTGTCTCTTCTGACCGCAAAGCTCTTCAGAGAGTGGTGAGGGCAGTCATGAGTCTCACTAGTCATAAATTCCCAGCCTTACTGGTATTTTTTAGACATGCTGCTTAAGAAAGGCCCGCAGCATCATCAAGGATTGCCCTCATCCTGCTCACCTCCCACATTGTCGTCTGGCAGACACTTATGATCCATTCGATCATGCACAACCAGACTGAAGAACAGAATTAAACTTCTTCAAGCCATCATATTGCGTAACAGCCAACTTTCCTTCATCTAGACCAGCAGTTAATTACTCTTGCCATTTTGAACACTGAGACTTCTTACTCAGGATACTAATGCTCTTAAAATGTACTATTTATTGTATTGTAATGCCACTTTGCCACTCTGTGACACTGATTACCCCAGAATTCCTATCTTTGGACCTCAGGTCTATATGGCAAGCCGTTTTGACTTTTATTCATTCTCAGGATATGAACTTTCACTAGTTAAAATGTTCATTCTTGATATCAGGAATTAGATTTACACTAGTAACAATGGCAATTTTTGATATCAAGAATTATATTTCCACTTGTAACAAAGTTCATTCTTGATATCAACAATTCAATTTCCACTAGTAAAAACTATCATTCTTGATATCAACAATTGTATTTTTACTAGTGAAATCTCGCCAAAGGCTGCCATTCAAATTCAATTGTTGATATCAAGAATTAACTTCTTACTAGTTGAAATTCCAGTTTCACACATCAGGAATACATTTCTTACTAGTAAAAATGCAAATTTCTGATATCAACAATTACATTGTTACTAGTACAAATGTCTATTCTTGATATCAACAATTGAATTGCTACTGGTAAAAATGTTAATTTCTGATATCATGAATGTGACCGTTACTAGTAAGAAAGCCGTTTTAGATATCAGAAATTATATTGATATCAGGAATTCATTTCAGATATCAGAAATGAACATTTTTTACTAGTAGCAATTCAATTGTTGATGTCAAGAATAGACATTTGCACTAGTAACAATGTAATTCTTGATATCAGAAATTTGCATTTTTACTAGTAAGAAATGAATTCTTGATACCAACAACTGAATTTGAATGGCAGCCTATGGCGAGATTTCACTAGTAAAAATACAATTGTTGATATCAAGAATGATAGTTTTTACTAGTGGAAATTGAATTGTTGATATCAAGAATGAACTTTGTTACTAGTGGAAATATAATTCTTGATATCAAAAATTGTCTTTGTTACTAGTGGAAATCTAATTCCTGATATCAAGAATGAACATTTTAACTAGTGAAAATGCAATTGTTGATATCACAAGTTCATATCCTGAGAATGAATAAAAGTCAAAACGGCTTGCCATACAGGTCTACTCAATACTCTTAACACTGTCCTTATTGTATCTATTACTGCAACTTATTTATATTTATAGTTCTGCCTGTGGAACAGCACATGCCACTTTTGTCTCAGTGCCCTCCATTTGTCTATTTTTTTGTATGTTTGTGTTTTACTTTTTCTTTTTTTTCTTGATTATTCATTTGTGGTTTATGTTTGGTCTCGTTTTTGTCACTGTATGTCTGAGCCTCGTCACAAGCATTTCAATGCACAGTTTTCCCCAGTGTTAACTATGTAAATGATAAATAAATGCCTCTTGACTTTCTGTTTTTACTGTTATTTTATTTCTTATGTATTAAAGAAAAAGATTATTGTGACTCTCAGAATTGTGAGATATAAAGTCAGAATTGTGAGATATAAAGTCAAAATTACGAGATATAAAGTCAGAATTACGAGTTATAAAGCCAGAATTGTGAGATATAAAGTCAGAATTACGAGATATAAATTCAGAATTGTGAGATATAAAGTCAGAATTGTGAGATATAAAGTCAGAATTGTGAGATATAAAGTCAGAATTGTGAGATATAAAGTCAGAATTGTGAGATATAAAGTCAGAATTGTGAGATATAAATCAGAATTGTGAGATATAAAGTCAGAATTGTGAGATATAAAGTCAGAATTGTGAGATATAAAGTCAGAATTGTGAGATATAAATCAGAATTGTGAGATATAAAGTCAGAATTGTGAGATATAAATCAGAATTGTGAGATATAAAGTCAGAATTGTGAGATATAAATCAGAATTGTGAGATATAAAGTCAGAATTGTGAGATATGTCACACCGTCAACATCGCCCACTCGCACAGCTCCACCCACACGCTCACAATCACCTGAATATTAATCACCTGCACCTGTCCCTTATCACCTCCACACACTATAAAGCTCACTCACGCACTCAGCCAATTGTCTGATCTCGTCTTTGCGACAACGGACTTACCTGATCGACTTACCTGATCGACTCTCTTACCTCCTATGATCCCGTTCTTCCGACTTCCCCGTCATCCTTCCTCAGGCGTGTACGCGAGCCGCTGGACTGAACTCCATCTCCCTGCAATCCGGAAAACAGAGACTTTATTCACTCAGCTAAGTTACCAACCCTATCCTGAACTGAACCACCATACCATACCGCACCGTTTACCTGTGTTTGTTGAATCTCCTGTTAATAAAAACCTGTTTCACTTTCAACCCCCATGTCTGAGTGTTACAAGATATAAAGTCAGAATTACGAGATATAAAGTCAGAATTATGAGTTATAAAGCCAGAATTGTGAGATATAAAGTCAGAATTGTGAGATATAAAGTCAGAATTGAGTTATAAAGTCAGAATTACGAGATATAAAGTCAGAATTGAGTTATAAATCAGAATTGTGAGTTATAAAGTCAGAATTGTGAGATATAAAGTCAGAATTGGGAGATATAAAGTCAGAATTGGGAGATATAAAGTCAGAATTGTGAGATATAAAGTCAGAATTGCGAGATATAAAGTCAGAATTGTGAGTTATAAAGTCAGAATTGAGAGATATAAAGTCAGAATTGAGTTATAAAGTCAGAATTGTGAGATATAAATCAGAATTGTGAGTTATAAAGTCAGAATTGTGAGATATAAAGTCAGAATTGTGAGTTATAAAGTCAGAATTGTGAGTTATAAAGTCAGAATTGTGAGTTATAAAGTCAGAATTGTGAGTTATAAAGTCAGAATTGCGAGATATAAAGTCAGAATTGTGAGATATAAAGTCAGAATTGTGAGATATAAAGTCAGAATTACGAGATATAAAGTCAGAATTGCGAGATATAAAGTCAGAATTGCGAGATATAAAGTCAGAATTGTGAGATATAAAGTCAGAATTGTGAGATATAAAGTCAGAATTGTGAGATATAAAGTCAGAATTGTAAGATATGTCACACCGTCAACATCGCCCACTCGCACAGCTCCACCCACACGCTCACAATCACCTGAATATTAATCACCTGCACCTGTCCCTTATCACCTCCACACACTATAAAGCTCACTCACGCACTCAGCCAATTGTCTGATCTCGTCTTTGCGACAACGGACTTACCTGATCGACTTACCTGATTGACTCTCTTACCTCCTATGATCCCGTTCTTCCGACTTCCCCGTCATCCTTCCTCAGGCGTGTACGCGAGCCGCTGGACTGAACTCCATCTCCCTGCAATCCGGAAAACAGAGACTTTATTCACTCAGCTAAGTTACCAACCCTATCCTAAACTGAACCACCATACCATACCGCACCGTTTACCTGTGTTTGTTGAATCTCCTGTTAATAAAAACCTGTTTCACTTTCAACCCCCATGTCTGAGTGTTACAAGATATAAAGTCAGAATTACGAGATATAAAGTCAGAATTATGAGTTATAAAGCCAGAATTGTGAGATATAAAGTCAGAATTGTGAGATATAAAGTCAGAATTGAGTTATAAAGTCAGAATTACGAGATATAAAGTCAGAATTGAGTTATAAATCAGAATTGTGAGTTATAAAGTCAGAATTGTGAGATATAAAGTCAGAATTGGGAGATATAAAGTCAGAATTGGGAGATATAAAGTCAGAATTGTGAGATATAAAGTCAGAATTGCGAGATATAAAGTCAGAATTGTGAGTTATAAAGTCAGAATTGAGAGATATAAAGTCAGAATTGAGTTATAAAGTCAGAATTGTGAGATATAAATCAGAATTGTGAGTTATAAAGTCAGAATTGTGAGATATAAAGTCAGAATTGTGAGTTATAAAGTCAGAATTGTGAGTTATAAAGTCAGAATTGTGAGTTATAAAGTCAGAATTGTGAGTTATAAAGTCAGAATTGTGAGTTATAAAGTCAGAATTGTGAGTTATAAAGTCAGAATTGCGAGATATAAAGTCAGAATTGTGAGATATAAAGTCAGAATTGTGAGATATAAAGTCAGAATTACGAGATATAAAGTCAGAATTGCGAGATATAAAGTCAGAATTGCGAGATATAAAGTCAGAATTGTGAGTTATAAAGTCAGAATTGTGAGTTATAAATCAGAATTGTGGGATATAAAGTCAGAATTGCGAGATATAAAGTCAGAATTGTGAGTTATAAAGTCAGAATTGTGAGTTATAAATCAGAATTGTGGGATATAAAGTCAGAATTGCGAGATATAAAGTCAGAATTGAGTTATAAAGTCAGAATTGTGAGATATAAATCAGAATTGTGAGTTATAAAGTCAGAATTGTGAGATATAAATCAGAATTGTGAGTTATAAAGTCAGAATTGTGAGATATAAAGTCAGAATTGTGAGATATAAAGTCAGAATTGCGAGTTATAAATTCAGAATTTTGAGATTAAAAAGTAGCTATATTTTTTTTTCCCAGTGGTGGAAATGGGCTTCCATAGTTTCCTTTTTATATAAAACACTTTGAATTAGCACTGTGTATGAAATGTGCTATATAAATAAAATTGTGAAAGACGGGTGCGTGTCCACCACAATGTTGTTGCAGATTCTTCTAAATCTTCCTTTGATTTGCAAAATGGAAAAAAAAATACCCTTAAATCTGCCCCAGATGATCAAGTCTGGTGTCAAATTCACTGCTTACCGCATGTCAACGATTACCTAAAACACTGTTTGTTTGAAATGAAGTTGGCCGTCCAGAAGCCTTGGTTTCCCAGCGCTCACTTCATCAGGACATGTTTTGCGCTTTTTGTTGCGCCTCTGTATGAACCCCGCAGAATCATCACATTAATAATTTGGCAAACGACAGGTAACGGGCAGCTTTCTCAAACCCATCCTCTTTGTATGGGGAGAAGAACTTCTTTCATTCTGCCCATCAGCAAAAACCGCTGCATTCGTGGCAGATCACATGGTGATTCTGGAGGATTTTCTATAACCAAATTCTCAATTTTCGAAACTTGAGTCACAACCGCATTTTCAGGCCTCGACAATAAACCCTGGTGCTTGTCTGACAGAAAATCACCCCAACTGGTTGTTCAGCTTTCCTAACCAGTGCACAAGAACATAAACGGAAGCGATGAAAGCAAGCAAATGATGAAATCGAGAGAGCCTCTAGAAATCCCTGAGCCTACCGCGACCTGTGTAGACCTTAATCCAGCCGTTCCTGCGGGAATGCAGGTACTAAATTACTGCAGAGTGAAATGCGTAAAATGCAAAGCACAAAATCTGAGAACGGAACTGAGAACATCACTTCCTGCTGGTTGTTGTCTTTGTTCAAGCACATCTCTTGCAGCGGATGTGAGGAGACTCAAAAGCAAGCTTTTGTTGTCGCTAGTTTTTGCTTATGTTGTGTTTGATGTGTCTGGAACAATTTTATCACATGATTATCTCAACGATTATGGTGGTTAAGGCACTGTGATTCTATTGATGTGACCTCTCAGAATTATCATGTGCATAATCTGAACACAAATGTTTGTAAACTGTTGATGATATAACATCAATTCAAATTCATATTTCTTCTTTTATCTTGAGGCACAGTCGGGCCAATGTTGAGTCTATAGTTTTTGCGGCGTGTTCTGAACTGTTTGCACTAATCAAACTGCCAACTTTTTGGCTGATTGAACATTTTCATCAAATATGATTGTAGTAAGTGGAATTTAGTGTGTAACACAGTTCTTAAGTGCGGGAAGAAGGAGGCGGGAACCGGCGAACGTTCAACGTACTTTTAATAATAAAATAAACAAACAATAAAACGAAAGTAAAACTGCGGCAGTTCCTCATGGAGACTGCCGCCCACCCAAACATAACAAAAATGCAACATAAAATCCTCTCTCGTCTTTCACAGTCGTCGCTCCTCTTTTATGCTTCCTCAGCTCCTCCGTGAGAGATACGAGGCCGGTGCGCCACGTAGCTGAATCTCATTATCACTCACGCCACCGGCCTCGCCCGTCCTGCTCGTCACACACGACTAACGTTTATGATGTGTATCACTGGTATGCGGTAGATCTCTTTCACACAGGTGCAGAAAACAGCTCTCTGCTGGTTGTTGTTTTTGGTGTGTTTTCAAGCGCAACTGTTTGGCCCGGACAAGAAGAGACTCAACAGTGAGCTTTTGTTGTTGCTGGTTTTTTTTTATGTTTGCTTTAATGTATATGCCTTTTGTTGTGAATAGTTTTTTTAGAAAGTCATTGCATGAGTCTTGCATCAGCTGCCTTTGGGATTTTTTTTTAAATAGATCTCTTAATTTTGCCACAGTCATATCCTCTAAACCTCAAACAGATGCACATCTTTAACTAATGTATGATCTAGGGTTAACACCACGCCAAGAAACTACTCTGGCTTTCTTAAATGTAGGCTTGTGTAATGCGTGTCACGGCACAAGTGCAACCCTCTCTCTCTAACAATGAAAATGAGTGTGAAAGGAGTGCACTGTTTCTAGCTTTGGACGAGTGACAGAAGACCAGACTCGCTCAAGGCAACGGTGACACTGGCTGCATTACAAACAGGTGAGATGTACTTGGGTAAAGTAATAAATAAAATAAAAAAATGAAATAAAGCAGTGAAATTCAAAATATCACAACTTGACACAAGAAAATGGCAAAAAATAAATCAAGACTTGTTCCAACCAAATTTACCTTCTTATATACCTTATGTATATATATATATATATATATATATATATATATATATATATTATATATATATATATATTCTATTTAATTAGAACTATTACTGGTTATTTCTTATTGACCTATTTAGATTCAAGCTAATAAATTTAATTGACCCTAACTTTGCTAATGTGTGTATAAAATTTATTTTCACCTACTTGTTCAGTTTGTTTCTAACTGGATTACTGAATGTAGAGAGTAATTTTAGAATTGAGTATAATTCTCTAAAATGTACAAAATGTTCAAATTCTTCATTCTTTATTATATAAATATATATATTATATAATAAAGAATGATAGATAGATAGATAGATAGATAGATAGATAGATAGATAGATAGATAGATAGATAGATAGATAGATAGATAGATAGATAGATAGCAAACAAAATAATTCAATGAAATAAAATACAATAGAATTTGGAAATATAAAATGACAAAAAAAAGTAATGAGGGGAAATAAACAATAATTCAGATTAACTGCTCACAATAGCAGTCCCAATGTGAATCAAAATCTCACTAAATCTCACAAGTTCCAGTTCAATGCTGCTTACACGAGATCCTTCTTCTGCAATTGAGTTCTGAGCAACACAGTTCAGTCAGAAAGGGATGAAAATGTTTGAACACTCCTACCAGTCCGTTGATTCCTTGATCCACAAACCTCAGTCCTTATATGGGCATGGCTCGCCAGTTCCTGCACGCAACGACCCTGTAGGGGTTCGATCTTCAAGTGGCAGTCAGTGCCTGGTGGCAGCTGCCAGTCGGATTCTGGCAGGTCGCGTGACCAGCCAGTGGCCGCTGTAGATCTGCCAGTATAGCGAACACTCTTGCTGCAAGGAAAAACACTATTTATGACTTTTTCATGATTGACGTTTTAGGTTAGTTTATCCAAATTAAAGTAGTCAAATGACCGTGATACAGGGCAGATATAGGAGTGGTAATGCGCAACAGATGCAAACACTCCAATCAGCTCAAGGCCAAGGTTGAGCACCTAACCAAAAGACAACAACACACAGGCCCATGAACCGTGACAGGTTGTGTGGTTAGGAACACTCCAGATGAAGCAGCATACAGGAATGCAGGAAGCCATATACACAGCCGAATACAAACGAGAACCGACCAGGACTAGACAGAAACAGAGGGCTTATACACAAAGGAACACAAGGAGCAAACAAGACTGATTAATCACACACAGCTGACACGACTGAACTAATAATGAACTCAAATCATAAACCAATGAAATCAAAGAAACACAGAACCTATGAAGACAAGGGAAATGACAACACACATGCTGCGTCCGAAATCGCCTACTTCTCTACTATACTCACCTAAAGGATTATTAAGAACACATGTTCAATTTCTCATTAATGCAATTATCTAATCAACCAATCACATGGCAGCTGCTTCAATGCATTTAGGGTTGAGGTCCTTGTCGAGACAATCTCCAAACTGAATGTCAGAACGGGAAAGAAAGGTGATTTAAGCGATTTTGAGCGTGGCATGGTTGTTGGTGCCAGACGGGCCAGTCTGAGTATTTCACAATCTGCTCCGTTACTGGGATTTTCACGCACAACCATTTCTAGGGTTTACAAAGAATGGTGTGAAAAGGGAACAACATCCAGTGTGCGGCAGTCCTGTGGGTGAAAATGCCTTGTTGATGGTTGAGGTCAGAGGAGAATGAGCCGACTGATTCAAGCTGATAGAAGAGCAACTTTGACTGAAATAACCACTCGTTACAACCGAGGTCTGCAGCAAAGCATTAGTGAAGCCACAACACGCACAAACTTGAGGAGGATGGGCTACAACAGCAGAAGACCCCACCGGGTACCACTCATCTCCACTACAAATGGGAAAAAGAGGCTACAATTTGCACAGGCTCACCAAAATTGGACAGTTGAAGACTGGAGAAATGTTGCCTGGTCTGATGAGTCTCGATTTCTGTTGAGACATTCAGATGGTAGAGTCAGAATTTGGCGTAAACAGAACGAGAACATGGATCCATCATGTGCTGGTGGTGGTGGTGTAATGGTGTGGGGTCTCTTGGCACACTTTAGGCCCCTTAGTGCCGATTGGGCATCGTTTAAATGCCACGGCCTACCTGAGCATTGTTTCTGACCATGTCCATCCCTTTATGACCTCCATGTACCCATCCTCTGATGGCTACTTCCAGCAGGATAATGCACCATGTCACAAAGCTCGAATCATTTCAAATTGGTTTCTTGAACATGAAAATGAGTTCACTGTACTAAAATGGCCCCCACAGTCACCAGATCTCAACCCATTAGAGCATCTTTGGGATGTGGTGGACCGGGAGCTTCGTGCCCTGGATGTGCATCCCACAAATCTACATCAACTGCAAGATGGTATCCAATCAATATGGGCCAACATTTCTAAAGAATGCTTTCAGCACCTTGTTGAATCAATGCCATGTAGAATTAAGGCAGTTCTGAAGGCAAAAGGGGGTCAAACACAGTATTAGTTTGGTGTTCCTAATAATCCTTTAGGTGAGTGTCTATAGTAGGGGAAAAACAGTAGGCGAGCGAATAAGTATGTCCGAAACCTTAGTAGTCATAAAAGAGTTGGCGAGAATTACCTCAGTGACATACTATTTCTAGCGAGATTCGGACGTACGGCTATTTCTCTACAATATACCAGGGGAAAAGCAGTAGGCGAGCGAATAAGTATGTCTGAAATCTCAGTAGTCATAAAAGAGTGGGCGAGAAGTTCCCGGATGGCCTACTGCTTCCACCCAGATTCTTGAGCGCTCATTCGATGGATACTTTTCTATCCCTGGAGCCTACGAGAGAAGATACGTCATAATCAAACACGGAGGAGTAACCATATACATCATAAAGACGCTAACTAAATGTGACAGGGAAATATTCAATAAGTATTGCAGATGATGAGCACAACATGACATAGATTTATATGTGCTGTTATGTAGAATTTAACACTACTTACATGAATGTAAGTAATTTAAATAAACAAAGGTACAAGTAACTAGACAGAAGTTATCTATTTTAATTAATACTGTTCAGAAATGAAGGAACATTTGTATTGGATAAGAAGTCAGTCACACATCAGCAACTACCTCAACATGTAAATGCAGTGTTGAACACATAAATCACAGAGTAACGGGAATCTTGTCTGGATGTTACAGGGACGGATGAACACGTGTGTTTATCCGGTGGAGAGAGAGACTGATGCAGTCAAAGGCTCGGAGTGAGTATACCACAGAAACAATTATTGTAAGTTATTACAGCACTTTTATGATCGTTGATTTCTGTGCATTCGCTGCAGATCTTCCGTGGTGGAGCAGGACCTGTGAGGAAAGCTGAGGGCGGCGTTTGTGGGAAAAAGAAATCAGCTGGACAAACATAAATAAATAATGACTGAATTTATATGTATGGATGAACTATCCCTTGAAGCCCCCAAACAGAAACTGTAATAAATCTATGTATGTGTTTACACACTACACCACAAAAGTAATAAAACTACAACGAATTTGCATGTGAAAATATTAAATGAAAAATGGCATGAAACATGGATTGTGAAATGTTTTAATCTTTGCTGGATCTTTTATGTTTTGGGCCTGTTTTTCCACTGGAGGTTCTGGACATCTTGTCCAAATACATGGTATCATAAATTCTATCAAATACCAACAGATTAAAAAAAAAAAATAAAAACCTGACCGCTTCTGCTAAATATCCTATAATGGGCCGTGGTTGGATCGTCCATCAGGACAATGATCCAAAACAAACCTCAAAACCAACACAAAAATGTGTCACAGAGCATAAAATGAAGCTTCTGCCACGGCCGTCCCATGAAATCTAAAGACAATGAGCGGAGTGAACTGAAGGAATGGTCTCTGATCTCTAATCAGTTGTTCTCCAAACTCATCAGGCATTACAGATGAAGACTCCGAGCTGTTATCTTGGCAAAAGGAGGTTGCAAAAAGTATTGAATAAAAGTTGGCCAATAATTGTGGCCAACGTGTTTTGGAGAAAGCATTCATAATGTGATTTTCCCCCCAATGAAAGGTCAAAGGTTCGATTTTTGCTCATTTAATGAATTATAGGTCTAGCTATACTTTCTCACATAACGTTTACTTTCTTTGTTTCTTTGTTGTGGTTGTTCAGACACACATTCGTCTATTTTCCGTGTCCACTTTTCTTTTCTTCACACTTGCCTTGTTTTCGCTGACAGACTAGACGTGTTTTAAATTTAAAATATTAACTATATACGCTTTAACTGCTTTAAATCTTGTATAATGCAAAACTTAATTCACATATTATTTCACAAAAAAAAAAAAAAGGATTCTTAATATTTGAAAAACAGGTCAATTTTAATATGTAACATTTGTATAAAAGAGTGCATTTTGAATTTATATTTTATTTACAGAATAATTTCTTGAATGGACATGAAATACGTAGTTTAAAATTTCTTGAAACATATCAGCCATAACGGCCCTCATAATGAACATCACGCGTGACTTTTCCAACGTGATTACGTAAAGCACGGCGATGAGCATTTGTGTTTAAAAAGTATAGAATTATTATTTTATTTTTTTTTAGATCAGACTCTTAATCCTCGTCTGGGATCACGTAGAGTCGTTGAAGCTGCACTGAAACTGACATTTGGACCCGTTGAACCCCATTGAAGTCCACTATATGGAGAAAAATCCAGGAATGTTTTCCTCAAAAACCTTCATTTCTTTTCCACTGAAGAAAAAAAGACATAAACAATTTGGATGACATGGGGGTGAATAAATTATCAGAAATTTTTAATTCTGAAGTGAACTGATCCTTTAATCTCTGCAACTGCGTAACGCTTGGGTGTGCAGGAACAGGCACGACTGAAGTACTGAAGTAACTTCGAACAGTTTAATATTAAATGACAGGAATACATACAGGAAACAGGATGCACCAGCTATGATACTTTAACAACGGACAAAGACTGGAGTGACACGGAGGAATATATACACAGAAATACATGAGGATAATGAACGGGGCACAGGGGACAGACATAATTAACCGACACAGCTGACTTAAATGAACTAATAACAACGACAAACGGGATAATCAGAACAGAGAACACGTGACAGGACTTGAACTCAAAACAAGGAACATGTGACCAGGGTTGGGGAGTAACGAAATACATGTAACTTAGTTGCGTATTTAAAATACAAAATTTGAGTAACTGTATTTCATTAATCAGTTACATTTTAAATGGGTGGTAATCAGATTACAGTTCCATCTGAAAAGTGTTTTAGATTACCAAAGTGATTACTTTGAGTTTTAATGTCATTTAAACAGAGATTGGTGATTCTCTGACTCTGACCGTCTGAAAAAGTGGAGTTCAGTTTCATCAACATTTTAATACTTTTAAGAGGATCATAAAAATGTTGTTATTTTCATTTAGTTCTGTCCTGAACAAGAAAAAATGACTGAATTTATTGAAAAAAATTGCCCAACTGTCAACTTAACTGTCCTGTCCTGACCTGATGATCCACGACTGTTTTCATGTTTTGTGAGTCATTTTATAATTCACTCGTCACTGCAACTTTTTCTCACAATTTGTTTTTTCTCTCACAATTGTGAGTTTGCGTTTCACAATTCTGACTTTTTTTTCTCAGAATTGCGAGATTTAAACTCACAATTGCAAGTTTTAAAGTCAGAATTGGGAGATAAAAACTTGCAATACTGTTTTTCTTGCAATTGTGAATTTAGTATGTGAGTTTATATCTCATAATTCTGACTTTTCTCAATATTGCGAGTTTATATCTCATAATTCTGACTTTATAACTCACAATTGCAACTTTATATCACACAATTCTGAGGGAAAAAGTCAGAACTGTGAGATAAAAACTTGCAATGAGCTTTTTTGTGTTTGTTCCACACTTATTAGTATTCCAAAGTATTCTAAAGTATTTAGATTAAGTTACTAAACTTGAGTAATGTAACGAAATACGTTACAAATGACTTTTTAAAGCATGTATTTTGTAATCTGTAGTGAAATACATTTTAAAAGTGACCCGCCCAGCCCTTCATGTGACTAATGACAGGAATGGGGAACAGAGAAACACATCACTATGACAAGCTGAAAACACACAAAACTGATTATTAAAATTATCCCTCTGTTTTTCACGTCACATCACATCCGCTTTATGTGTGTGCTTGAGCGCTGATTAGGTTATGTATTATATATATATATATATATATATATATATATATATATAGGTGACTAAAGGCTCAATATTATGATTTAGACGGCTTACTTATATTAACGCATGATTTGTCAACTAACCGCTTAAATGAATGACTATACTAGTCGAGGGGAGCCCTAGTGAAAACTATTTCGACTATTTCAAACCATAAAATTGAGGATAAAACACTGAAGCTATTACTTTAGTTATGTCTTAACTTCCTTTCCGGCCCTTGAATGTGCTTGTTGCATAGGCTGTCAATGGAGGGACAGAAAGCTCTCAGACTTCATTAAAAAACATCAATTGTGTGCCGAAGATGAACAAAGGTATGAAGGGTTTGACACAGCATGAGATAATTAATGACAATTTTCATTTTTGGGTGAACGAAACAAGTTGACCAACATGGTCATAATAAAACGGTTCTAAAAACCACAAAAATGATGCTGAATTTTTACCATTAACTTGGGATCACTTCAAACACAGCCAAACAACAAAGGCAGTATTTTACCGCAAAAATAGCTTGTTTGCTGACGCTTGTGTATAGCTTTGAAGTGGCTGCATGCTTTTAAAGTAAAAGACCAGTGAAAGCTGTGTAAATGATAAAAGCTCCTTGTGGTTTCTCGATTTGAGCTATTTGAGCAACCATAAATAATGTGAAACCTATGAATTTGAGTTTGTGACTGCAATTCCTGTATATATATATATATATAAATCACTTCCTGCACCACAGCAATGTGCAAATAATGCAAATAACCAATTATATACAGCCAAATATAGCTGTACTTTTTACAGTGGTGTGCATCTACAGAACTTGGTTTTTAGGCAAAATAATGAATGATGCAATCTTAAGCTGGTATTGCGTCATAGATGATATGAATTAAGTCGTGTTATTCTGGTGCAATCATAACGAAACTGACATCACTCTGCTGAACGAGCTGCCATATCAGCTCTAGAAATCAAACAATTCATACAATCAGTTTCATGCTCCAACACACGTATGCCTGTAGTTTTCAAATAACATTGAAGGATTTGATGAGCTGGATCCGGGGTCATTTATTCGGGTTGAAGCCAAACTGTGCAGGGCTGTGACTGTGAGATTTGTACCCCTGTCATACAGTGTTGTGCTCTCTTGTCAGGGTTTGATTTAGCAAAGGAACATTTCTGTTTCGCACAAGTGAGCAGAGATGCCTGTGAACAGTGCAGACGACTTCAAATGCTGGTAGACTATTGCTGGACAGTGACAAGAGAAGCTCCAGGGACGAGAAGGGTAGACACTGAATAGGACATGACTATGTATATAACTGTTTTTTGCCTTTTGTTTCAAAATAAAATGTGTGTGTCCATGTTGCTTTGTCATTTTCCGGAATATCTGCATTGGTTTCTGTAACATTGCGTTGGTAGACAGGTCACTTTTAAAATGTATTTCACTACAGATTACAAAATACATGCTTTAAAAAGTCATTTGTAACGTATTTTATTAGATTACCCAAGTTTAGTAACTTAATGTAAATACTTTAGAATACTAATAAGTATGTAACAAACAAAAAAAGGTCATTTTTATCTCAGAATTCCGAGTTATAAAGTCAGAGTTGTGAGATATAAATTTGCAATTTTGAGAAAAGATGTCCTGAGATGTAAACTCTGAATTTGAGGAAAAAAGTCAGAATTGCGAGAAAAGAAGTCAAAATTGTGAGATATAAACAAGAAATTTTACAGAAAAAAGTTAGTCAAAATTGCTAGTTTTTAAAAAACACAATTCTTACTTTATAACTTGCAGTTGTGAGTTTATATCTCACAGTTTTGACGTTATAAAATGCAATTGTGAGATCCCAAACTCGCAGATGTGAGGAAAAAAGTCAGAAATGTGAGAAAGTCACAATTACACATTCCTCTTTTCTTTTTTCTTTTTTTTGCACAATTACATGGACTCACAAAGAAATATGAAATCAGTCGTGAATCATCCAGTAATGACAGGACAGGTAAAATTCAACTTTTTGGGTCAATTTTTATAAATTCAGTCATTTTGTTTTGTGAAGTGTATGTAAGGAAGCCACTGGAAAAAAAAAAGAACTAAAAGAGTTTTTGAAAATAAAAAAAAAAAAAAAAGATAAAAAGTTGCAAAAATCTTTTTTTTTTGTAATTTTGTAATTTGTATCTCGAAACTGTGACTTTATATCATGTAATTCTGTGAAAAAAGTCCAAATTGTGAGATAAAAACTCACAATAATCTTTTCTTTTTTTTCATTCAGGATAAATAAAATATATTTTGTTAAAATTATTAAAATGTTGGATATTCTGCAAGGTTATGAGCGGAACTGTAGTTTACGATGCTTTTTCAGACTGTGAGAGTAGGAGAATCTCCAGTTGCCGTTCAGAAATCTACATTAATGTTTAAATGACATTAAAATTCAAAGTAATCACTTTGGTTGTCACAGAACAGAAGGGATCAGACAGGATGCATAAAGAACAGTCTGTCTTAAACACAGGCACGGAGCTGAGCGGGGAATGCTGACGGGTGAGTAGACACAAGTATGATGAAAGGGGGGATTGTGAATGAACACCCCTTCGAGAACACGACCTAATTGCCTCACTTGTAAGTCGCTTTGGATGAAAGCGTCCGCTAAATGACTAAATGTAAATGATGTAATGATTTGATGACTTAGCTGACTGGTCTCTTGACGGGGATTTCGGGAAAAGTAGACAGATGGCAAGAGGCAGACGCAAGGACATGTATGGTATGTGTAGGTTGAGTGTCTCTTAAGTAGTGACAGGTGATGAGGTGCAGGTGCGGGTAATCAGCAATCAGGGGCGAGTGAACGAGTGGGCGGAGCTTAACGATCTGGTGACGTTGGTGTGGCTGTGACATTGATAATCTTTTCGGATGTAACTGTAATCTGATTACCACCCATTTAAAATGTAACAGTAATGAAATACAGTGACTCAATTTTTGCATTTTAAATACGTAACTAAGTTACATGTATTTCGTTACTCCCCAACTCTGTTGGTAGGTATATACTAAAAACAACAACCGCAATACGGAGGGGTTTGCAATACAGATGTTGTCTTATAGCATGACGATATGCGGCCGCCGCCGGCAAATGATGAGGCGACGGGAGAAACATGAGGGCCGACTGATATGAGCGGATTTTTCCGTGCTGTCGTCTCCGCCGGTTTGTCTCGATTATATTGTTAATCTTCTCATCTGGCACTTTGCAACAACTTGCAGCATGTTTACAACAAAAATGTCTATGTTTGTGTTTTACGAGGAGAAAGTCACATAAACAAAATCCGATCAGCGCAGTCAGACTGATACGTATTTCCAGAAATGCGATTTGAAGTGGACTAAAAAATGACTGCATGTCTACAAATGAATACTATCCTTCTGCAAAGATGGAAGAGCATAACAAGATATTTAGATATGTCATTTAAGTTGGGTCGACTAATGTAATATGTAACCCGCTCTTGTGATTTGATGTACAAAAGTTTCCTCCGCAAAGAGAATTTAATGTATTTGTTTATTATTTTTATTATAAATTACTCGTCTGTCCCTCATTTGTAAGGGGTTTGAATGTTGGCGATGTTCTGTAAAAATATAAAAAGTTCAAGAAAAAAATAAATAAATGCAATTTGAATAGGATTTCAAACCACATAGGAATGTAAAAAAAATCATATTTCATGTGACTTTTGCCCATTCAGACTTGCTAAATCTGATCGGATTCAATCAGATTTGCACAAAAATGGGATTTGGACTAACATTCGACCTGAATGTTAGTCACTTATTGCTGACATCACTCCCTCGGGCAACAGCAGATTTCGCTTTAGTTGCTAGTGATGCATAGCATATATGTGAATGTTATCAAAAATATGATCAAGATAAGGGTGTAATAGTGTTGTACTCTTATTTATTTTTTTTTATTTTTTTTGGATTTCAAATATCAAGAGCGTTTACAAGAAATCCTTAATGATGGACAAGACATAAAAAGGCGTAAATGCTTTTCTCATTGCCTGGGGTGTTTGATATGTTAGTCATGTCAGTTTAGATATTATTTCCGTTTTGGTTGTGAAAAGTTTTTGAGTTGCGTGTGATGCTCATTGGTTTATTAAATTTATTAGGTTGCTTAGTAGACCGTTTTTGACTATTACTAATACTCTTGTGTTAGATCTGGAAGGCCGTTACTTTATAGAGGTTAGGAATTTATCAGGCTACTCGGATGAAAATAATGACGTGTGTCCTTTACAAAGCAGTGTGTTTGGGATAGTATTTCTCTGATGCTTTACAGTGTACTTCGTTGCACTTGTTTGTATCCGGTTAAAACATTTTTTTTGCACGTGGCTGACTTGAGTTTTCAGCTGTCTTTCGAATATTGCAATATATTCTGCGTTCCCGATGAAGGTAGGGAGATCATTCCACCGGCAGGGAGCAGTGAACGCAAATGTTCTGGAGAGTGATTTCGTGCCTCTCTGTGTCTCTTGGCTCCTTCAGTGATCGCAGGATTCTGGTGGTGACGTAGAGTTGTAGCAGTGAGTGGAGGCAGGAGGTGCGGAGCCTGTGATGGATCTGTAAGCAAGCGCAAGAGCCTTGAACTTGATGCCAGCAGCGAGTGTTAGCCAGTGCAGAGAGATGAAGAGGTTTGATTGCACTTGACGGCGGTCCAGCCAGAAGAGCACTGCAGTAATCAAACCTAGAAATGACCAGGGCCTGGACGAGAAGTTAGAAAGGGCCTCATTTTCCTGATGTTTTGAAGTGCAAATCTGCATGACCGCAAAACCTGTTCAAAAAACAAGAAACGCTATCAGATAAATACACACCTCCACCTGTGTGACCAAAATACCTGGAGATGCATACTGAAAATACTAAATAAAAGACATTCATTTTCCGCACTTACGTCTACCAGTACATCGCCATCTCATAATAACTCTATTGGTGACAGAATGGAGACAAAACCACGCTCAGTCAGGGCTCAGTCCACCTCTGGCCAGGTAAACCAACAGGGTGTGGTTATGATTCAAGGCCCTTATATTGGTAGACAAGGCTGCATCACAAGTCAGATTGTGCATTGATATCATTCAGAATAGTTTATCCGGTTTCTTCTGCTTGAAAGATGCACCTCGTCATTTGTTTGCACTGATATGGCAGTCAATAGTCCTTTCAGAGAGCACACCTCCACAAACAACCCCATAAAACATGAATCATACGCATACACTGAACTGGGAATGATTTATCAAGCTAGAGAGTCCTACCACGATTGGCTGACTTCTACAGGATTTCCATTGTGGGGCGTCCGTTAGACGTCCACAAGGATACAAAGCTATACTTAAAAAAATTCCACACTGAAACGTCATAAGAAAAAGCATAAATTATCAAGCTTATAAGCACTTGCAAATGATGCAATTTTGTTAGTTGTTTGTTCTCACACAGAATTTCTGTGGATGACTTTGGATATTCACTTTTAATCTCCAAAATGTTTGTGAGCTCTAAAAAGTGGATGCACATGTTCCATACAGATGTTACTACACAGAGTTAAATCATCTCTGCTCAGATAACATTTGGTCCCGCTCTAAATAGTGTTAAAGTAACACTGAAGAAGAGTTAAAGTTAATGAGATTATTAAGCAATTAATTAAGCGATGATTGAACATTAATGATGAACGCCTGCTGTTAACAAGCAGAATCACTGAAGAAAAGAGAAACACAAGAACAACAACTGACTTCAGCCACAGTCTTAGATGAAATCAACTGAAGATAAAAGACATTCAATCTCTGAAGAGTGTTACTTTAACACTATTTAGAGAGGGACCAAATGTTATCTGAGCAGAGTTGATTTAACTCTGGGATTTTTACTGTGTACACTCTCAGAAAAATAGAGTACTATTATTGGTACTTGTCACTGGGGAATACCTTTAACTGGACATCTTTGTACCTTATTTACACCTAAAATGTCAATGTTAATGTCAAGTTTATTTCTAGAGCACAGTTTGACCAAAGTTGACCAAAGTGCGTCACAGTGATCACAATAAAACAACATTCAAATAAAACATAATGCAGGAGATTACACTCATCTCTACAATACATAAATGTTTTTGTTTTTGTTTTTTTTTTTTACTTAAGATTTCAAATCAGAACCAGTTTGAGCAGTTTCAACACACAGTAGAAGTCTGTTCCACCGTTTTGGGGAACTACAGAAGAAGCCCGGTCCCTCTCAAGTTTAGTCTTGCCCTGGGAACGGTCAACAACCTCTGATCTGAAGATCGAAATGGATTGTGCATAGACAGAAGGCTCGAAAGATACGTAGGTACCAGTCTATTTGTTTAAAGATTTAAAAACATTAAATAAATTCTATCGAACATCTAATAAAAGTAGATGCGAAATAGACTAATGGTTTATATCTACATAGAAGCAATTGCTGTAATCAAGTAAAGGCATTATCATTTCCAAAGATCCTTTGTTGATAAAAGTTTTTTATGGCCGAGTTTATCGGCTTATCAATGAAGTCACTCAAGTTTTTACAGATGGTTTACAGAAGCAAGACGACTGCTCCAGATTAAGATTTTAGATTAAGATGGACTAAACAGGTTCACTTTATTTTACAGTATGTGCACTTACAGTGAACTTACCTAAGAAAGTACTGGATAATATAATCTAACTACATGTGTTAGGTTAGGTGTAGAGGTAGGTTCGGGGTTACTACCAAGTTATTACCCAGTTATTACAATTAAGTATGTACATGGGGAACAGGACTGTAAAATAAAGTTGTAACACTAAACACATCAATCTCTGCTTTAGATTCATTTAGTTAAGAAAGTTTAATGACACCCAGAGTTTTAGATCGGTTAAGCAAGCCAATAAAGGTTGTAAGGCATTTCAATCATTCAGTGTCAACGGCAGATATATTTGAGTATCATCTGCAAAACAACAAAATGACACGCCATGTTTCCTAACGGAAGCATGACTAAGTTCCTTGTGGGACACCAAATTCCTCAAGACAAAGTGATGTTTGACAGATAAGAGCGGAACCATTTTAGGACACTTTCTCTGCAAAGTGTTCAAGGCGGGAGATGAGGGTATCACTACAGTATCAAATACTGCACGGATAGTACACTCAAAAAATTATTTCTGTCTAAACATAAGTTTTATGTAATTTAATTACATAGCAATTTTCCATCCATTTGGATGACATAGTTTTAACATAAACAAACTAATAAACTTAATGTGATTCATATTTGTCAGTCATACGAGTGTATGATGTAACGAGTGGTTATTTCAGTCAAAGTTGCTCTTCTATCAGCTTGAATCAGTCGGCTCATTCTCCTCTGACCTCTAGCATCAACAAGGCATTTTCTCCCACAGGACTGCCGCATACTGGATGTTTTTCCCTTTTCACACCATTCTTTTTAAACCCTAGAAATGATTGTGTGTGAAAATCCCAGTAACGGAGCAGATTGTGAAATACTCAGACCGGCCCGTCTGGCACCAACAACCATGCCACGCTCAAAATTGCTTAAATCCCCTTTCTTTCCCATTCTGACATTCAGTTTGGAGTTCAGGAGATTGTCTTGACCAGGACCACAGCCCTAAATGCATTGAAGCAACTGCCATGTGATTGGTTGATTAGATAATTGCATTAATGAGAAATGGAACAGGTTTTCCTAATAATCCTTTAGGTGAGTATAGTAGCACAATATATTATTCTGAATATTTTCAATAAATATTAAAACTATAAACGGTAACACTTTACAGTAAGGTTCATTAGTTAAACATTAATGTATCAACTAACATGAACTAACCATGGGCGATACATTTGTTACTGTATTTACTAATGTTCGTTAACGTTAGTTAATGAAAATACAGTTAGTTCACAGTGCATTAATGTTAATAAGATCTGAATAATGTATTTGAAAATGATTATGAAGATTAATAAATGCTGTGTAAGTGCAGTTCATTATTAGTTCATGTTAACTCATGAACATTATCGTGAAATGTTACCATATAAATATATTCATTGTTAATACATAAGGAAATATATTTTCTTTGCGTAAAGGATGACAAGCTGCTGTACCCCAATTTTTGAGGTTGTTCAGAGTTGGAATGGCAGTTGACAAATTGTACACCAATTAAGTCAAGTTAAATTTATTTATAGAGCACTTTATTTAAAAAAAAAAAGCAATACTTCAAAGCAGCTTTACGGTACAAATCAGTGTCAAAGTTTAATCATTTTCAAACACAATTTCAAGTACAACACAGCAGCTCTACAGGGAATAACACAGTGTATTAAGCACTGCAGTAGACTAAGTGAATTATTCATAGTTTCACAACAGTCCTCCCTGAAGATGAAGCAACAAAATTGGCTTGGTCGCTGGGTTACATGATATATATCTATATATATAGCGCAGGCCATTTGCAGTGACTAATAGGTGCTTGCCAAAAATAGTAAAACACATGTATCATAAAACACAAGGCGCGTGAGCACCGGCGCTCTACTTCATTTCATGTGGCCTGCACATTAATTTCATTAAACTGTGACCGTCATATTTCTACCTTATTGAACTCGCAAGTTCATTTCCAAAAACCATATGAATGAAATGTCTCCGTTAGCACTTGTGAATTTTAACCCACGTGTGTACAGATCAGCGTGTGATACGGATATCATTGCCATTCTTAAAGACAATAATTTAATGTAACAACATGAATCAAAAGGCCAAGTCCTGACTGTGGACGAGAGCAGCTGAGATGGAGGAGGGTCATTTGCGGCTGAAAACACTGGATGGACCTTATGATGCTGTGACAGACGTCATATCCCTATAGGATCAGCTGAGTCAGCTGATACGTGACTATGCTATCTAAGTACAGATGTCAAAACATATAATTATGTATAACTGACACTGTATTAGACATCACACTTCAAATAGTCCTCCACCTCTTTTTATTACATCAATATGCCTGAATTCACCACCCAAAACATCCCTCCCATCATTCTAGCATTATTCAGTTGACATATCATAGGTCAGCTGACACGGAGTCAACGTCTTGGAAATAATTGCTAATGTCCAAAATCTATTCAGCTGATTTTAGATAAAATTGGGAAAGATTTGAAGGAGGAGAAGCTGCTTTTCATATACTTTAAAATGACAAACAAGCAAAAGGTTTGATATTTGGGATATTATCGTAATTGACATACTGTAAATCAAAGAATCGGTAGACACAAAATGAATTTTGGATAATATTTGGAATTCAGACAGGACCACTTTGGCAAGTTACTTTGAGTTTATTGAAACACAGTTATCTTTTGCAGTATGGTTCCTTATGGGGGTTCTTGCTCCGAAATTAATTGAAAATACAAGAGATTTAGCACTAACCCCCCCCCCCATGGAAACATCAGCTTGGGAATTACACACACTTTTGATTAATACACTTTAGTAATGTCTTTAAGCCTTATGTGCTGTTCGATTTCTGTACGATTCCTCAAAAATCACACTATGAAAAACAACTTTTAATATCAACATTTGTCAAATATTCCAAAAAAATATACATCTGAAGATTTAATGAAAATGTTTTTTAATCATTTTTTTAAAACTGTTTTGTTTTTAAACAGTACATTTTTAAATACAATAAATACATTTTTTTTTACTTTTTTTTTTTCTTAGAACATCATAACTGAATAATTAAATGTAGCTGAATAATGAAAATATGTACTTTTCCTAAGCTGGCTGTTCTTCTGACATGATGAGCTTTCTGCATATGAACTTCACACACGTGCTGCTGGTTAAAACGTTTTTCTGTATTAAAATAAGAGTGGAAAACCTTATTTTTTAGCTTCATAAGGTAGTAAAAAAATAAAATAACAAAATATACCCAAGAAATGTTATCATTTTGGGTCAGTGCAGTCGCCTTAGAGCGTTAAAATATGCGGGTCAAACTGACCCGGCGACCGTAACAGTAATTTTGTTCGTATATGTCAAAAAACGCCAGCATGTTGAAACTTTGCATGCGTGTTCATGATGATAAATGAGAAAAAGTCACAAAATATCAAGAAAAAAAAACAGTATTTCCAACAACTAGAAAATCTAAACGGGTCAATTTGACCCGGAACAGAACACGAGGGTTAAAAGTGAAAGACGCGGCAGTGCGACGTCCATACTGTAGCTTGGCTATGAGGACGAGTGTCTCGCAGAAGTCAGGTCCATGCCAGCTAGGACTTGGAAGCCTTGGTAATCTGAAACAAAAAGAAGACGATAGCCAGAAGGTGCGCAGAAATATGCTGATGCTTATAGTGGGAAGGGAGGGAGGGGTGCGTACAGTTTGAGCATATCTACCCAATACTAATGGCACATATATATATATATATATATATAATAGGAGAATAGTAGTGATTGGAGCGATCTGACCGCTGACCGCATGGCATGACCGAACTAATGCTGCGCTCGATAAGTTATGAGTTTTTGGAAAAATCCGCATATCTTCCGAACGCTAGGTGGCTCTGTCTTTAAACTTCTCAGATACCTTCAGAACATGCTGTCACTGAAATGTACCAATTTCTGTGCAGATAAGTTAAAGCTTTTTAAAAAAAAAAAAAAAAAAAAAATAGCATATTTTATTTCTCACGGAGAGGCGATTCATCCGTTTCCAGCAAATCATTCACGCAACCATTTCTTTCAGAAAGTGGATTAATTCAGAAATGATTGAGGGGCTTTATCTTGAACTAGCACCTATTCATTTCTAACTGAACAGATTAAACAAACATTAATAAAGGGAGACTCCTTATTGGTCATCTCTATCACGGCGATGACATACTGTATTTACTTTGCTCTTAGATGCACAAAATGTTTTTGTAAAATGAGGATGCAGGGAAACCCCCAACAACGTTAAACACATTGTGTGACATCATGGTAGGCTTGCAATTGCTCACTTTGTGTGCAATAAAAATCCCCCAGTGAAATCAGCCACGAACTTAATCACCGTCATACCTTTGTCAAAAATATTGTTTACTTATTCCCTCTCCCGTAGGAAGAAGGGAAAGTTTTTAGATGTTTCTGTTTATTAGCTTGATGGGGAACAGCTGTGTGTGAGGGATTTGAGGGTCACTTGTTCATCCGAGGCTCTTAACTGGAAGAGTGGCACCAGTGTATAAAGGCCACGACCATCCTGCATTATCCGCACATATTTTACAAAGCACACATTCAGTGGTTCTTATCGGAGCAAAGTATAAATAATTTCGTCACAAAAGTAAATACAGTACGGCTTCACCAGATTGTAGATGAAATCAGGGTGTGAGTGAGATTAAGCAGATTAATAGTTTAGTTATCTGATTTGGTAGGACTGTGCGCACGCGTGTGTGCGTGTGTGTGAGTGTGTGTGTGGGTATTCCCTACGTTATGGGGACCAAATGTTCCCACAGGTATAGTAATACTAGTAAATTTTGATCTTGTGGGGACATTTTTTTGGTCTCCATGAGGAAACAAGCTTATAAATCATACAGAATGATCTTTTTTGAAAATCTAAAATAGCAGAACATTTTCTGTGATGGGTAGGTTTAGGGGTAGGGGGATAGAATATACAGTTTGTACAGTATAAAAACCATTACGTCTATGGAGAGTCCCAACAAATACACACACACACACACACACACACACACACACACACACACGCGTGTGTGTGTGTGTTTGTGACATATCAGGACACAAATGTGTATAATGTCATGGGTGTGACACTGGTATTACAACTTCAAGGTGAAATATGAGGACATTTCATATGTCCCCACTTTTCAAACAGCTTTAAAAACATACTAAACAATGTTTTATTAAAAATGTAAAAATGCAGAATGTTTTCTGTGAGGGTTAAGTTTAGGGGTGGGGGGGCAGAATGTACAGTTTGTACAGTATAAAAACCATTACGCCTATGGAATGTCCTCACTTTGATAGAAAAACAACAATGAGTGTGTGTGTGTGTGTGTGTGTATTCCCTACGTTATGGGGACCAAATGTCCCCACAGGTATAGTAATACTAGTAAATTTTGATCTTGTGGGGACATTTTTTTGGTCCCCATGAGGAAACAAGCTTATAAATCATACAGAATGATCTTTTTTGAAAATCTAAAACAGCAGAACATTTTCTGTGACGTGTAGGTTTAGGGGTAGGGGGACAGATTATACAGTTTGTAAAGTATAAAAACCATTACGCCTTTGGAATGTCCCCATAAAACATGAAAACACAACGTGCGTGTGTGTGTGTGTGTGTGCAACACTCAATGTATAAACAAATATAAGTTTAGTTCTTTAAAAAGAATGACATGGGGGCCAACTTAAAGCCTTCATCAGACATCAAGTGTTTCTCAGCTAAACAGAGTTTTTAAAGGAACCTTTACAATAGCAGCAGGTGTGTGTCTTTAACAGAGGGCACGTCTTCCCCTCACCCCAAAAAAGGATCACAGTTTAAATTGAACAATAATTGCTATTGGGATTTAGGAGATATAGAGGCAGTGCCAGCCCTGACTAGGTTATTTTTTTCCCACTATAAAATGACATGATTGGAGAATGCTCAAAAATTCTAAGCAGAATTGAAGCTAAATCTTTTTTTTAATTCAATATTGTTGAATTTAACAGGGATCCTAGATATAAATGTGCATACAGATTTTATACTTATTATTTTCCATGTCAGAAAGTCTTAATCAGTTAATTATTGGATGATTTTGGTGATCATTTTGATATAAGTCAATTTGTGAACGCAGTTTGGAATGTAATCTGGAATATTTTGTACAGATCAATTTGTTGATATTATTATTTTCCATATTAGAATCCAATTGTCCGTTAGTTAATTACTGGATGATTTGGATGTCTCCACTCTCACCTGTGTACAATTATTCATGCTATTCTCCATTTTGTGACACTATTCCTTGACAAAGGCTACCAAGCCGACATGTTGGTGGTAAATAAATAGCCTATGCTTAAGTGAATGTGCATTTGTTCTCCTTCAATAAATGAAGCATTGAGTACTAACAGGAACTGTGCTCAAAGTATTTGCGATGCACCCAATACTTGGCATAGCACTGCAAGTCTTAAGCACAAGGGTGTAACAACCGGACCGATCAAACACACCATTGTTCTACTTAACCCTCACCCCAGAAGACTCTGAGATATCTGGTTTCCCCTCCGAGAATTATCACCCTTTTTGCTTCAAGACACTTGAGACATTGATTGTTCTCAGTGAGAGAACAGTACAAGTTACAGGAAACAGACATGCTGTCCCATAGAAATGGAATTCTACCTAATGAATAATGCATTTCCCCAGGACTTTTTATGTATTATTACTGTTTTTATGCCGTCTTTTAATATTGTATAGTGTTATGCATGGCTGATGATAGAACTACTAGTTAATGAAGCCCAATCTGTGTGGTGTCTACAACCAAAATAGTCATCATTTAATGACTTTAATAACGACAATATGATTTCAACATCCAGCTAGGTCCATTAGCAATTACCCCATCAAATTCGGCCAGAAATCTTGGAGTTATCTTTGATGACCAACTGACTTTCAGAGACCCTACAGAGACACTTCAAAACATCAGGAAAATGAGGCCCTTTCTAACTTCTCGTCCAGGCCCTGGTCATTTCTAGGTTTGATTACTGCAATGCTCTTCTGGCTGGACCGCCGTCATGTGCAATCAAACCTCTTCATCTCTCTGCACTGGCTAACACTCGCTGCTCGCATCAAGTTCTAGGCGCTGACGCTTGCTTACAGATCCATCACAGGCTCCGCACCTCCTGCCTCCACTCACTGCTACAACTCTACGTCACCACCAGAAGCCTTAGATCACTGAAGGAGCCAAGAGACACAGCGAGGCACAAAATCACTCTCCAGAACATTCTCGTTCACTGCTCCCTGCCGTTGGAATGATCTCCCTACCTTCATCAGGAGCGCGGAATTCAAAAGACAGCTGAAAACTCTTCTCTTTCATGCGCACTTGACCCCTTCATAAAATAAATAAATAAATAAAATTGCATTCTTTCTTTTCCCTCCTTATTCTAGCATATACTACTCTGAGCAATGTCTGAAACTTATGTTGTGAGCACTTCCTCTGCCAACTGAATAAATGTAAATGCACTTCACATCACCATTTTACATTTACAAAATGCATTGGATGCTTGTTATATTAATCAGAACTTATTGGCTCACAAACTACCAGAACTCTGTGATCAGCTTTCAAAATAAGTATCTTTCCCGCTTGGAAATCGCTCTCACGCCACACATCATGTTCTCACACAGTGAAAAATACAACGACACTGACAACACATCGACAGACAAGACAGAGCAGGTTACTTTTGATAAGAAACAGTTTCATAAACAAATATTGTAATTTTTTAAAGAAGTTTAATCAATAAATAGCTTCTAGTGTGTCTTTAATGTGTCGCTGTAGCTCCTCGTGAAGCGATCATCTCTTCATACTAGTTCATTTATAGCGTCAAATAAACATGAATGAACATCAGAAGGAATGTTGTTTCAAGTGATTCAAGTTCACCAACGTTAATCTACTAACTCCCCTGACTGCTTTGTCGGATGGCGGATTCTGGGTTATGATTGGTCAGATCGCCTGTCAATCAAACTGCCGGCGAAGGGTCAATTACAAGTATCGTGCATTTGACCACTAAAAAGCGATTTAGTATTAAGTTGTTAAGAAGATGGTTCTTCCAGCTTGTTAAATGACTCTTCTCACAGCTCCATTCCTCTGTTATGCTACAGTTTCATGCATTCATTTCCCATGTATGCGTGATTTGTGTGTATGTGTTCGTGATTTAGTTAAATGAAACTTTTTTCTTGCGAGTTGATTCTGGTCTGCTTATACACCAATGTCAATTTAACGATTGTGCTCACCGCTACATGCTAAGAAAGAGTTATTTTTTCTGTGGCCATGGAAAATATCCTTTCTGTTGAGTTGATAGACGATCAATGCATACGCATAGATGCGCGTCACCTTATCGGGCTGCATGGACGACGAGCTCTCAAAGCCAAATGATAATTCTTTAATGAAGTCACCACACTCTGGGTGTCACAATCGTACCCGTATCACTCTGTTTATCTGTTGTAATCATGTCTGTTTGTTTATCAGTTTATTCTGTTCCCCTGTCCTGTCGGTGTCACATGTGCTTTTGTTATTGTCCTGTCAGTTCGGTCATGTGCTCTTTGTTGTCATTCATCATTATTAGTTCATCGTCTCCACCTGTGCCCGTTAATCTGTCATGTCCTTCACCTGTGTAACCCTCATTATCCTCTTGTGCCAGTCTGTATAAATTCCCTCTGTGTCAGTCCTGTCCTTGTTCTTCGTTAACATTTCGTGTGTGGAAATATCCGTCTGTATCCTGTTCCTGAATAAACCGTTTATTGTTCCAAAGTCTGCACGCTTAGTGCTGGTTCCTGTATCCACCCGTGACACTGGGACAACTAAATGATCAATCTGACCAGTGTTAGAGTCTGTCGGCCTGCCCTGTCTTGTGATCCTCGTGTGACCCAGTTTTCCTTCCCTGTCTTCATTTGTTCATTATCGTCAGCTGTCCGTCATTATTAGTTATGTCTTTCACCTGTGTCTCTGTCAT
>CM074278.1:31670439-31870439 GCA_037194245.1 Opsariichthys bidens
GAGCTGGGCATCGTCTGCATAACAGTGAAAAGATGTCATATTTGTTTAAATAGAGCCTAACGGGAGTATAAATAAAGAAAACAATACAGGGCCAAGAATAGAGCCATGTGGCACGCCACCACAGAGGTGCGCTGCAGAAGGAGAAGGAGGCATTTTAGGCAAAGAGTTTTCCTAAAATCCATATCAATAGGCACATGTTAGGCTTTGGGTGGTCAATAATATCTGAAGATGTTTGCAAAGAGATGGGCTTGAAAAAAGACCATGTGAAGGAACAGGATGCAGCACCGGATGAGGCATACAAAGAAAGAATAATCTGGGATTTTTACTAAGGTGATCTTATCAAAAAAGATCCTCAAAAAGTGCTCACAGAAAGTCAACAGAGGAGAACAGGTCTTTAGGTTAGAGTTATCTATGTAACCATGTATGTAATCATGTTATCACAAAAAGTTACTGTAATCTGATTGTGAGCTTTTTAGAATGTCATATAACTTAATTGCAAGTATGGCTACTTATTTTTGGAATCTGATTATGCAATTCAGATTTCATCAGTTACTGATTGCAGAACACAAAACTGACAGTTGCTCAGGTGGAAAACTGACTGTTACTGAAACGTTCAGACGCGATGCACAACTCTGTCAGCATTGTGCAACCCTGGAGGCACGCCAACAATAGCCTAAACATTTCAGATGTCTCCCTTATCTGATTTTTCCATTTCAGGTCTTGGAGACTCTACACAGTCATAATTATTGCATGAATAATGCCTATGTCGATTTGAACTCTACTCTTTAAACCTATAAATAAAATGAGATGAATTTTGTAATCATGAATAAGGTTACAGGTACAGGTTTCGCTTATCCATTGTGTAAGGTTAATAATAAAACATGCAAACTTTTAACCTGAGACACTAAGGCACGCCCAAACCAGAAACTGTTGCATATTTCTCTTCTTAGATGCATCCTGTAGACATAAATGTTGTGCTGGCTCTAGGTGTTGGGTGTGGGGCTACAGATATCTGTGAGATTCATTAGTAGAAATATGTTCCCTCTCTGTTTCCCGGAGTTGGCCAGTATTTTCATTCCAAGCAAAACTCCAAATTCCAAAGGTATGTGAAAAACAAGGAGAGAGAGAGAGACAGACAGACTCCACCCAACAAGACCTAATAAACAACCAATGACAGAAACCAACAAAATTTCCACTCAGTATTCAAGAGGGTATTATTCTGAAAACTGAAAGTTTATCCAGCACGTGTGTGCAGTGTGCTGCTCTCTCCACTCACACACACCGGGTTTCTTTTGGTACTTTACTGAGCTTTTTATTGAGAGAGAGAATCAGAAATATAACATTTTCTAATTGTTGTTGTCATAAATCGACATAAGAGACGCGATTTGATCAGGTTGTCCGCGCCCCGGATCCTTAAAAAGTCTAATTAGCATTAAAATGCAACGATTCGATTGTTCACTTGTTGCTTTCTGAAATCTTAAAACCATGTCGCATTAGAGCGATGAGAAAATAAAAGTTTGATAAGTTATTAAAAGCACAATAAACCAACTGCAGCCTTGCATGCGCACACACACTCGACGCTCGCGCACAGAAACCCGTCCGTCAATCAAACACAAACACTTATGTGATCACGCTATTAACTGTGTCATAATACCCTGGCATTAAATTACAATAAAAAACAAAAAACATTGCTGCGAGGGTGTTTCTAACTCCGCCGCTGAGGGAGTGATTTAACATCCTTCTCTCTGACTGCCATCATCCGTCAATATGTTTTTAATCTATTTGGAAGTCACAGAAAGGCAATAGTGGATTTTTTTCTATCACCATTGGAGCAAATTGTAATGCTAAAATTATATTTGCTATGCTCACCTAGATAGACCCTGTTATAATTCATTCAAACATGTCCGTTGTTGTAACCCTGCGATGACGGGAGGAAACACGGAACTCGAAGATAGTCTATGAAGACGTTTTAATGATAATAATCAGGGAAAATCACACAGGTAACGTTAACACTCGACCCCGACTGGACCGAAACAGAGGGAAGATATACAGAGGAACACAAGAGGATAACGAGCAGGGCACAGGTGACAGACGTAACTGATTACGAGACACAGGTGGTGACGATGAACTAACACAATGACAGGCGGGAGAACAACACAGAGAACCTGTGACAGAACTCAAAACAAAGCGCACATGTGACGATGACGGGACTAGAATGCAAAACAAAGGACAAGTGACAATTGACAGGACTGACGAATACTAAACAGAACACAGGACGGATGACAAAAACAAACGAAGACAACGCAAAGAATACTAGACAAGTGATGGGACTGAACTCAAAACAAGGAACATAGGATAATAGACAGGACTGGAGAACAGAATAAACAGAGAGACATGGACACGATTATGACAGCTGTTTTTCTCTGTTGAGCAGGAAATGTTGTGCAGGTCTTAAAATGTTTTTTGGAGCGGTCTTAAGGATGGTATTAAAAAGTATTACATTTGGAAGTGCTGATACCTGCGGAGACCCTGTGGAATAGAAACGTTGATATAAATGCGCATATTCATACAACGCAGGTTTCTATTATTCAGTAAGGTTTTAGTTGCTGAACTATGGCAATGGTACAAGTGCGTAAAACGAGTACATCAAAGTGTGTCCGAGAACTGTGCCTGAGAGACGAATTATGTCTGAAATAGTTGGTGGTGGTGGAGTGGAACGGTTTTGTATCCCTGCTGAAAAATCCAGCATAAACCATCATGAATTCCTTGTTGGTCCAGGCTGGTTTATGATGATTAGAGCAGCTTATAGGTCTGGTGTAGCTGGTTAACCACATGCTGCACACGAGCAAACCACCATCCCCACATGCAAAACATCCAGTAATGCTAGATTTTTCAGGAGGAATTGCTCATGCTTACTTCATGCTCTCATTATTATACTGCAATGTGTACTTGCATTTCACTCATTTTACTTGTGGGGAACTCTGATATATATATATATATATATATACATATGGGGATTTCACTTTTAGCTTCAGAAACTTAGGGTTCTTATAGAAAAACATGCAAAGTCCATGCCTTCATTAATCAGACTTCAAGTGGGAAACATTTAACACTATATAGCACAACACATGGGCTTCAAAGACACAACATTCAAACAAAAACTACATTCTGTAAGACTTACTTGAATAAAATCTGCTGTCTTCTTAATGAAATCTCTACAAACGCAGGCTTGGATTTGGGGATGACTGCCTTCTGATCTGTATTCTTCTCCTGCAGCAGATAGAAAGACTGGCAAATATTGTCAAAATTAAACACTGTGAGGGGAGGGAATACGGAGAAAAGAGCGTAAGAGAACCAAGGAAAAATACAAGCCCTGCCCTGGATTGAGATGTCTGTTTATGTGCGCATGGGAATCACAAAGCACCTTCGTATGAATGAATTCTATTAATTGTTAATGATAATAAAACCTTATCATTTTTTACTTTTCTGAACGGTCACTTGTGCTCTTGCATTTGTTTACTCCTGAAACTTTGCGGTACTGCAAGTATTGCTCTCTCTTGTAAGATAACTTGCTTGTGATGTTCCTCATTTGATCCTTGGGATAAAAGCATTTGTCAAATGACTTAATGTGAATTTAATATTCGGGTTTGTCAACAGAAGTCTTTGTGTAGCTATAAATGTATTGCAATAAGACAAGCAAGGCCAGAAAAACGACGGAATGGCAGAGCGAAAAACAACAAAAAGAGCATTTAATAGACATTTCAAAACATTGCTAGAGAAGTTAATATATTTATTTATTTAATTTCCAAGTCACACAAGCCTCACACTGGCGTTCAGTCGGGCCCAGTTCCAGGACAGTTTAACATGTGACGCATACCGGCTTTAATGAAGCACACGAGGAAAGAGAGAGAACTGGAGAAAACACACAACCTACTGATAGGGCACCAATTATTTTCATGTTATTGTTTTCATAACTAATAAATAATTCATATTAAAATTCTATACGATTGTGCTTTGATAAAGAAAAATAAAACAAGTGCGTTTAGACATCACAACATTTTGTGTGAACAGCACGAAAGATTTGCTAAAGATTACTTTTAATAGTGTCGTTCAATTATTACCCTTTTAAAACATGAATTTAAAATGTGTGATGAAGTGATGAAATGGAAAAGGTCATTTACAATTTAATATCCAATGTCGACAGATAGCGCTAAAAATCTCTAATATTGCAGATGTAATGTAGATATAATATATATGATTGCAATAATAATCTAAGCAACTGCCATCTATATAGTACTCCTGTGACTAGCATACGAGCATTCCCTAGAAAAATCCATCCAGCCTTCAATGCAAAGCAAACCGTTTTAAGTTTTGCAATCAAGTTGTCATAGCATCAGTGGGAGCAACAGCAATTTCACCAGCTATACACTCATGGCGTGAGAGTATAGCTGGTGAAATTGCTGTTGCTCCCCCTGTTGCTCTGATGAAGCTGCCTTTAAATACTATATACAGCTACAACTGCACATCATTAGTTAGATATGTGTGTCAGCATGAGTTTTGTTGAATAAAGTAACACTAATGGCCTGACTTGGTATGTGTATCTCGCTGTACTGCCAAATGGCTTAAACATCAAGGGCCACTAGTTGAGAAAGCGCGCCCCCCCCCCCCAAAAAAATTATGTGGCTTGGCAAAAATATATTTTAAAATGGATCCCATTCACACAGAGGATCGTGCGGATGGATTCCTGAAATTCTGCCATCAGGTTTGATGCACTTTTGGAAAATGTATGTACCGCTGTGGGACTTTTGGTGGAATACGGGGGAATGTAGGAAAACCGCAACCCTGCTACTGAAGGTGAGCTAAAACGGACCTCTGTGGAATATAAACATTGTGAAGATTTGGACCCTGCTGGTCCAACCGAGCACGAAGTGTTGTCATTGTTGTTGTCACAGTGGTTCAGTGGTTCATGTAGGTTGTCTACTAACCGGAAGGTTGGTGGTTCAATCCCCGGTTCCACCAGACCAAGTGTCGAGGTGTCCATGAGCAAGACACCTAACCCCAGCTGCTCCCGACGAGCTGGATGGTGCCTTGCATGGCTGACGTCGCCGTCGGTGTATTAATGTTGTGTGAATGGGTGAATGTGAGGCAAAAATTGTAAAGCGCTTTGGTGGCCATAGGGCTGTGAAAGCGCTATATAAATGCAGTCCATTTACCATTTACCATTGTTGCTGGTCTTGCCCAGCCCCAAGTTCTCTGTCTCTTCCTTGTCGTCCATGCCCAGCTCAAAATCTTCATCACCGCTGGTCCTGCCCAGCATAAAGTCTATTTCGTCACCCTATATCAAGTTTATACCACCCAGCCTCTCTCTCCCACCTCTACATCCTGATTTAGCCAGTCCGTCAACCCTTTGCTGGTTCCCGCCCTTCAAATTCTCCTCTAACACCTCCAGCTGCTGATCCCATCACTCCACCTTTGTCCGTCAAGCTGTCGGCTCCACATTGGCTCCCTCATCCCTCCGGCTTTGCCTTGGCCAGACGTCACCCTGCCTGTGGCACGGATTTACGAGCCGTCCGCTGCTCTCCATCTTTCCACCCCTTCAGCAACACATTCCCTCCTGCTCCGCCTTGGTCCTCAGTCACACCGACTCCGGTCCCTCCAGGACCATCAGTATTGCCCGGTCCCATCTGTGGCCAGGGCTCCACTACCTTCGGCTTCTCTCTGTCAGTCGTCCGGGTGTCGTCAGTCAAGTCTCCACCATGGCTCTTCCCTCCGTCGACTCTGCCGTGAGCTTTCATCCTGGCTGTGCTCGGGATCACCACCTGGCTGCTCCGCCGATCCTTGGCTTCTCCCACCATCATCAGTTATGCTCTGTTTAGTTTCATTTTCATGGACTTTTATTTGTTTTTTTTTCCATTTTCCCACATCTGTTCATTTGATACCGCTGTTGATTAATTATTTGACATCAGTCTGTATTTGAGATCAACACCATGTGTATTTAAGCTCCTCATGTCCACTTGTTCATGGTCGGGAATTGTTTGTGCTAAGCACTCCGTTTCATCTCTGTTCTGAACACACTTTTACATCGCCTATATCATCTTCATCTTCAGACTAAACATGTCAAAATTGATCACATTTGTTTATTTTATCATGGCTGGATTTCTGTTCTTTTGGCATCACCACATCTTTGTCTCGACTGCAATCAGTAGAAAACTCTGCGGCGAGACTTTTAAGGAGGGTAAAGAAATATGAACCAATTACTCTCGAAATTGGCTCCCAGTCCACTGTAGAATCAGATATAAAATTTTACTGTTCATGCACAAATCTTTAAACAACCAGGTCTCGCCGCATTTGGCAAACCTTTTAATTTCATATCGTTCCAGAACACTTCACTCACAGAATCAGAAACTACTTGTAGTGCCTAGAACAAATCGCCTGCATAAAGGCGATAACTACTTATCTGGTCTGCCAAATCGCTGTCAATGTTAAAGAACTTGTTGAAAGCCTACTGGTAGCATACAATGGTTAGATGTGGTGTTTTATGTTGTAAAGCACTTTGGTTCAACCTCAGTTGTGGTTTAATCTGTGCTATATATATATATATATATATATATATATATATATATATACAAACAAGACAAGAAAACTTAGACATCTCAAATAACCGATGAGTGGAGAACATTCTTTTCCTTCTACCACACGCTCTCTACCGTTTGTGGTGGCTTCTCCTAACAGCAGCTGCCGCAGCCACGTCAAACGTGAAGTGGGTGAAGAGTAAGACATGCTTTTTTGGGGAATTAAATTATGCCAAAATACCAGTAAATCGACCACAAACCTTAGGGTTTATTCCTCTCATACAGGAAAAGGAAAAGCAATAAGGTCAGCCACAAAAATAATTGCATTTTCACTCTAAATCCTGAGAATTGTTTTTGCTGGCACAAAAACGTTTGAGATTTATTTATTTTTTCTGCAGGTTTGGACCTCCATACACAAGGGCCATGAATCTATTTATCTAATAACGTATCTGCCTATGTGACCATGAGCTGGATAAGGCTAACGTTTAATGACGCACTTCATGGTCAACTTGCATTTTTAGGTAGCCATGGCCATCTTAACAGCAATGACGGACACAGAGAGTGTTTTCATGGATATGAATTCCTCTGTTTATCTTGGTCCGGCAGATAATAGCTGTGGTCAAACAGAGAATCCATCTCAGTTTGGTTTGGTTTTTTTGATTTGTGCCACACTTAGCAAAATAAATAAACCACAAGAATTTTAAAAGGCTTTTTATATTTACTATCAATATTTGCTTTTCTGGAAGCTTGTGGAAACTTTCTACAGGGTTTGTTTTTTTGTTGTCCTTCCAGATAATTAGGACTGTTGGCTTTCACAATACCGAGCATAAAAATTGTCATATTTGGATCTCATCGCATCCTCTATGGGAAAAAAAAATAATCTCCCGAAAAATGCAGCCAACACCCAAATGGTCTCATTTATGTTAAGAGAATTATGGAAATTGTTAAGTCTATATATATAACCTTGCTATTCTGATTGTATCACCTGTCTGTCTTTTGATGCTCAGGCAGCGAACAGAAAATCTTGTAATAATGTTTTACAGTCTCTTTACTTTCGTCAATGTATTTTTTCCTATCCGCACACCGACATTGGTTTGTTCAAGCACTGTTAACTGAAAACCATGTGATGCAAGTTATAGTTATAATTTCATTTTCATATATTTTTATCATATAATTTTTGGTAGCACTTTATTTTAAGGTGGCACAGTTTCACGTTAATACGTTACTAAAGTGATATCAATAATTATGCATTTTCTCAAATCTGTCCGATCCTTCAACGCTTCCCACTCTTTCCCAATCCCATGAACTTTCTTCACGTACACCTGTTGTCATTCACTCTCTGTCTGGTCTCGTTGTACATGCCTGACTGACATCCGACTACTTACTTGCCATCCTGTTTTCCTTTGTCTTCATCATCCTCCTCCTCCTCATCCGGCAGTCCCGGAATCCTCTTCAGTTCTGAGATCTGCATCAGATAGGGACATTGTTATTATGAATCGACGCTGCATGTGCGGATACTTAACACTGGTTTATTTCCTGGATTGTTTTCCAGTACCATCATTACAGCTTTATGTTTTTTTTATCCTGGCACAATTAACTAACCCTAAACCAAACCTTAACCCTTTCTGTAACTCTAAGTATTGATGAAATATTTTATTTATCCAACAGAAAACAACTGTAGAAAAAGTGGTTACACTTTATTTTACAGTGTCATTGTTACACATGTAACATTACAGTAGTAATTACTAGAAATTATGAATATTTACATGCAAATAACCCTAAGCCACTCCCTCATCCTAACCATAAACCTATAATAAGAACATGACGTTAATTGTTATTACGCTGTAATAAATGTATAATTACACTGTAATACACGACTGAGAGCGACAATAAAGCACATGTTGCTTAGTCAGGGCTTTTCCACTAAACAACTATGAAACATAAGACGTTTATAAAAAGGTGTCACGAACGAGTTTACTTTCCTTTGCATCTGATAAAGGATTTACCGTCAAACGGCAGCTTTTCAAAAGGCAAGAGAAGAAAGACTTAATTGTGTGAAACATGAGTGCTGAATCCTGCCAGAGAATTAAATCACTTGGTTATTGCGAAATAACAGATAAGAAAAGGCCAGAGACGAATTTGGATGTCTTGCAGGCATCTTGGGTGAGAAAATGATGACTGCATTTTTATTTCTGCTGAAAGATCGCTTTAACCAGTGTTAATTAGTGCTATAAAAGTATTGTTGATGATTAGTTCATTATCCCTAATGCACTGTCTTTTACTGTAGGGGTTACTGTTAACAATTTCTTGGTGATATTACTTTTCAATCAGGTTGTGAAATGAATTGTAAAGACAGACAACACTGGAATGTCACTTGTAGACGATACGGAGACAATCTTGTTGCTTTATGTCTCGTTTGGGTTAGAGTTGTCTGCCTTCTATTTGTAAAACAGATAATGGTGTGAAGTCGCGGTGGATATCAAGATCTTAATTTTGATAACCTTAAACACCAGACTGATTGGAAAGTGCAAACTGAAATGATAAATACAGGTACACCCACATTACTACACCCTAGGGTAATGGCAGCAGAGTGACTGTGTGGGAGAGAAAGCAGAACAATCAATCTATTGAGATCACATTGTTGCTGTCAATCATTCTGGGATGGTAAAAAATGATCCAACGAAGAAAAAATGATTGCAAACATATTGCAAAGTTAAGCTGAGGACAGGACATGTCCAGACAACAGTACAGTAGACATCAAGAGACACCTGCAACTGTGCATACAAAGGACGATCGAGACGAGAATCACAATTACACAGATTTAATCCAACGAGGAGTTCACAGGAATACATACAGGCAGGCAGGCAGGCAGGCAGGCAGGCAGGTAGACGGGCTGGTGACACACACGTAACATTGACGAGAACCGACGAGGACTGAACAGACACCAGGAGAATATATAGGGGAGATAATGAGGGAAACGTAATCAGGGTTAACAGAAACAGGTGCGGGGAATTAACTAATCAGGTACACACAGAGGGCAAATGAACAGGGAATGACATCACTAGACAGGACTAAACTAAACAAGACAGTTCATGGGTGTGACAGCAACGTGTTTTGACGCAATTGAGCAGATGCATCAGACCTAATGACGCACATTTGGTTGGACATGTGTGAGAAGTGTGAGAAGTTTGAGAATTGTCTGAGATTTTAATGAGGTACATGTGTTGGACATCACAGAAGACCATCTTCTCAGAGGAGAAACTGGTTAAGGTTGTTTGGGTTTGTCAAAATGAGAGTTTGTTTTTGCTTTGTAAATTAAATTCATCTTCAAAGTCCTACACTGCATGGAGCAAATTTCCCAAACACATTATAAAGGGCTAAATAAGTGAAGGTCAAAGATAACAACCCAGTCTTAAATGATGTTTCGCAAACATCGAATGGAGACACTTCAGGACATCAATGCTGTGTCAGTTGCTGATGATAAATGATACACACTACTAAAGATTGATCTTGGGATGTAGAATCGAAATCGGTTCATTTCAAAATCAAGCCATAGATGCAAACTGTGAAGATGTAAAGCAGGGTGAGTGATATCTGCTCAAAGTACTGTATAATGATATTGTAAATGCCCTGGATGAATGTAGTAAGCCATATTGAAAGCATAAGATACATTCAAATCAAGCCTGGTTGGATTAAGAGCACGAGGAAGATGCTTATGGTAAGTAGACTCAGACAAGAGCCTGAGTTTGAGTATAAGAAACGTACTAATGCAAGATACAATGCTATTTTGTTTCATTTCATTTCAATTAGTTTCATTCTTTGGCTTTGAAGCTGTTTGTAACCATCACCGGCTGAAGTGCCCATTAGTTCCCCTAGAGGGCACTTCAGCAAGGACTATGCACCACACACTCACTCACAACACGGACTACATTTCCCAGAATCCCCGCACCTGTCACTGATCACTGCTACAGCTGATACTCATTATCCCACCATATTTAAGTCCTACGCACACACACTCATGTGTGAGGTCTTGTTATTTCCTCGAGTGTAACATTTCTGAGCGTTGTATCCTTGTCTCGTCTGTCTGTTTCATCGTTTTTGTTGTTTACCTGCCTGCCTTACGACGAGCCTGCCTGTTCCCTGCCATTACTGTTTGCTGTTTCATTGACCATTGCCTGTTTGACTACGTTTTTGAATAAAGCTCGCAATTGGATCTCATCCCGCTGACTCATCATTACACTGTTAAATAACTTTTGAATTTTTAACATCTGTTTAAGATTTTAAGAGAGCCAACCTGATCGGCATTACAGAAACATGGACATAAAACCGAATCTGTTGGGACTGTGACTGTTGCGGTCAGGTATGTCACAGAGGAGCACCACAGCGGATAATAACAAACACAGTTTTAATCATAAACAGGAGAAATAACCACGCAAAGACACTAATCTTCAATGACAAATGACAAGGGAACGGAAGACACACAGGGTTTAAATACAGAGCAACACAAGGATCAAGCAAGACTGATGACCAGTTTCTGGTTCAAATGTGATTACGTCACAGATAATTGACTTGAAACCGTTACTCTTTGACCAAACTTGAGGTTTTCATTTTGAGTCAAGTCACCAGATCAAACAGGACTTTCCTCTACCATCATGCTTTCCGTGGGACTGAATTGGGATGTTGAAATAAAGTGTTGTTTTATGGCGTTTAAAAAAAAAAAAAAAATTATAGCAAGATCAGAAATGGAGAGACATGTTAATGTTTACTTACATTGATACACTCAAAAAATATTTCAGTCTAAACATAAGTTTTATGTAATTTAATTACATAGCAATTTTCCATCCATTTGCATTACATAGCTTTAACAAACTAATAAACTTAATGTGATTCATATTTGTCAGTCATACGTAAATGAAATATGTAAGATTTATGTAATAGTTCACAGGTTAATGAACACTATTTAGTGGTCATGTGTGTGCGCACTACTGAGTTAAAGCAGCGTTGAAGCAGTGTCAGAGTTCATGAGATCATTAAGAGATGATTGAGCATTAATGATGAACGCCTGCTGTTAACAAGCAGAATCACTGAAGGACAGAGAAACACAACTGATGAAATCAACTGAAGATAAAAGACATTTAATCTCTCACTATTCATATACTCAACTCTCATCTATTTCATTTACATATGACTGACAAATATGAATCACATTAAGTTTATTAGTTTGTTATATTATATTTTATTTTGAGTGTATTTAAAAGTTTCTGTTAGGTTAGCAAGCACTGTGGTCATGTTCTGGATGAAACGGTACCACTTCTAGACCAAACACAGTCTGCAATGTAAATCACAGGACTAAACAAGAAGCACTGTGCAAATACTGTTGTTTGAACAAAGAATGTCAGAATTGACCCAAAATAACAAACCGTGGATTAACAAAGATTTGAAACACTATTTAAATATGAAGATTCAAGTATTTAAAGTAATAAAGCTAAATAAAGAAGATGAAAAGTGCACAGAAGGAATATAAAGAGAACGTTGAGGAGAAACTCAAAACAGGAAATGCAAGAGTTGCTGGAGGGGTTTGAATATAACGTGAAAGCAGTTCATCAGTATGAGGACTTTTTGTATTCTAGATTTGGTCATATTTTAAGTGATTTGATTGACTCAATGAAGCCCATGGACTCAATCTCAGCCTACTGCTGTGTCCCAATTCACACTATGATGAAACACTACTTCATCATAATTGTGTTTTGTTACCGTACTCTCTGGCGCTTAGTCACCGGTTAAACTGCCCTGTCAATCATCCTGTCAATCATCCTGTCCCTTCAATTTAATTGAATTTCCTACAGTTTCGGAGAGAAATGTCGCTCTGCCAGTCGAGGGTCTTTTATGCGGAGACTCTCCTCATGTGTTCGAATATGATGCATTTAACAGTTAATGATCAAACATATCGTTACAAAAGTTCACGATGCTGTTGCAGATAATTGATTTGAAACCGTTACTCTTTGATCAAACTTGAGGTTTTCATTTTGAGCATATTTGAGTCAAGTAACCAAGTAAAACGGGACTTTCCCCTACCATCATCCTTTCCGTGGGACTGAATTGGGAGAGTAAATATTAAAACAAAATGTTGTTTCATGCAGTTATTTTTAGCAAGATGAGAAATGGCGAGACCTGTTAATGTTCAATTACAAATTTCTTCAACTAGATGGAACTGGATTAAATATTTTGACAGTTGCGGCTCCAATCGGACTTATGACCTGTAACTCTGCCTGAGTATCGGGCAAGTGTTCACTGCTGGCCAGAGGAGAACTGGCCCCCCACTAAGCCTGGTTTCTCCCAAGGTTTTTTTCTCCACTTTGTTGGAGTTTTGCTTCCTTGCTTACGTTGGGGACACTTGCTTGATATTCATCAGTGTTTTTGATATGCCTGCATTGGCGCCGTCGGATGTGAACTGAGCTGAGCCGGACGATTACGTCACTGTTTTCTCCAGTGCTGATATACATAAATTATCTAGACTAATAACTATTGATCTTTGCATTAATCAATAATATATAGAATAAGCTGGACAATGACACCATTTTCTTTGGGAGCTGCTGTGCAGCCAAAATTATTTGCCAATTATTACTGTAAAGCTGCTTTGCCACAATTTGCATTGTAAAAAGCGCTATATAAATAAAGATGACTTGACTTGATATTTAAAAGTGTCTGTTATGTTAGTGGTTGTGGTGAAGGGCTGGTGTTTGGGCTGAGGACCTGCTAATGGAAATTCAAACCGCTTTAATAGTAAAGCAAGCAGTGGCGGAGCCAGGGCCACCCTTGATATAATCACGGCCATCCCACTGGCTACCCAGATATTAATTGCATTCTTAAAATAATTTCTAACGTTTGAGCACACAAACACATCTTTTCAGGAGAGTTATTAAAAGTCAGATGACAGTGTCAGCAAAATTTTATCAATGTCCTCTTTGCTTTGCTGTTAAACTTTCATATTAGCAGAAACAATCGACAGCAAGACGGAAGGCCATCTCTCTATTCATTCGAGTGGCCAAAGGAAAAAAATGTGAATGGCGTCAGTCACTTTTGCGGTCAGAGTGCTCCAAGCGCTCCTGCAAAAACACGAGACACAGCAGGCGGTTAAAACAGGAGGCGCCCGGGGTCGCATAAACAGCACGCAGAACACTCACTGCCTTAGAAAACAAATCAAAAGAGCCGCTATTAGGAAAGTTATTATTTACTTCTATATCGGTTTTATATACTGTGCCACCCGAGTAACTGCTGCCCCTGTCTGGCCACCCCTATGAAATAGTTACCACTGAAAGCAACTACTCTGATCGTGCTCTCGAGGAAACAGTCTAGACTGGAAACACAACCACTTCTACATCACATACATAGAAACGTTATATTTAGGTAAATTCTGTTGTTCGAACAAAGAATGTCAGAATTGACCCAAAATAACAAACCGTGGATTAACAAAGATTTGAAACACTATTTAAATATGAAGATTCAGGCAGAATGATCTGCAGAAAGTAATAAAGTTAATAAAGAAGATGAAAAGTGCACAGAAGGAATATAAAGAGAACGTTGAGGAGAAACTCAAAACAGGAAATGCAAGAGTTGCTGGAGGGGTTTGAATATAACGTGAAAGCAGTTCATCAGTATGAAGACTTTTTGTATTCTAGATTTGGTAATATTTTAAGTGATTTGATTGACTCAATGAAGACCATGACTCAATCTCAGCCTACTGCTGTGTCCCAATTCTACTACTACTTATTACGCCCTAAAAGCTGTTTTTGTGAAGAAAAAAAGTACACGCTTTTGAGAGTTGGAAAGCTTTAGGAAACACTACTTCATCATACTTGTGTTTTGTTTCATTTCCCATAATTCACACACACACACACACACACTCCCACCTCACTACATTACCCAGAAGCCTTCACACCTGGTCCGATTGCACTCTCACCTGATTCATATCACTTCTCACTATTTAAGCTCCACACTCACTCACACAGTCGCAAAGTCTCGATTAGGTTCCCTGTCAGGTCTGAGCGTTATTTCCCATGTCTTGTGTTCCTGGTTCTGTTTCCTGCCTGTCTGTCCCGGTTTTGATTGTTCGCTGCCTACCCCGTTTGACTCACTCATTGTTGTTTGCCTGCCGCCTACACCGACCCCTCGCCTGTTTACTGACCACGAACCTGCTTACTTCTGATATTCCTGTTTGACCCTGCCTGTTACGACCATTCTGTTCTATAATAAAGCCTGCAATTGGATCTCATGCCGCTGACTCGCCCTTCATTACGATCGTAACCTCTCTATTTATCAGTTGGACTCGCACATCCACCATGTTTGTAGTTTTTTAAACACTTTATTTGTGTTTGTAGTTCTAATAGAATCCTCATGCAACGCACAATGAGTTGAGGGCAATATTAGCCGTTAGAATGTGCACTTCGGATTCTAACCAGACAAAGGAGACCATCCGGATATCTTTGGAATACTACATATATACATTAATATACATTTCAACATAGTACGATTTGAGACTCGTTCATTTAGAAAACTATATAGGACAGTTAGTATGCGGGACGGTGCACATGACTATACAGGAGAGAGCGGTTATGACAATGATTTATTAAACCGCACAAGGCAGCTGGCCTGAAGGGGAATATGTGCAGTACAACTGAAACGTGGCTGTATAAGAAGTTTGGGCTCACATCTGTTCTTTGCAAATGTGTGGAGCATAGTGTATAAAGAACTATCATTTCATGTTTGATCTGCCTGCACTGACACCATTGTATGTGAACTGAACTCAGCTGGACGATGACATCAGCTGATGTATAGATAAATGAAATAAATGAACAACTAATCATTTTTACAATAGAATGAATCAATATTGGACAGTGACACTATTTTCTTCTAGAGCTGCTTTACACAGCATGTATTCACAGCCTTTGCCATGACACTCAAAATTGAGCTCATGTACATCCGGTTTCCACTGATCATCCTTGAGATGTTTCTACAACTTGACTGGAGTCCACCAGTGGTAAATAGGACATGATTCAGAAAGCCACACGCTTGTCTATATAAGGTCCTACAGTTAACAGTGTTACGTGTGTTTCTGTCTTGGACAGTTTGCCGTCATGTCTCACATGTGCTCTTTGTTTTTGTTTTTTTTTCCCGCCACTCATTAGTCATCATCATCAGCTGTGTCTTGTTAACTACCCTTTGTTCGCACTTATATATCCCCTGTGTTCTCCCACAGTCCTTGTCCGTTCTTGTTTATGTAAAGACGTGTTTTGTAGTATGTTTCCCGAATCTTCATTAAAAGACTTTGTTCTCTCTTTCAACCATCGCCTTGTGCTTCCCTGGATCAAGAAACATAACAAACAGTGCATGTCAGATCACAAACCAAGACATGAAGTCCAAGGACCTCCAAGAGAGGGTTGTATTGAGGCACCAATCTGGGGGAGGGTACAGAAAAATTTCTGCAGCATTGAAGGTCCCAATGAGCACAGTGTTTCTCTGTGGAGAGAGCAGGACCTTCCAGAAGAACAACCATCTCTGCAGCACTCCACCAATCAGGCCTGTAAGGTAAACAAAATGATCTGACCTGATGAAACAAAGATTGAACACTTTGGCCTGGATGGCATCATGTCTGGAGGACGCAGGGACCACCCATCACCTGGACAATACCATCCCAACAGTGAAGCATGGTGGTGGCAGCATCATGCTGTGGGGACGTTTTTCAGCAGCAGGAACTGGGAGGATGAATGCAGCAATGTACAGACACATCCTTGATGAAAGCCTGCTCCAGAGCACTCTGAACTCTGGTTCCAACAGGACAACGACCCTCAGCACACAGCCTAGATAACAAAGGAGTGGCTACGGGACAACTCTGTGAGTGGCCCAACTAGAGCCCTCTGGAGAGATCTGAAAATGTCCGTGCACCGACGCTCCCCTGATGGAGCTTGAGCGGTCCTGCAAAGAAGAATGGGAGAAACTGTCCCAAAATAGGTGTCCCAAGCATGTAGTGTACTCATACTCGACCCACTCCAAGCGGGCCTCGAACCCCGGTCTTCTGGCATGGGAGTCGGACACTCTAACAAGGAACTACTAGCTGGCCTGCGTTACACTAGCATCATACCCAAAAAGACTGTAATTGCTGCCAAAGGTGCTTCAACAAAGTATTGAGCAAAGGCTGTGAATGCTTATGTACGTGTGAATTTTTTTTCGCTTTTATTTTTCATAAATTTGCAAAGATTTCACACAAACTTCTTTTACGTTGTCATTATGGGGTATTGTTTGTGGAATTCTGAGGGGAATAATGAATTTAATCCCTTTTGGCACAAGGCTGTAACAACAAAATGTGGAAAAAGGGAAGGGCAGAGAATAGTTTCCGGTTGCACTGTATCTTCCCTCTATTACTGTAAAGTTGCTTTGATACAATCTGTTTCACTGTTTTCACAATCCAGTCTAATTACCCATTGACTCCCTCCTAAATAGTTTTCATATTTTCCTTTCTGAAATTCCAAACATTTCTGGCATTTTCCTGGCTAAATGTAGAGTATGTGGGTGTTTATTAATGTCTGGAATGTACTGCACTGGGAATAAACACAAAGAGAATCTGTCTGCCCAAATCTTGATTCCATCCATAAACCTTTCTGACTATTTACATTCTTATTAGATTATTAACACAGTGTGTTTGAATGGGAAAAAAAAATCAGTCTACATTTTTTCCAGATATACCTAATTTATTCCAACTCAATAACCCTTTTATGTACAAAACACATTTCGTCATCAACGAAAAGCAAAACATCGGTGAGAATGCATTCCTGGGTTTACAAGGTGTTTGATTCATTGGTTTGAAATGTATGGGAACATTGTAGGTTGTGTCTGGGTTGATTTAGGTAGTTTTTTTACTCCAGTGCTATGTTCATTGGCACCTGAAACTGTGTAGTGGTTAGCTAGGTGTGTGTAAATGGGTTAATTTACCATGTCAGTGACCAATCTTTTTTCATCAAATCAAGAGGAAAAATGCATCCATACTCGCCAAATAACCTCAGCGTGAACCACACCAGTTCATCACACCGTCTCAGGTTGTAGTGCTGGTCTCTGCTTAACCCTTCAGGCCCTTGAAGAAAGAACAAACATACAGCAATAAGTTGATATCATGACTACATGCAAGGTCCTTCTGCATTAGTGTATCCAAAGAAGAATCTACATCAGACAGCTTTTCTATAGATAGATAGATAGATAGATAGATAGAAAAGACATAGCATTTTAATTAGTTTATTTTCAGAAGCACAGCAGGATTTGGCTTGTTGTCATCTTTCAGGCTTGAACTTAATGGTAATGAAAAATCCCTAATGTTAAACATGCTTCTTCTTGTTCTGAATCAGATCCAAAGTAACTAGTAACTTGAGTAGTTTTTTTTCATTGGACACTTTTGAAATCTTACCCAAGTAATTATTAACTTTTCTTGTACTTGCATAATTATTTCGAGAAGTACTTTTACTTGGGTACAGATTTTGGTTACTCTACCCAACTACTGCCATAATATATAGCAGAAGAATTTAAAGAGAAAATGAGCATTATTAGATTGACATCATTGGGGTTTAGTACCCCAAACATAAAGAAAATTCAAACTGTAGGAGGAGTTCGTTAAAGTACGAGGCCTGAAAATGGCAAAAACTGCACAAAAATCGTCCCGTTGCGTTTAGGACTTGACTCCAAGAGACTTTTTTTTATAGGTAACGGAACCTCACATATATGTTCCGAATTTCGTAAATGTACGTCAAACGTAGCTGAAAGTTTTATAGGTGGCGCTATCAAGCCATTTTGCCCCACCCAATTCTGAAACCTATATCAGATGTAAATGTTCACTTGTGCAAAGTTTCGTGAGATTTTGAGCATGGTTAGGCCCTCAAAAAGCCATTCATTTCGGAAAATAATATAAAATATTATTTATATAATAATAATAATAATAAACAGAGCAATTCCAAGAGGGTCCTCGCACTTTGGTGCTCAGGCCCTAATAAAGTCAATGTCAACAGAACATGAGGGGTAATCCCAGATAACTGACCTGCTAACCTGTTTCTTCGTGGCTTTGCTGGCCAACGTTGATCTATTCAGAGCGGCGTGAAGTACAAAAAACCAGGAGCATCTTCCCCGTTGCCTCCCATAAACAAGCGCACCTGTCTCATGTGGAGTTTCTCGCATGTCTTGGCACTTGCTCAGCGATGAAGATAACACAACCCTGATAAAAATGTAAACATATTTCTGTGGTTTCTTATGTGACTCATATTTTTTTAAAAGATCATTTATCAAGATATAACATAACTCACGGTTCAGTAGGCTTTGGAGGCCCAAAGGAATTTAATCCGCCTGAATGTGGTTTAGATGCAAAACAACGGACTTCACTATAAATATTTTGGGATTCTTGTTTTTTTTTCCAGGAACAGTAAATAATACAGCTTAAGGCTTTATTTTATTTTTTTAAGGTTTTATTTGCTACGGGAAACAACTGAGGGATCAGAGGAAAGAGATCATAAATTGATTCCGGCCAGGAACTAGAACATCTGCACTAAATAATATTCAGAGATATTCAGAGAAGGTAAATAGTTAAACTCTTTATTTCTGAAGTTAATTTAATTTGTGCCCAAAATGGCAAAAAAAGCTTAAATGTGACAAGCTTGATCTCGCACCAATAACACGACAACAAGTAAGGTCATGTGTTGTGAATGCCTTAAGTTATAAACAGTTTAACTAATAGTCACACCTACATTTTTTGGCCTGTTACCTTGATTTGACTCTGCATATTTGCTGGCTTTCTGCGGATTTTTGACTATACATGTCTCTTTACATTTTGAAAGAAAACCCATATAAATATATTTGGTTTGGCTTTTTTTATATAGTATTTGTAAACTGCTCTCTGATTGTACACCGCATTTTAAAATGTGTTTTGGTGTATAGAAAGGTTTGGCACCACTCTGGGACATTGTGGCATCTCAAAACATGGCATTAAACTTCTGGTAGTGGAAATCTCCAAATAAACTGGATTTTATATAGTTGAATATCTCCGTTTGGGATGAAGGTCCACCCCACAGGAAAATATGCAGACAGGAGACGCATTTACTGTGAATTACAAATGGAATGTCTCTCAAGTGACTACTTTTAATGGGACAGACCGATAAAGTTGCCAACATGTGTTCTAACACTTACCACAATGTTTCAGTTTCAGACGAACACTTTTACTTACGATGATCATGCAACGCAAATTATTAAACCGATTTCAAAACAGTCGAAATCCACTGGCTCATTACACTATATGGCACCACTACCACATATTTACCACGGTATATATCAGCGTGCCATCTGATACTGCTACTATATTATAGTACCGCTACATTTTTTTTTTTATCCACCAACCACAAGAGTGATTTTATCATCCAACTAGAGATGTAAGTGCTTAACCAGATCAGTGGAAAGACTACACACACCCCGTCCACAGACAGTATTTTAGAGCTGTGGGAAATTAAACGTTCTGAATCCGTTTGCTATTTCCCTAAACTCCCAAGTTGTTGTCTGATAGACGTTGTCTGTCATTTGCTCCAGATGTCTGAATTCCTAGACTATAGCAGCTGCATCCCGCTATTTATGTCTAAACAGTGTCTCCTTTTAAAAGTGCATGTGATTGCTCAACTTTTCATGCTCTGCATGAACAGGTTTACAGTATGTCGCCTGTGATGTTTCCAGGCCGCAGATGGAGACGATAGTGTCTGATCGTTTTGGGCACTGCAAGTTCGAGTCTTGGCTTGTGGTCCCATTCCTGACCACATTCTCCAGTCCTTGGCTCTGCTGTTTCAATAAGAGCAAAAATGATCCAAAAATGTTTCCAGTCTGCACCTGTCTTTAATTCCTAGTCTCCACATCCATATCAGGAATGCTTTAGCAGTGTTTGTTCATTTAGCCAAGTATATTTATTAGAATAAATGTGCTCTTGTTTTGTAAAGAATTCATTTGATCAGAAGTTCTAGTGTTTGACATTTCGTTCTTATTTTGCTGTTTTCATGACAGCTGACTGACTACAGTTGAAATACTCATTACTAAACGAGCCTAAAGTTATTTCAAATGTCTGTCATGAAACTCTCGATCTTCTTGGTCTTCGGCTCAATTTGCTTGCGATCACATCGTTCTCTAGAGTCAAGTGAAGTTCATATAGTGCTTTACACAGTACAGATTACTTCAAAGCAGTTTTACAGTCATAACAGAGAAAGATGCATTTCGGCTGTTGTCAGATCAGTGCTGGTTCAGTTCTGTTGTTAAGATCATTGATATAAGTTCATTTCAGTTATAAAGAAAAAAAAAAGTCTTGTTCAGTTCTCATACAACAGCGTCAGTACAGTCAGATCAATAATATTGTTGAATATCCACCTTTTTCTGAACGCGGGATTCTCGGCCGACTCGTATTAGAATGACGCTTTACATTTCCGGTCTCCAGTTAGTCCAGTCAAATGGAACCTTCGGCAAACAGTTTGATTGACAGGCGATCTGACCAATCACAACCCTGAATCCGCCATGTTGTCCGACAAAGCGGTCAGGGGAGTTAGTAGATTAACGTTGGTGAACTTGAATCACTTGAAACAACATTCCTTCTGATGTTCATTCATGTTTATTTGACGCTATAAATGAACTAGTATGAAGAGATGATCGAGGAGCTACAGCGACACATTAAAGACACACCAGACGCTATTTATTGATTAAACTTCTTTAAAAAAAAATTTAAATATGAAACTGTCAGTGCCACAATGTATTTTGTGATGTGTGGCGTGAGAGCGCATGGCTTGTCGGACATAGCAACAGTAACTAAAGGTCAATAAGCGTATTCTCGGAGCTGAAAATGCATTGTTAAACCAATGAAAATGGCTTTAAAAGTACATGGCTCCATAGTGCCATGACTTTACAGAGTAGCTGTCTTTTGTCAGCGCCTCACTTTACAAAGTTTATCGAGTGTGTAGATGACGCGAAGTTAGCTGCACTGAAAACATACAGTATGAGCACCCAAATTGATCTATTATAGCCCAAATATACCAAACATACTCTTTAGATTCGCTGGTGTTCAAAACACGTACTTTACAATAATTTCTTCAGTTTATTGCGGTTATGTAGCAGCCGACAACAAGACAGCTTAACTTTGCATTTTTATTACTGACAGGCATGAAAACGGGTCAGGGGTGAAAAAGGTGAGAAGGATATTACTCCTCTAGGGGGGTCCGGGGACATGCTCCCCCGGAAGAAAAATTTAAATATTCCATATTTTAAAGCATCAATCTGATGCATTTTGAGATGCTTTTTTGCCAATCTGGGGAGAGCTGGAGAAACTTAACTTCAGCCATGAGTCAAAAATTATTATGGCCTCCTTACTAAGTATTATGCAAGCCATTTCATGCCAGGTCTAACATTTACAGTATATGAGGCACAGTGTGGTAGGGGCACCACAAATGGCTTAATGCACAACCCCCACAAGAGATGTAACTGAACTCTTCCATCATGATTGACAGCCAATATAATGTTATGTAATTCAGAAATCACAGCACTTTCGTAATCACTAAGCCATAGCGATTTCAAATTTATTAAGATTTATTGTTCAGGATTACTTGAGCATTTTAGAATTTGCATGGCTTGTTGATGTCTTCCTCTTATCTGAGGAAACATAAATAACGGAGTATTTTAAGGTAATCCATGCGATCCGTGTGATCGTCGAATCCAGAGGATTAAGTTAACTCAAAACAATATTTCACCTTTCCACATCGAACCCAGGCCGTTTACCTTCAGGAGTCAGAAGTACCGCGATTACTGTCGCCTGCTGTTCGTCAGTCAAAGGCGCGAGTGGAAGGGGGATCGAGCGGGAATCTTTATTGGTGTCGATTTTCAGTCTCTTTTTAATGATAGGCTTTACGCATCTGTCAATCATCCCTCACTTGCTATTTGGGGGAAGAACCTAGTTCGCAATTCACTGAATCGCAGTTCACTGAATCTCGCGCTCCCTTCTGACACGCGCACCTGTTCGCAGTTCACTGGATATGAATACCGCCCCCCCCCAAAAAAAGTTTTCTCATCGAATCTACACGGTTCACGTAGGTCACCTATTTTGGTTTCAAAACGGCGATTTTCGCCGAAAGGTGAGGGATTTTCATGCCTGACTGTTCAAAAAGTTTCCGTTCAGTTCATTCATTGACTATGTCCCTAAGGAGACCGGAACAGGACGGCATCCAAATGGAAGATGGGAATTCCTCATGGCAGCGCTCATCGCTTAATCAGTAAAAAGGTTAAAAGTGCAAGGCCCATATTTTAATGATCAAACCACATGAGCTGAATCGCAAGGTGCAGATCCACTTTTGCTAGTTTAACGACAGAAAAAATGGTCGGTGCCCCAGGCACACGGTTCAAAAGGATTGTACCTCTCTCTTAATGAGTCATGGGAATATAGAAATGTGTGTGTTTCCACGATCGGTCAAACAATCATTCATCATTACTGCAAATAGGTCATTCTGATACATGCAATGACGATCCATTATGACACGCATATCTTTAAGCATAAAATAATAATCTTTTACATTCTAATCATTTTATTTTTTAATATTTGGCATGTTTGTGTTGCTACATGTCCCTGTGTGTGTAACAAGCAGAGTGTACACACATATTACTAACGCGCCCTTTAAAAAACAAAAAATATTTTTGTTATAGCTTTTGTTGGCGCCGTCGTTTTCAGTTCCTCAAAATAGCAACACGCCAACAATGCACCTCGTTTTCAGACGCCCATGGCGAACAGGACGCGAGTGCATTTGCTGTTTAAACAACGTGGGCGCTGGACGTGAGAATGATAACTGTGTCAGGCTCAAACTAGCAAAAAAAATAAACTTGTTTTGCATCTGTCGTTGCATTGAACCAGGTGTATGATAGCGCCCTGAGTAAAGGATCGTACACTTAGCTGGCTGTACATTTTACATTCTCTCTCTGATCGCCATGTAAGGTTTATTTTGTGGCAGCACCTGGCTGAACTACAGTGGAACAAGTTGCGAGTTTCATTTGTAAATTTGCAACTGAAATCCATTTTTACCACAGAACTTAATCACCAACATTTTCAGCACAACTGTAGCTGCTCAGAATCATTTCAATGTCACATTCAGCCACTCCAGGCAATTCAGCAGTTTTCAATTCTGTCTGTTTGCAAATCCCATGGAATAAGTGGCTCTCCAGGGCCAGATTTGTGGAACCCAGACATAAACGTTTTTTTACACCAGGAGACTCGCTTGCCAATTAAAAATGACTAAATTACTGCCAAGTTTTCCAAGATATATGTATAGAATGGTTGAACACTGTATTTGTTTTGATTATAAAACAATTTAATTAATGGTTTTGGATCAAAATCTAGACGAGCGTCATTAGAAGTGACGCACTCACACATGATTAATGACTCTCTGTCTCTGTCTCTGAACACATGTTTGGAGTTAGTGTGAATGGGGGGAAGAGAACGGTGTTGTATGAGTAAGCTTTTCTCTCTTTTGTGCAACTGGAGGTGCGCTGTTGATCAGCGAAAGCTGGTCGATGTGGCAGCATCTCAAAGTTTATAAAACTTTGAAAAAGTTCCGCCAAAAATGAACACTCTGTCATCTCAAGCGGTTCTTCCAATTGTTCTGCCGAACACGACGGAAGTTATTTGGAATAATAACGTGGAGAGAGTTAACAGGATTGAAAGGGATTGTCATTAACAATGCGTTCCCTTCCGGCCGGCAAAAAGGGTTACGCTTTCAAATGTAAAACCATTTATTGGAGATTATTGCATTTAATGACACGGTAAAATTGTGTCTAAAATCGGGAAGATGTCGTTAGGTCACCTCAGTTGAAACATGGTTTCATTTCACAGACACACATGATTCTAAAGAATGAAAATGAGAAGCTAAATTTAGCCATGAAGTAAAATAAAAATTCTGTCCGTAATTACTCACCCTTGTGTCTTCGGAAGACCAACTAAGATCTTTTTGGTGAAGTCTGAGAGGTTTCTGTGCCTCCATAGAGATCCAACGCAACCACCACTCCAAGGTCCTGGAAGGAAGGTAAAACATCATTAAAGTACTCCATGCGACTCCAGCGGATTTTATGAAGCGACACGAGGGCTTTGTTTGGGCAAACAAACATTCATGTAATTTACCAGCTGGACAATTATGAACAATTACTAAGGTGGATAATTATGATTATGTCATTTATGCAATGTCAGAAAGTATGAAGCGCTCGGGCTGTGGACGGAAAGGACATATGATTCATGCTTTTACTGAGAAGAGAGAGCCGTAGTGGGGAAGTGACCGAAGGAAATGATATCGGAGAACTTAGCAAGGAAAACTTGAAAGATTTAGTTGGAAAAAAACAAGTATAATTGAAGTGTGAGATGATACAGATGCTAACTTGGTTTCAACAGAGGGTGAAGAAGACATAAAAATGATGAAAGTGTTTTTAATAGAAGAGAAATAGAAGGAAAAAAGGCCTTGGGAAGAAAGATGGGACAGTGACTGGAGATGAAAGGTCAGGAAAAGGTGTTGGGATTCAGATGGAATCAGATATGAGCAATACTGACGAGACAAAAAGTGGAAGTGTCTGGGTGCTTATGATAAGATTGAACTTCTCTCACCATCTCTTTCTCTCGATCGCAACCCATTTTCTGCTTTATGAAATCATGCATGTTCGTGTTAGAATAGTAAATGATTTTTTTAAGAGTCTAAGTAAAGGATCACACATTTAGACGGTTCTATAATGTACATTCGTTCCGCTTTGCCTCGGGGTGGTCCTGATCATGATCTGATCATGGTTTATTTTGTGACACCAAGTTGCTCCTTTTTTATTTGTAAATCAACAAGTGAAATCCAGTTTTACCGCTGAACTGCAGTCCTTCACCACCACCAGTATTTTCTGTACAATTGTAGTTGTTCAGAAAAGTTCAGAATCATTTAATGTCACATTTATATTTTCTCTCAGATGATGTAACAGCTGTAATGAGTTGAATTGTAGAATTTGTTTAATAACTGTGGTTAAATGTAATTCAAGTTACTTTAGTAAAACCGTGGTTAATTTGATGTAATTTGATGAAAAACCATGATTACTACAGTCAAATTTACTAATTATACAACATTACAATAGTAATGAAACATATTTTTAAAACCATTTAGCACTAAAAAACAAACGTGCTTTCCATTCATACAGGGTGTGTTCCTTTCATTTGGCTCCAGACTCCGGGATACGGTTCAGCATCCTTGCAATCCAACAGTTTGGCGAATGGATTCATGGTTAATACTCCAGGGAATTCAGCACTCTTCGGCATGTGGATTTTTGTAACACTCCCGTAATAAACTGCTCTCCAGGGCCGAATCTGAGGAAGCCTAACAGAGAAGCAGCAGTTTTACCAAGTCATGCGAAGACGACTAAACTGAGTGTGGAAACAATTTGTGTTTTCAAAGACTTACAGAAACTTACAGGTAGTGCTGTAAGTGTGAACTTTGTGTTTTCTCTTATAAAACGCTTTATAGTTAACAGTATAGCCAACAGTTACTGACTGCCAGAAAAACTTTATAGCTAAACTAACCGCACTGTGATTAATGGCGTTGGATCCGTGGATAAGTGGTTGGATTCAGTCACTTACAACCTTTTCTATTATACGTATAGTGTTTATAATCAACTAAACGATTTAAACTAGTCCTACTAGAATGTCTGATGATCGAGATCTAGACCAGTGCTTTTTTCATTTTCACTTTTATATTATCTGTGATATGCACAAAGTCTAATGTTTATGACAAACAAAGGAGGATCAACAAACTGACAGAGTAATCACTGGCCATTATGATATAAATCTCATATCGTCTTACTGAGATCATTTAAATCGCATTCCAGTGAATCTCACGTAACACCCATGAAATTTTCACTTAACATTTGAAACAGTCAGTGAAATCCATTTGAATGTGATGATGTTACTTTGATCATTTGTCCTTTCTCTTGAAGAAACATCTCTTTAGTCGGTCTTTGACCCAAAGCAATGCATTTGAATCTTTTGTTGAAGAACTAAAGCTATATTCAATTGTTAAACAACAATAAAATCAGCTGCTGCTTTTATACTGCGTGGCTGATGAATGATTGAATCTGATTGGTTGACGAACATTCTAAGGTGTGCAATTATTTTTTAGGGAAACTCACAGCTGAAGTAGTTCCAGGCAGGTATTGACTGCATTACATGTCCATATCACTTCACCAAATGATTTCATTACAGCCTACAACAGCAGAACCAAAACCCACCACAACACTGGCCAATTAAATAAATCAAGTAAATGAGATAAAAAACAACAAATGTGTCAATAGGTCCCTAACTTAATCTGGTTGCAATCACATCATTCTCTATAGGGCACAGCTGATTGGTTCCTGCTATATCAGTAACCAATGAGCTTGCTGCTCAACCTCAGAAACCCTCCACCTTCCCCAGCTCCACCTGTATAACCATTGTACAGCAGGAGTAATATGTCTTAAAAGTTCTTTCTTTGTTTTTTTGCCACAAAATTGCATTTTATCATGTACAGAAAGCATATACTCTTTTTCTATGCACCATTGACTAACAAAAACCTGCTCTAAAGTTAAAGACGCAGTATTTTTTTTAAAAATTGTGTTGTTTAAGGCTTGCGTTAGTAATATGTGTTTATAGGTGGGTGCAAGCGCAGCAGCAACACAAGCACGCCAAATATTACAATGTAAAAGATTATTATTGTGTACATAAAGATAAAAATGCCTACATGTCATAATGGATAGTCATTGTAGGTATCAGAATTTGCAGTAATGACAAACCAAATTGGCAAATTGGGTGTCTAGCGCAACTGGCTTTTAAAAGGAATGGGAAATGACACTCTGATTGGTTTATTGCACATTACACTCAAAACACACCCATGACTCGGCAAATGACAAAAAGTGTTACTGGAACTAATACCACTGGAAAACCTCACACGTCTAATCCATGGACCTTTTTCGCAAAATTTGGGAGCATATATAAATTGCTTTCAATGCCTGAGTCACAAACATTACGTTGTTTGGATTTCACAGTTGAATACTTTGTATATCCATCATGTGAGCTAATATGTTGAAATGGAAGTTTGCACTTGTTTTCATATTATTTTGTACAATTAACTTTGGAAATATGTTCACTTTCAATGAAGTATCTTCAAGTAGGCTTAGTAAAATACTGACATTTCTGGGTTCTTGGTCATTAAAATGTAAAAGGCTGATTAAGTTCAATCGTAAATGCCATACTGAGAGGTCAGTTAAGAGTAACTGTAATGATTCCACTGGACCAGCAGATGGAGGCAGAGGTGTTATAAAACAATACCATTTTCATCCATCCGTCCGTCCGTCCGTCCGTTCTTCAAACCGCTCGTCCGATGTAGGGTGGCAGAGATGCTGAAGTCTATTCCAGCGTCTCGAGCCAACGAGCAAACACCCTGGACTTGTTAACCGATGTCACTTAATTATGTGTCAGCACTAATGATCGACGCTTGTTTCCACCTAGTAAAAATAAACCAGGTAATTGTGAGACAAAATAAAGCAACAGTGCTGATATTGTGAGATTTGAAGTCATTATGAGATAAAACCGAAATTGACATTTACGAGATCATTCAAAAATGTGAGATATAGTCGAAATTGTGAGATATAAAGGCACATTGTCAGGTATAAAGCTGCAATTACAAAAGTCACTATCGCCTTTTTATTCATTATGAAGCAAAAACAGGCATGAGAAACCCATTTGTTTTGGTTATCAACGCAGAGATCCACCCACACAATGAATGAGGACTCTTTTTCCACTCACAGTTTACAGTGCCTTCCAGCGTTTCTGAAGATGCTTGTTTCCTGCTGCAGTGAAAACACAAAAACATCTTTTGTCAGAACATGCTATAATTCAATAAGCACAGTGTGTTGATGGAATCAGTGAGTGACAGTCACCTCAAACGTCAAACCTCCCACACAGTATTTGATAGAAGGTGTGTGGAAGGACAGGAAAGGTGACTGTCAACCTACCTAAACTTCGGAACGATCTTCCTAACAACTGTCAGTTTAAATCTAGACTAAAAACACTTTAACCTGGCATACACTTAACACATTATCAATTTATGTCTTCATATCCGTTTCCAAGGATTGTTAGGCTGGATAGCTCAGGTCAGCTGGAACACTTCCTATGACTTCCTATTCCTTCCTCACTTCCACTTCCACCTCCTTTACCGTAATTAGCTGGATCCGGGCCGTATCCAGGTCAGATGGAGGACCTGTGCCTATACACGACCGCAACGCAGCCCTGAAGTGTCAGCAGAGACTGTGTGAACTAGATCATTCCTTGTGAAGGCCTTACCAACACGTCAGCCAGTGCCACAGATCCCCAACAAACCGTCCCATTCAACTAGATGGAACTGGATTAAATATTTTCACTGTAGCGATCCCAAATCGGACTTCCGACCTGTAAATCTGCCTGAATCAATCAAGCAAGTGTTCACTGTTGGCCAGAGGAGAACTGGTTCCTCCCGAGGTTTTTTTTTTCTCCGTTTTGTTGGATTATTGGTTCCTTGCTTAAGTTGGGAACGCTGTTTTCTCCAGTGCTGATATACATAAATTAACTAAACTAATAACTATTGATCTTTGCAACGGAATGAATCAATACAAGTATATAGAATAGGCTGGACAATGACACCATTTTCTTTGGGAATTAAACAATTATAAGCCAATTATTACTGTAAATCTGCTTTGACACAATTTGTAATTTTATAATTAAAGGTGACTTGACTTGATCATTTTGACCTCTCAACTCACAGTCAATGCCTACCCAAAGCCTACTTTTGAGCCTGAAACACACCTAAAACTTACAAGTTGATGCGTTGGGGAATTTGGCTAAAATGAGTGAAATGACTTGATGAAAAATATTTGTTTGTTTTGATGAAAAATTCAAAGATCCGAATCAGTAAAACTTACCATCACAGGCGTGGCTTCTGACGTCACACCTAGATGTGGGCGGAGTTGGACATCCACCGCAGGCTGCAGCGAGCCCTACTTGAAAAACGTGACGTTTTAGTGTGTGTCCCTTTAAATGCAAATGAACCGCTGCGCTCTGCCTAAGAGGGCGGAGCTTCAAGAGCTCATTCTCCAGTGTCAGGATGCACTATAACTGTGAATATGTGCTGCATCGAGATAGATTGTTTAGTTTAATTATGGTTATAACTTATGTTGTCTTCTTGCTTTTTCATCAACACACATAGCGAAGTACACACTCGTTGCAATTAACAGTAAACAATTTAATACAGACCTTATGCCTTTTCTAGGGGTGCTTCACAAACTAGTCAACTTTATATCCGTAAATCAACTGTGATGAACTGTAATAAAGTGTGCTCTCACCTTCATTACTGCCGTATCCAGGATCCTGGAGACTGTAAGTCGGATCCCGAACAGTTGGTACCGATCCATGCTTGAGTAGCAACTTTTTAGTATGCACTGTCCTTTTATTGACATTCGCTCACGCAGACATAAACTAATTTAGGTATATGTGGGGCATTCCCTTCAAAAATACAACTAATCCACTGCGTCTTCAGCGGCTCTGATGCCACGAGACGGTTCGCTTTTACATCCAACAACGAAACGCCTCAATCGCTAATGAGACATTCTTGTCAAAACGGCGGACTGCGTTCAATTCGCTCAGGGCGGGTCTTGGCAGTGTCCGTCAACAGTCGTGGGCGGGGCCTGTACAAAGTGACGTCACTTTGTCAGGCAACTGCAAACGCTTGTTCTGAGACACTGCTTATGATTTATGGGAATTAAAAAAAGGAGCAGGTGGATTTTTATCTTTATAGGGTGATTGTGTACACACACTGCCGACACATTTATGTTCAAACACCATGTGAAAGTGAATTTTGCATAAAAATAGAAATGGTTCTGTGATTGTGTGTTGTATTTTTGTATATTGTGGTTGGCACACATTTAAAGACTTCTGCTCACTTCAGGATGAGGAAATGGTTAAGAGTTCGGAAAAAGCAGGAAGTGTGGAGGAGGACCACACACAGGCCACCCAGATCAGCCAAACCTCACAAACAAAACAAGACCTCAGATGCATTTTATGAAGTAAAGCTCAAGTATATACTTTCTGCATGAAGTATACTATCAATGTACTATGCTTAGACTTTTCTGTAAGTCAAGTGTAATTTTATGTCTATTTCTGAGAAATACATAAAAAGTAGACTGAAAGTATTTTTTTGGTTTAGAAGAAGTATACTAATAGGACACTTGAATTCGGTTCGTTTTTCTAAGGGAAGAATAAAAGTCTCTGGTTCAAAGTTCAAAAGTGTATTTGGAAGAGACCATGTGAACGTGAACTTATGATGGTTTGAAAATGCAATCATGTGCAAAATGAGACGGATATAAGCTACACACACCCGAAATACTTCACATAAACAGCAGCGGATTAAATAGCAATGAAAGGAAATTAAGTTGTACTGCTTGAATATATTTTAAAATGTAATAAATTTCAGTGATCAAAGCTGAATCATTACTCCAGTCTTCAGAGATCCTTAAGAAATCATTCCAATATGCTGACATTTCTCATAAACAGTTGTGCTGCTTTGATGGAAAGAAGTTAAAGTTAAAGTTAAAGAAAAGGGCAGTACAAATCTTTGAAGTTGGTCTGGTAAATGACATCAATGCCACACACATACTCTCACAAACTCATTATCAGAGGAGAGATAAAAACAGGCAGAGGACAAAGGGAAAGACACTGACAGAAACAGATCAAAGTCAGACACTTGAGATAAAGGAAGCAAGATTCTCCCCCGGGAGATGAACAGTGGTGTGTGTATCCGTGTGGGAGGACGTGGGCAAGTGTTCATGTGACTCATTTCAGAGGAACGTGTGGAAAAAGAGCCTTCAAAAGGGTGGTGCGGCACATTACTGTGTTTGGGCGGCTCAAATATGTGTGAGAACCGGTGCGTATGTGCTTCGAACCGATCCAAGCTGGCTGAGGGCTTCAGTACGTGCAAGTTGTCATGAATGCAGCGATCATGAACATCCAGACCTTCTGCAACACATTCAGAGAGTGTGCCGAGAGGGGGTCATATGATGGTCATGTAATGTATCCGTGCATTTATACGTTATGCAAAGTTCCGAAGCAAACGTCCATGTCACTCTGTGAAATATTAGCATAATTCCCGCCCAAATGCGTACGCAAAGAGAGAAGGCGAGGTTTCGGGTTGGATTGTGGTGTGTCATCATGTCGTGCTTGGAATCCGAAAGCCGCTTTTGCTTCCAGACGTTAAGATTTATTTATAAAGTGGTCCAACCCAAAAGTTTGCTTTTGGACAGAAGAGGGGGCTATTGATTTTTTTTATATAAGGAATTAAATAATTAAAGGATTATTTAAGGGGGGGGAGAAACAAGAGAGGCAAAAGTTCCAGGTCTGTTGTAGTTATGAAGTATGTTTTGCAAATAATATTTTATTTTGAAATACACACAAATTCGTATCTCCAATATGTAAACCACGCAAAAGATTTCTTCTCGTCACATTCGGTTACAGTCATGGCCAAAAATATCGGCACCCTCGATAAATATGACTGTATGACCTTTTGATCTTTACTTCATAAAATTAGCCAAATGTAACCTTTGTAAAAGATTTGAAATGTAAAAAAAAAAAAAAAAAAAAAAAAATCACATTATGAAATATTTTTGGCCATGACTGTATGAATTACATGAATCGTATAAATAATAGTACATTTTCAATTCAAAACTGAACTTTCGTAAGTAAAAGTTGAGTAGTTCGTATCATTGGGTATTACTATTAGCTGCTGAACATTACTATAGTTAAACGTTCATCAAATATTAAACATTTAGCTACTTACATGTTACCACACACTCTTCCACCGCTAAAAAACTAAGTGAATTCACACTCGTCTTCAGTGAACGGTAAGCCCCGCCTTCCATGATTTGATTGGCCATCTGAATAATTTTGACAGGGATGAGTGCTGAGGCTGACCAATCAAAAAAATTTAACTTTTAAAACTTTCTGTCACTCTAACAACAAACAGCACCATGCATAATTGAGTGCAGAACATCACATTTTGGGAGGGACAATTCGGCTATTTCTAATTATTTGGAGGGACTTGTCAATGTCCGTGACCAACCGGTTGAGAAACACTGGATATGGACCACGCAAATTGGTGCCATCTAACCTAACGTAACGCTAAATCCACTGAAGGTGAGCTGAGATGAGATATTGAAATATTAAATTCAAAGTAAACAGAACTTGGCTTGAACAGAAACTAACCAGCTAGTCCAGGAGCGATGGATAAAATGCTGCGCTCACGGCTCATCGTAATTACCTCGGTCTCGAGATGTCGTATGAGGCTAGACAGGAACCATGACTAAAAATAAAAGACATCAAAACGCGAACATAAACTAGAACAGACGTGACCCCTAGAAATATACTGGGCACGCAGCACACTTTCCAGGGAGAATCAGCGTCTGTCCTGTCTGATCCTCACCGTGTCAATGGCTTTGTTCACTGAAGCGAATCTCTCTTTACAGATTTTGGGTAGGGTGGGTGATGATCCATGCCAGGACGCCGTGTTTCTACCCACACTAGCAGGACGCTGCTCAGACAGACGCCGTCTGGTGCTCTGTGTAGACGAGCTGCTGTGATTACGTGCCTGAGGACGGGAAAGGCTGGGATTGAGTCTGGGGACGGGGTGGTCCGAGTTCCTGACTGTAGGTCTAGAGAGTCGGGTGTGTGTCTGGCTGTCCTGCTGTTTTTGGGTGAGGTGTAGGAGTTGTTCTTTGGCCAGTGTCAGCGCTGCTGTCAGCTCTTCCCTCTCTTCACACTCACATCTTACCGTCTCCTCAAGAAAGGATTTCTGCTAATCACAGAGACAAAAAGGGTGGAGGGATGGAGAAACAGACGTCAGGCCAATACAAACCTTACATTTCATTTTTCCATCATTTAGCAGACGCTTTCATCCAAAGCGACTTAAAAGGGGAGCAATTAGGGGTTGGGTGTCTCGCTCAAGGGCACTTTAGTCATGGTATCGAAGGTGGAGAGAGTGCTGTTCATTCACAATCTTTCAATTCCTACCGGTGTGGGAATCGAACCAGCAACCTTCAGATTACAAGTCGACACTAGGCCACGACTAACCCTACAAAGTTCAGCTTACATATGTAACTAACTAAGCTGAAAAGTAGCTTTAGGGTGCGTTCACACTTGTCATGTTTGGTTGGATTAAAACGAACCCTGGTGCGGTTCATATGTGAACGCTGCCATCCGAACCCTGGTGCGGACCGAACTAAAAAGCTAAAAAGATGGGTCTCGGTCCGCTTCCAAACGAACTCTGGTGCGGTTCGATTGATATATGAACGCAACACGGACCAAAGACGTGTAAACGAACCAAAAACAGGACGTGATGTCACGAGATGCGACGCTACGAGTCACTGATTTGACGACGCGGGAAGATCGGTGTATCCAAAATGAGTCGAGGGCAAACGTGGAGCGACGAGGAGGAGAAGTTTCTGTTTCTGCGCCCAACGGAGGAAATCCTGCTGCTGTTTGAATGTTTTGAACATTTTATGAGCTCCTCGTGATTCTCAGCTGGTAAAAATAAAGCATAAAATGATGGCGTTTAATCCAGAACACAGCGTTGTTTTGAATGTTCGGTAAGCGGCTCCGTCGCCAAATATACGTCATAAAAGCCGACCAATCAGGTCGTGACCGTATCCCTACGCCTTTGGTTCGGTAACTTAAGGTTCGCTGTTAAAAATGCCAGTGTGAACGCTAAGCGGACCAGGACTATATGTTTTGTTTTTGTTTTTTGTTCCGGACCAAACGAACCAAACTACAAATGCGAACGCACCCTTAAACTTAGAAAATGCCTTTATCTTAATTGACAGTAAATCTATAACCCATTTTCTGGACATGTTTAGAAAGCATTTAACTCACATGTTTTTAAAGAATGTGTCTAATATGCTTCTTTGAACTAATAGGTTTTTCCTCTAGGTTGTTGGTTACGCTTGAGAAAACGAACTTCAGTATTCTTTATACTGAAAAAAAAAGGGAGTGTGAGGATAAGAATCCTGAAATCTAAGTGTTAAGGTATTGCTTGGATTGATTTAGCAAGATGAGTAAGAAGAAAGCACAAACGCCCCGCCAACAACGAGAACCAGTATTACAAGCAAGTTAGTCACGATGAGCAGGGAAATTTTATGAAGCCCCTTCAGATAAAGACGGCGTCTTCACGAGCCAGATGCTGAGATGACACCGCTGTGCTAAACGCAGGACTTCTGGATCGACTTGACGTGAAAAAAGCAAATGGAGAGCAAATCTCAGGATGTAGGTTTGAGTTATTTGCAATTGGAAAGAGCACTTCAATCTTTGGGCTCAAAAGTGCAGGAAGGTGGGCCTCCTCGCCCACTGGTTGTGTTTTTTCATGAACTCCAGGAAACGGAAAAAGCCATGAGACATGAGACAAAACACAAGAGCTGTACTTTGAGGATCTACGCAGACGACTCCGCTGATGCCTCCAGAATTCAGGTTCATTTTAAAAACATCAAACAGTTGCTGTCCCAGAAGGATGTACGACTCCAGTTGCTTCCTCCAGCGCGACTATGAGTTCATTGAGGATGAAACGCTGCTCTTCAATACGCTTGATGAAGCTCAGCAGTTTTACTATCGGCGGATCGCTACATGTGATATTTTGGTAGCACAGCTGTGAATTACAGAAGAAACATGTTGACAACTAGGTATGCCCGCCACATTTTCACAGTTTCAGTTCACCATTTTCGTGCTCTTTTTGTTTTAGGGTGGTTTATATGCTTTCCTCTGCTTTGACATTTACAATGTCCTATTTTTGTGATTCATTAGTACGTTTCACTTGTCAATGTCACTTTATTTATAAAACACTATTTAAAAAACAAACAAACTGTTAACCAAAGTGCTGTACATTAAACACGGCACCATGTCATCTCTTAAAAGCTACTTCAAACTAATAAGACTTCAGTTTCGATTTAAAGTCACAGACAGTTCTGGCAGCTAACCGGCAGACTATTCCCCAATTTTGGCTCAGCTACTGCAAATGCACTTTTAATTTTATTCTTGGAACCACTCATATTCGCTGATTTTTTAATCTCAAAGACTTCCCAGGGTCATATTCTGACAAAAGATCAGTAAGATAAGAAGGCCGTTTAGGGATTATAAACCATTCAAATGACTTTAAAATCAATTATCAAGTCAATATAACTGATCCTGCATTTGATATCAGGATTAAAACACTTTGGCCCGGTTTCACAGACAGGATTAGGCTTTAGAAAACGTGCCTTCGGAAAAGAAAAACAATACTGGTGTGCATCTTGAGGCAAAACAACGGCTCTGAGATGTTTTAAGATTTGTCAAAGCTGTCAGTTAAAACAGCTCAAATATGCATTTTAGTCTGAGACTCGGCTTACACCTTGTCTGTGAAACCAGGGCCGGTGGCAAGAACGCTCTTAAGAAAGGGTATCCCCGTGGAAAAAAAAAACAAAAAACCCTAAGGCAAGGGATTTCTTTTAGAGCGCTGCACCAAACGTCTTAACTGTCACCCGTACCGAAGCGCTCAGCATTTCGCGATATTTTCTGGTAAAACAAGGCAATGGAGAAGCAGTAGCTACGAAATCTCCCACAATAAACAGAACACAACGAGCCACTGACTTTTTTACTACAATATTTGAGTTATGGAGATTATTAAAGGAAGCCTGACGGACGACACAGAGCATACTAAAATTCAAGCACATTGTTTCTATGAGTACAGCCGCTCTAAATTACTTTATATTAAACCAACTCATTGTTATTATATTCAGGGCTGGGTGGGTTACTTTTAAAATGTATTTCACAACAAATTACAAAATACATGCTTTAAAAAGTCATTTGTAACGTATTCCGTTACATTACTCAAGTTTAGTAACTTAATCTAAATACTTTAGAATACTTTGGAATACTAATAAGTGTGGAACAAACACAAAAAAGGTCATTGCAAGTTTTTATCTCACAATTCTGACTTTTTCCCTCAGAATTGCGTGATATAAAGTTGCAATTGTGAGTTATAAAGTCAGAATTATGAGATATAAACTCACAATATTGAGAAAAGTCAAAAAATATTAGATATAAACTGACAATATTGAGAAAAGTAAGAACTATGAGATAAAAAAAATCATAATATTGAGAAAAATAAAAAATATGAGATATAAACTGACAATATTGAGAAAAGTCAGAATTATGAGATATAAACTCAGTATTGCAAGTTTATATCTCCCAATTCTGACTTTATAACTTGCAATAGTGAGTTTAAATCTCGCGATTCTGAGAAAAAGAAGTCAGAATTGTGAAATGCAAACTCACAATTGTGAGGGAAAAAACAAATTGTGAGAAAAAGTTGCAGTGACGAGTGAATTATAAAATGACTCACAAAACATGAAAACAGTCGTGGATCATCAGGTCATGACAGGACAGTTCAGTTGACAGTTGGGAATTTTTTTATAAATTCAGTCATTTCGTCTTGTTCAGGACAGAACTAAATAAAAATAACAACATTTTTATGATCCCTCTTAAAAGTATTAAAATGTTGAAGAAACTCACAGTTTAAATGACATTAAACTCAAAGTAATCACTTTGGTAATCTAAAATACTTTTCAGATGTAACTGTAATCTGATTACCACCCATTTAAAATGTACCTGTAATGAAATACAGTCACTCAAATTTTGTATTTTAAATACGTAACTAAGTTACTTGTATTTCGTTACTCCCCAAACCTGATTATATTGTACTCGTGCACAAATGCCACTTTGGTGATTATTCACTGAATGATGTGTTCGGTGACCTATATGTGGCACGGCTCGACGCCCAGTTCTGTGCGCTAAAAACAAATCTAAACCAAACTGGACTAAGGATAAAAAAAGCTATTCTTTTTTTTTATTAAAGGGGGAAACACCAAAGCCTGCCGCTATTAACCGTCACTCTTGCGCACAAGACAAAAGCCTGGCATGAGATAGTTCATTCAAATACATAGTGGAAGTGTTAAAAATACAAAAAAGCTGTAGTCAATCAATTTTATTTTCTTTTACAAGAAACGCTGTTTCACGTCATCGTTTCAACAGGCTTATTTTGATCGCTAAAAATACTTCATCTTCAGTTAACATGAAATCATCCGTGGTGTTTGAGTCCAGCAGATGACTTTAGGGACCCGTTTTGATCCCTTAATTTTTTTCGGGCTGAATAATTACTAAGGACTTTGTTGCAACGCATAGCAGAACTTAAGGGAAATACTCAGTGACAGACACACTAAACCTTATTGCTAAGTGTTTTCGTAATTTAAGGGCTTTCATGCAACCGGGCCCAGGGGTTTAAAGGGATAGTTCACCCAAACATGAAAATTATCCCATGATTTACTCAACATCAAGCCATCCTAGGTGTATATGACTATCTTCTTTCAGACGAACCCAATCGGAGATATATATTTAAAAATATCCAGGCTCTCTAAAGATTTATAATGGTAGAGAACGGATTAATGTATCCATTCATCATTAAAATAATCCATACGGCTCCAAGGGGTTAACCATTATAAAGCTTGGAAGAACAAGGATATTTTTAAATATATCTCTGATTGTGTTCATCGGCAAGAAGATCATATGGGTTTGTATGAATGTATCTATGAAAGAGAACTGGAATAGTTTCGATGGCATTTTCTTGTCCATCAATAAAGAAGTGTTTATAAGTGCACTTAGTGCTTAAACAAAAGAAAAAAAAAACTTATTTTTCACAGAGCAGCATGTTTTGAAACCCATTTCAATATTTATATTTTTATTCCTACACAGTAAAAACACAGTTAAATCAACTCTGCTCAGATAACATTTGGTCCCTCTCTAAATAGTGTTAAAGTAACACTGAAGCGGAGTTAAAGTTAATGAGATAATTAAGCAATTAATTAAGCGACGATTGAACATTAATGATGAACACCTGCTGTTAACAAGCAGAATCACTGAAGAATAGAGAAACACAAGAACAACAACTGACTTCAGCCACAGTCTTAGATGAAATAAACTGAAGATAAAAGACATTCAATCTCTGAAGAGTGAGACTTTAACACTATTTAGAGAGGGACCAAATGTTATTTGAGCAGAGTTGATTTAACTCTGGGGTTTTTACTGTGTATATTTCACCTTTAGTGAAATATAGTAGACAGCTTTAGTTATGTCCTCTAGATTTCAGAAAACACTGGGGAAAGAATTTTGTCTCTATCATGTATGCAACAGTTATTCAAATGCACATGAAGGGAAGAATATCACTTTATGTCATTTCCACCTACTCAAATGCATGTTTTGTCAGTGTTGAGGTTGTGTTGTAGTTCAGACCACCTAAACCAAGACCAGACTAGCGCTCAAACTCACATTTACTGCCTGAGAAATGTCTTATTTGTAATCAATAATTACAATTAGAATCATAACTACGGTATATAAAGCTGTTTCCAATCACTAAAAAAATCCATATGTTCTGGTCACGTTCTAAACAGAGTCCACTTTGGCCTTCATAGCTTTATATCATGCCAGTGTTTTGGTTTCATTTTCAAGAACTTCTAGTTTGTTTCTCTTTGTTTCCCATGATCCCACTTGTTCTCGGTTGTCAAGGTCGTTTTTTTGGAAAGTAATGTACACGACAACAGCGTTTGGAGGACAAACTTTTGAAAACAGCTTTCAAAGCGCATGTTTTTGAAAACAATACTGTTATCGTGACTACAAAAACGTGCATTTGTGAAAAGCTGGAGTCATGCGCACGTGTATTCGGGTACGACGGGGCTGTAGACGCCTTTTATTTTCCTCTAAACCACTGGCACGAAGCTTGCAGCGGCACTTTTCAAGACGCACACGGAAATCGGGCTGAAACTCGACCGCGGACAGCAGCACAAAGTTGAATCTGCGCTGATCTGATCTAATTTTGATGTCTTTTAAAAGAATCGCTTATTGAATGTATTTTGAGTCAAAAGTCTTAATGATTTTCAGTTTTGTTTTTTCAATATGGTAAAAAAAACAGGGTAAAAAATACATAATAATACATAATAAGCACATGACGTGGTTAAATATCGTATATCAAGTTGGGTGTCCATCGTAGATCATCACCATATTAAAAATGAAACCATCATAATAAAATACAATTTATTGTTACTATACTGTAGATCTAAATTATTATGGGATCTCCAATGCTTTCAAATATTTTTTTAAATACATTTCTATATCTTAATATTTATATTTATGTAGCACAAATTAATTAATAATTTATCAAAGAAAAATCAAACTTTGCTACAGTGATTGTCTTGTTTTGTATTTTGTTTTGAGTCATCATCTGCTCAATAGGCCTATATTTTGTTCAAAAAAAGTGATATTTTTTTGTCATCATTCTTGGCGTCAGAGATGATTTCATGTGAAAGTGCAATACAGGGAAACTCCTTTGGAAAAAACTCTAGAGCAGCTGGATGCTGACGCAACCACAAACTCACGTGTGTGTGTGTGGAACTCCACAACCATCACACTCCAGCTCTGGGAGTTTCCCACGGTTTAACACAGAGGAGCTTCTGTCTGCATGATGTCACCAGATCAATCTTCAAGAGAAACAGCGTCATCTACTGGTCATAACACTCAACAGTAGGCGCTCATGAACGCTTGTTTCTGATTGGCCGACAGAGGGGTCTATAACTGCAAGGCTGTGAAGCGGAGTTATTGTACAGTTAACAATAACTCTGCTACAAGAGTTATTACTGCTAACTAAATCTAGAACTATTTGTTAAGTGAAATAAAGCTGAAATAAAATATAAATATTACACAAAAAATTGGGGGGTTTTTTTTGCCTTGGCAAATTGGCGAAATAACTAAAATTACAAATTGGAAATTAGCCAAACAGTTCTAATAATAATAATAATAATAATAATAATAATAAATAATAAATAATAATAAAAAGGCAAAAATCACTTAACAAAAATTCTTTTAATATTATAAAATTAAAGCTAATTTAAAAAAAAAAAAAAAAACTATAAGAATATTTATATTGAAATAATTTTATAATAGCAATACTGGATTGTAGGTCACATTACACTTATCCAAATTATAAAATCATCTAAAATCCATGCATACATTTTTCCCCCTTAAGTTAATTTTAACATCTATGAAAAGCAGAGCAATTTCTAAATAGAACTTATTAAAATAAAAACACATGCAAATGAAAAGAATTAATGCACACTTGATGAGCAAATGTGCTTCCTTTCATGTCAGCAGTATTTTCAGAAATGAATCGGTCTGCTGTCAATTATTTCATACAAAAGTTTGCATAAAAAATCTAGTTAAGGTGAGTCGTGGCCTAGTGGTGAGGGAGTCGGGCTTGTAACCTGAAGGTTGCTGGTTCAATTCCCACACCGCCAGGAATTGAAAGTGGGGATTGTGAATGAACAGCTCTCTCTCCACCTTCAATACCATGACTAAAGTGCCCTTGAGCAAGACACCTAACCCATAATTGCTCCCCTTGTAAGTCGCTTTGGATAAAAGCGTCTGCAAAATGAATAAAGTTAACTGGCAAAAATATCATAGGTTATTATAATGCTAGACTGCAAAAAATGTGTGATAATCCAGTGCGCGCACACACACACACACATTCGTTTTGCTATCAAAGTGAGGACATTCCATAGGCGTAATGGTTTTTATACTGTACAAACTGTACATCCCCCCCACCCCTAAACTTAACCCTCACAGAAAACATTGTGCATTTTTACATTTTTAATTAAACCTTGTTTAGTATGTTTTTAAAGCTGATTGAAAAGTGGGGACATATGAAATACCAGTGTCATACCCATGACATTATACACATTTGTGTCCTGATATGTCACAAAAACGCATACACACACACACACACACTAGTCTCTCCGGTGCAGTTAGAGAGTGTATGACTTGTTAAGCAGGCGCGTGTGTGCGCGCGCGAGTGTGTGTGTCAGTAAAGTAAAGTCAAATGCAAGGAATACAGGAATCTTGTGTAGACAGAATGACCTTCGCTTCACTCCTCTGTTTGTCTGACACATGACGCCACAGAGAGTTTATTTCCCAGCAAGAGCTCCAGTACAGCAGCTGAGGGAAATGGAGAACGATGAGTGATGATCTCAGTGACCAAAACTAAGAGGTCAAACTTTTGCAGGTTAGCCTGTCACATATTTGGGACTTTTACTGGTAAAAATCAATCCGCTGGACTCGATACAAGTTAAACATGCAGAGACAGCCTCACAAAACACAATCAATCTGACCGAATTCAGCTTCAGAGATTTGGATTCATTTAGATCAAGTTTTTAATAATTCTCACTCCATAATTTATGGCAGATAACCGTTCTAAGCTCTGGCTTATATATATATATATATATATATATATATATATGTATATGTATAAAGAGATAAATATTTTTATTCAGCAATGGGACATGTGACAGTAAACGCCTTTATAAAGTTACAAAATATTCTCTTCCAAATAAATGTTTCTATTCATCAAAGAATCTTGTTTCTTGAGAACCAAATGATTTCTGAAGGACCATGTGACACTGAAGTAATAGTTTTATAGTTCAGCTTCTTTCTATAATCATTTCTAATAATAGTATTGTTTTCACTGAACTTTTGATCAACTTTGGTGAGCTGAAGAGATTTCTTTCAAACACATTACAAAAACACTTTTGCTGATAATGGTAGCGTTTATAAAACACATATTCAATGTAGTGACCCATGAATCACCGTCTCTCTGTTATGAAGCAGAAACGCTGTGGCATGAAACCACGAAGTCAAAACAACATGTGTGTGTGGAGAAAGGACAGATAAACAGAAACAGACGTTTCTTTTGTCAAAGGGATGAAGTGTGAGGAGGAATACTAAAATCTGTACAAACAGATATAAGGACGATGTTGAGACTGGCACAGACACACACAGACAGGGGTTAAAGAGTCCACGTCACATGTGACGAGGGTCAAACGAGGGTCTTCGGCTCTCACACACACAGAGCAAACGCTGCATCGTACGGATATAGAGGGTTTAAGAGGGAAAACTTAGATGGTTTGCCTCATGTACACTCGTGGCATTTTTGGCATAAGCTGTGGCGTGCGCAGGATCTGAATTCATCTTACTGTACTGTCTGATGTTTAAAGGGCTTCTGGGTAAATGGAACAGCTTTTACCTTACGCTATCAACATGAGATGGAACAAAGTGAGCTGAAGGGAAATACAGAAAGAAATACAATACAATACAATAACATCATAAATATATAATATAATATAATATATGATATTGTAGTCCTGAAATGTATTGTTTATGTATATGTGCTGATTTTGCAGTCTCTCTCTCTCTGTGTCTCCCTCTCTTTATCTCTGTTTCTGTCTCTGTCTCTCTCTCTCTCTCTCTCTCTGTCCGTCTCTCTCTCTGTCTGTTTCTGTCTCTCTCTCTCTCTTTCTCTTTGTCTCTGTCCTCTCTTCTCTCTCGCTGTCTCCGTCTCTCCCTGTGTCCATCTCTCTCTGTCTGTTTCTGTCTCTCGCTCCCTCTCTCTCTCTCTCTGTCTCCGTCTCTCCCTGTGTCCATCTCTCTCTCTCTGTTTCTGTCTCTCTCGCTCTGTCTCTCTCTGACTCTCTCTCTGTGTCCGTCTCTCTCTGTTTCTGTCTCTCTCTGTCTCCATCTCTCTCTATCTCTCTCTCCGTCTCTCTCTCTCTCTCTCTCTCTCTCTCTCTCTCTGTGTGTCTGTCTGTGTCTTCTCTCTCTCTCCGTCTCTCTCTCTCTCTTTCTCTCTCCGTGTGTGTCTGTCTCTCTCTCTCTCTCTCTCTGTCTGTCTCTCTCTCTCTCTCTCTCGTCCCTCCCTTTCTTTCACAGGATTGGATCAGACCAAAGTGATCTCCAGATGTGACAGGTGTTAAAGGACCAATAAGCAATAAAAGGATCTGCAGTGCCTGAATCGTGAGCTCTGCTCAACCTGTGACTTCCTGTTGTTCAGTTGCTCTTGTGTGTTTGCTGCAGTGTGTTGATCTGCCTGTTGTGTGCAGTAGGGATGGAGAAATGAAGTCTCTCTCGAAGCATCAGAAGTGTGGAGAACAGTGCCATCTTGTGGCAGGTAAAATTTACAGCAGCCATAAACCCAAGAGCACAGCTTCATTGCTCTATCCATTAAGCACAAATAAAAACAATTATAATAATTCAAAACTATTATAATGCAAGTAAATGGTGCGCTAATTATTTTATGACTTTTATATTGTTTACATGGGAGAATATATGATCATGTAAAACAGGCTTTACGCTTATACATAAAACAATCTCAGTAAATGGACTTAACTTAAACTCGTAGAGTCGTGGTCTGGGTTCAAACATTCCCACATGCGACTGGAAAGAAGTCTTTTTGTATATTTTGTGAATGATTGTAAATCTGATCTAAGCTGTGCGTGTCATTTCTGTTGTAAATACCGTTTTCTCCTATTTTCTATTAGATACAGAGATATGATCATTTATTGTAACTACCACTTTGACGCTTCAAAAACTTCACTGCAATGAATTGCTGTAAAAATTACAGCATTATTTTACAGCCGTTGGTTTGACTCAAATTTATAGAATATTGCTGTAAATTGACCCTTCATAATTAAAAAAAAAATACAGTTATTTACTGTAATCAGAGAATACAGGGAAATTCTGTAAATTAAATTACAGTAACACAACTGTAAATAAGTGGCTGGCAACCCTGCTGCCAGTATTATACTGCAGAATTTACAGTAATTTTTTAACAGTGTTCATAAACAGATCGGAAAACTAATCCATATGAATTGAGCAGTTAAGTCTAAATTTTCAGAGGAGAATCGATAGCTTGTTATGATGAACAGATTTAATTTAGGCTCGCATGTAAACACTGATCAGCGAACTTAAGCAGAAGCTCAACCGAACCCGAATAACACACAAGAACAAACCGGAAGCTCGTATCCGATGAGGTTCATTCTGTGTTACGCGGCGTGTGACAAAGTGGAAGTTACAAAGGTAATCAATGGAAGGAAATCTGACAAAATTCTGTCATTAAAAATATAATCGTGTCCGAAGATGAACGAAAGTCTCTTCAGCTTCCTTGCTGAATAAAGCATTATTTTCTTTCCAAAAAAAATAATTAAATTAAAAACAAAATGACCCCAAACTTTTGAATGTTGGTCCAGACAGGTGGAGCTGGGGAGGTGGAGGGGTTACAGGACTACAACAACAAACCAAACTTTTTAAACGTTAAGCATTAAATCTCATTGGCTGCAGGATCAGCAGCTTGTGTCATGCGGTAATGCTTGCAAATTTAGAGTTTCATGACTGAACTACATATTTCAATCATGCCAACTCTCAAAATAGGATGCACAACTCCCCAACACAAACAGATCTATCGCCAAGACACATGTACTGCTGCTGCTTAAAAGAGAGACGAGAACTGCATGTTTGCTATCTGTGTGTGTCTGGGCACGCTCTGCTGAATCGCTTAAAATCTAGCGGTTTGACTGGTGTGTAGCCTAGAGTTATTTACTATTGACTTTAGCGATGTGTGCCTGCTTGCCATGCCCTCAGGTTTGACCTAAACCAGCTCTTTGTGCCTGAGCCGCTATGACTCAAACACACCCGACTATAATGTGTGACTTTAACAAATTAGATCATGTTTTAAGCTTATAGAGATGGAGAAAATCCCCCCCCAGCATCCACCTGAGCAAGCCACATGCACTTATTCATGATTTAATGTGCAAAAAAACCAGCCTGTCCAAAAGAATGGCCATGCGACAAACAGAAAACCACAGGGGAACATGTAAACATGCACAATCTATCTTCATTGGGAAAAAAAATACATGCTCAGGTCCATTTACTAACATATACTCATTACATTATCGTATATCCAGCCATATAAACTCTACGTCTATAAAATCCAGAGCACAATTTTACTTGCCTTATACAACTCTGTAGGTCATATTATTATTATTATTATTATTATTGCATTAAATTTTAATAAGTCAATTATATGATCAGAAAACTGAACTTTTAGTGCTTTTATTTGTGTTTAATGGCTAGAACAACAGAGCTGTGCACCCATGTTTATGGCTGCTATTCATTTTACCTACCACAAGATGGCACTGTTTAAAGCATTAAAGCTTTAAGGCTGTTTAAGATGCTTGTTTGCTTCACGAGAATGTTTGATTCATTTATGAATCGATATATGCAGATCATGCAACAATGTTTAGTGATTTGGAATCTTCAGAAATTGTGCTGCAGGACAACATTGAACCAGACTATTTGAATGTTGAGCAAGCAATTTCATTGGCTGCAGGACAGGGGCGGACTTAACCATTAGGCAAAGGTAAGCGTCTGCTTTGGGCCCCTGAAAGCAATGGCCAATATAATATATATATATATATATATATATATATATATATATTTGTAGAAAATGCAGGGACATGTGATTTCGGCGATTCAGAAAGCACGGACAGAATCGAGGAATCCATTCATAAAAAGGGAATTTACTGTGTAACTCGAAATGTCAGGAATCAATGGCTCATTCAGAGACATAAAACATGCAGGATTCATATTTAAATTGTATTTTTGCCGTTTAATATTAACATACACTAATCCATATCGCATATCCATATTCATCCAAAATTCCGTGACATTCCACGTTAAACAGTAAATTCCATTTTTATGAATAGATTCTAGTTTTCTGCATCACGGAAATCATAAGCTCCTCCACTTCGTGAGCATTTTACCGTTTGATTTGAGAGAAACTATCATCGTACCGAACACACACAGAATCAAAGGTCTTCAAGGCAACCCGTCAAAATAAAAGTTTAATTATACTCTTTAACAGTATAATGTTCGTCTAAATTTAACAGTAAACCTCTGATGTGTTCAAGTTGAATGTACAAAAATGAATGTTTTTTTTTTTTTTTTTTTTTTTTTAAATTTACATTGGAATAAAAAAAAAAAAAATGCTTTACGCCTTCATTTGATTACCAGTAGCATTAAAATACATAAAACAAATCATATACTTTTCCACACAGGCACACTTTGAAATAATTCTTAAGCATTCAGTTTAGTTTAAAATTAGAATTAAAATAAATTTTAAAGTTTAGAACTAAGGAATTGTGTAAACAATTATGCAGTGAAAATTAGTAGTAAATTTTGCAGTAAATTTTTAGGTAGTCATGGCCTAATGGTGAGGGAGTTGGGCTTGTAATCTGAAGGTTGCGGGTTCGATTCCCATGCCAGCAGGAATTGAAGGTGGGGGTTGTGAATAAACTACACTTTCTCCACCTTCGATACCACGACTAATGTGCCCTTGAGCAAGGCACCTGACCCCTAATTGCTCCCCGGGCGCTGTCGCAATAGCTGCCCACTGCTCCGGATGTGTGTGTGTGTGTGTGTGTGTGCACTTGGGATGGGTTAAATGCAGAGCACCAATTTCGAGTATGGGTCACCATACTTGACAATACGTCACGACTTTCGACTTTCACTTTTACCCCCTAAAGTATTGTCCAACCTACTCTAATATAGGTACAACACGTTTACATGTGAACAAGCGGATTTACAATATGAAGAAATGGACACAACTATGACACACGGCCGTGCAGCAGCGAGCATCACAAGAAACCTCAAAAAAAAGCTTAAATGTGTGCAATTAGGGCCTCATTCTTATATTTTGCCTGAGGCCTCAAATCACTAAATCCACCCCTGCAGGATCAGTCAGTCAGCTTGTGTCATGCGGTAATGATGTGACTGCACCCTCTAGAGTTTCATGTCTGAACTATATATATATATATGTGTGTAGGGGTTTAACCGAGGCCGTGTTTTTAACCCCTAAAACCCTAGCTATGGCCTTGCATATTAGTAAAGTGTTCCCATTACTTCTGAAAATAAATGCCAAATATTCGTTTTAAATTATTGCTGAAACAATACTTAATAAAACCACATTAGCAGATGATGCAACATCTGATAAGCCTACAAATACACAGCACACAGCAAAACCGATTTGCGATGAACGATTCGCATTTCTCATGACGCATTGGACTATCTGCTAAAAATGCTATTTTTAAACGTGGCCGAAATCAGGTCTCTCGGAAGGGAGCGTTATTTTAAAATACCGTCCGACTTAATTTAGAAACAGAGCAGCGGTCCTTTCCGCTTCCCTCCTGCTCTTGAACCTGCAACCTCATAAATCCTCATAAATATCAAGCAAAGTCTGAAAATATCTCGCATGCCTCTGAAGAGCGCAGGCACGGTTCAAAGACGAGATGAAAAGGCCGAAAGAAAAAGAGAGCGTGAGAGGGGGAGGAAGGGAAAAGAACATCAAGAAGGTGCTTCTTATGAAAGGTGAAGCGTTAAATGCCCTTAGGTATCGATTTTATATCACAGTCGGATCTTAGATAGCTTTAATGGATTCTTAAAATGCAGCGAAATCTTTCCCACAAAAGAAAGCCATTTGCTTTGAACGTGGCGAGGGAGATGAGAGAGGGAGAGACGCTGCGCTCTGGGGCCCACATAAAAGAATATGTCAGCTGTGAAATTCACGTCACGGCACCTTGAACTAGACGAACTGGCGAGACACGCAGGAGAGAGAGAGAGGGTGGGGGTGGGTGGTGGACCCTCAGGGGTGGAGGAAAGGGCTTTTGGAGCCCGAGTGGGAGAATATGAGAGGGAGAACTGACAAGAGTGTCGTGACTGAAACCACAGACTGCCCCCTGGAGACGCAGGCATGCGTGTCAACCGAATACTGCCCCAAATACTGACTGGAGTGATTCACTCATCTCTCCCACACTCTCACGCATGCTCATGTCACCTCTGCTGTTTCTTATTTTGGAGCTGGATATTTATTCTCGTTCTCGTTCTCTGCCGCACTGACTGTCTAACCTGATTGCTTAACGCTTTCTGAGGCATGTCAGTGATGAGCACCTGCGAGTTGTTTCGTTAATATGTGCATTTATTAACGGTCTTCATTATTAATTGTAAGCACACAGTGCTCTTCACTCTTTTACCCCTAGGGGTCGGTAAAAAGCCATTTAAAATCAATTGTGCTTCGATGTGGCTCATCAAGTAAAAACTATAATATCCAAACTTCAATCTCATACAATCATGCCTAATTAATATTAAATATTAAAAGCTTCAGGACTGTATTGCATCCTATTTTCTGGAGCTGCAAGGGGAATATCCAACTGGCCAGAGGTCTGTCTGCATCCCGCAGAAGTCCAACACACTTCGAGTTACGCCTTCCCGCGAAGAGACGAGCGTGGACATCATTGACTAAAACGACCTTTTAAAGTAAATTATTTTATGTTTTATGAATAAAATGTGTGTGAGATAAGCTTATATTGCTGTTGAATCTTATTGAGTTTGAAACAACAGCTAGATGTAAAACAAAATAAATTATACTATCAAATAATACATGCAACTCATGCAATTTCCCCTAAACCTACCGCCTCCACAGGGCTGGGTGGGTTACTTTCACTACAGATTACAAAATACATGCTTTAAAAAGTCATTTGTAATGTATTTTGTTACATTACTCAAGTTTAGTCACTTAATCTGAATACTTTAGAATACTTTGGAATACTAATAAGTGTGAAACAAACACAAAAAAGGTCATTGTGAGTTTATACCTCACAATTCAGACTTTTTTCTCGGAATTGCGTGATATAAAGTTGCAATTGTTATAAAGTTATAAAGTCAGAATTATGAGATATAAACTCACAATTTTGAGAAAAGTCAGAGTTATGAGATATAAACTCACAATATTGAGAAAAGTCAGAATTATGAGATATAAACTCGCAATATTGAGAAAAGTCAGAATTATGAGATATAAACTCACAATATTGAGAAAAGTCAGAATTATGAGATATAAACTCACAATATTGAGAAAAGTCAGAATTATGAGATATAAACTCACAATATTGAGAAAAGTCAGAATTATGCGATATAAACTCACAATATTGAGAAAACTCAGAATTATGAGATATAAACTCGCAATATTGAGAAAAGTCAGAATTATGAGATATAAACTCACAATACTAAATTCACAATTGCAAGAAAAAAGTCAGTATTGCAAGTTCATATCTCCCAATTCTGACTTTATAACTGGCAATTGTGAGTTTAAATCTTGCAATTCTGAGAAAAAGAAGTCAGAACTATGAAATGCAAACTCACAATTGTGAGGGGAAAAAAAAACAAATTGTGAGAAAAAGTTGCAGTGACGAGTGAATTATAAAACGACTCCCAAAACATGAAAACAGTCGTGGATCATCAGGTCAGGACAGGACAGTTCAGTTAATATCTGTGGGATAATTTGAGCTAAAACTTCACATACACTTTCTGGGGACATCAGAGACTTATTTTACATCTTGTAAAAGTGGCATTATATCATATTTATATTTAATATATTATATTTAATTTAGATTTAATATATTATCTTATATTTAATTATATTTAATCATGCTACAAAAACGACTTGTTTTGATTTTGGAAGTCATTTGCCCACACTAGATGTTAGCGTTTTGTCAAAAGCAAATAAAACCCATTATAATCTCTGATGCCGTCTACACCGACACAGTACACAGATGTGAGTTCAGTTTCTGACAAACGGAACAGTGAAAGAGAGTTCGCTTTGATGCGTCCCGTTTAAACAGCTCATTTGTGTCTCTGCACAGACTTCAGAAAGATCCCAGTGTCGGAAACAAGTGGAAGGTTTATTTTAATGGCGTCCCGGATCTTGTCTGAGGATTTTATGTTTGTTCAGACCATTTTGTTTTGTAAACAAGGTTCAGAGTTCACAAAGAAACTTTTGTTGAAAGACGTACTGGATCTGACAGCAGCTGCGTCACAAACCGTAAGTGAGCGATTTAATAATGTTTTGTCTGTAAATGATGGTTTTATATGGATAACCTTAAAGGAACAGCGTCTTAAAAACTGCCACAGGGTTAGAATGAAGGTTGAAAATAATCGTTTTTCCACATATATACATGTTTTTTGTGCAAAAACTTTAGCAGTATTATAAGTGAACCTCAAGGAATATATTAAAATAATAATTTTTAAAAAATCCACGACCCCTTTAGGAGTAGCAGACATTTATATGTGGGTTTAAGAGGTGAAATCACGGTTCTTGATAATACATTTAATAATGTTTCATTTCTGTAACTTAAAAACGTACATTTCCATTCAAAAGTTTGGGCTTTTTGTTGTTGTGCTGCTTAATATTTTTGTGGAAACCGTGACACATTTTCCCTAATACTTTTACTATCCCTAACCTTCTTCATTTTAACGCATTATGTTGAAATGAAATGATCATTTCCCAGCATGCATTTGTCCTTATCCCCCCACACTACAGTAGTATCTCTAGCAGCAAGAAAAGTGCTCAGGGATGGTGTGAATGTGCAGTCTGACACGCCCCTGTGAGTCCATAACTCTTCTCAAACTCTTGCGGGAGTTGGAGAGATGTGCCTCACCTCTTCCTCTAGGGCGGCCCGCTCTTCTCTGAGCTTGTGTATGCGACTCTGCGCCTGGTTCAGCTCCTGCAGGGCCGACTGCAGCTGCCGCCTCTGGGAGGCGCTCTCGCGGATATTCTCCGTCTCCTCCTCGTGCTTATTAACGCGCTTCTGCAGCTCTGCCAACTCCTCCCGGAGCTCCTGCGTGGCTGAATGAATGAGAGCGGGAATCTAGAGGGAGGGACAGAGAAAAACATTGGATGACTGTGACTATTTACTTCATCTGCATATCCATACAATCCAATGCATGGACTATAATGATAACAGTCTTTGAAGGATCATGTGACACTGAAGACTGAAGTGCTGAAATAAATCAATACAAAAAGCTGTTATAATATTCACAATATTATCATTCTACTCCATTATTCGTGAGCAGAAGAGACTTCTTTTACAAATATTTGAAAAACCTGAACATTAAAAACACTCCCGAAATCCCCTCCAAATGTTGACGGTGCCCAGCAACCCCTCATCTGTGGCATGCAGGCAGACAAAACCTCTCAACATCACTTCTGGACCAGTAGACCTGCCTCCACCAATCTTCTTCTGGCCAAAGTCTCTCTCTCACACACACACACACACACACTGGGTGTATCAGGCTCCACCGGACAGACAGTAATCAGACATCATTTATGGCCATGAACAAAGGAGAGGTGTGAGCCAAAAACCAAACACTCTCAGAGAGAAAAACATGGAAACTGACACAGCGAGCTGTGGGAAGAGAGGGAAAACATGCTGATCGCGTCAGTCAACCGCCATTCACCTCTGTCCGTTTTATAATATAATATAATATATCGACATTTTCCATTAAATTCTATTGCAAAGGTCAGATGTGTACAACATTTTGGGAATGATTCTGTTCATGTTTTGTGCAGTGAAACAAAACTTTAAGATTTTATTTTTTATTTTGTGGCTTTAAAATTCATGCATCGGAGGGTTCATTAATGAGTCCAGTGGGAAACTGAGAGCGTGAGACTGAGAGTTGAGTCTCAAACTCCAGCCCTCTAAGCAAGTCAAACATGTTTTTCTTTATTTCTGGATTATATCAAACTGTGAATACATCAATTGATGGAAACGGCGAAATGTGCATTAAAAAAACGCAGTAGAATGCATCTAACTATGATGGAAAACATTAACTGAATAAACAATTTATTATAAACTGATTATGTACCCCTGCTTTACTTCAGTCAGCGGCAGTTTATCAGCTCTTCAACTTCAACATTAATTAACATCGCATTAATATAATTCGCAACTTCGGATGGGAAGCGTAGCTTTTGCCCCATGATGAAGACTCGTGAGGTCTGTACCTTGTTCTGCAGTTGCTGGTTTTCGCTCTGCAGCTCTCGGTTTTTCTGTCTTTGGATGTCCAGTTCAATTTCAGCTTCTCTTCTTAAATCCGTTTCTTGCCGTTTCAGCTGTTTGTCCCGCTCAGCCTGTTTCTGCCGGAGTAAAACCTCCATCTGCGTGCACACAAACACGGGTTGAGGTCAAATAAAGCTTCTAAGAATCAGATCATCATTTGTGCACTTGAATTGAACTTCATTTTAAAAAGCAAATGTAGTACATTTCAGCCACAACACACAAGAGCAGTGTTAAATAAAACTATTATAAACAGGGTGGCACTTTATTTTTACAGTACGTGCCTTTTCAATGAGTAATGGATGTAATTACATGAGTTAAGTTAGTACACTCTAAAAAAAACAACAACCCAAGTTAGGTTAAATATGGACCAACGCAGCGGATGGGTTAAATGTTTGCCCAACCTGCTATTATTTAAAAATGACGACATGGCTGGCTTGAAATGAACCCAAAATAGGTTGTAAATTAAAAAGCAGACTTTAATTCATTAGTAATTTAATAAATATTTATTATTTAATAATTATTTATTAAACATATTAATGCATTTTCATCTCCAACATATTTTGTGTTCATTTTAAGCGAGCAATATATTAATTTTTAATCAATAGTTGAGTTAAATGAAACTTAACCCAACTTGGGTTGTTTTCAGAGCTGCATGATTAATCGTAAAAAGATCGCGATCTCGATTCATGCACCCACGTGATCTTATTTTATTACAAGGGTTCGAGCCTCCAGAGAGCAGATTTGAACCACACATTAGTTATTCCTGTGTTACAAATAGTCAAATTATCACAGAAGTAATGAGATTTCAGCGTTTATAACCTAACTTTAAACTTATATCTATGGTAACGATCTTTTGAAACTCACTTGGCGCGTCAAATAACGGTTGTATCGATTACGCCACTAGATGGCGACAAGTGACTGTTAAAAAAATGTATTTGTCATTGAATCATTCATTCAAAAGATTCGTTCGAAAACATTGATTCATAATGAAACAAGTATTTATTAATGAGTCACTGAATTCATTCAAAATAATTCCCTCAAACAATTAGAGTCTGGCAATTGTATAATATTTTGTCAGAATCTCTAGTAAATGACATGCTATTTTGTTTGCTTGTATATATTCAGAATCGCGGGAGAATCGTGATCTCTTTTTGAGAGAGAAGAACTCAATCAAGAGTGTAGTATCATTACTACAATAAGTACATCGTATGTTCATGCAAAACACGACACGTGCTACCAAAAATAGTTTTCATTCATTAAAATTAAGCTGAAATAAAATACAAATATTAGATGAAAGACTTAATCTTAGGAAGGAAAATGAAAAATGTTGCCCGTCGGTGAAGTTCTAAAATTACTACTAAACTAAAGCTACCAATACAATAACAAATTAAAGCTAAATAAACATCATAATACATAAATCACTTGCATCACATTCTGTCTTATTTACATCTTGAGTGAATTCTTGCATAACACAGTGTTTGTTTTTGTAAAACTGCAGAGTAAAACAGCTAACATGACAAAACGGGGTATGAGATATATTTCATCTCCTTTCATTATGGTTCATTTAGGCCTCATGTGGTAGGAAGAAAGCAAATAAAGCTGTTTGTGTAGTCCTTCACTGACCGTACGCTTTCACATCACGGACAAGGATTTTTCACCGACCGCGGGTTTTGAAATATTGAACTGTCAGCAGCTGAATAAAACGGTTAGAGCAATAATAAACAGCAAAGAGGGAGACGGTGGCATGCCATGTATTTTTAGTCGGGCATGACCAAGGTCACCATGCTTTTCATGGAGCCCAGAGTGCAGACAGTGTGCGTGTGAGAGAACACAACAGGCTCTGTGTCAGCGCGAGTGGTGTGAGAGAGAGACGGCATCTGATGTGTGACAGTGAGAGACCACTTCCAACTAGACGTGGATGCATGTCTGTGTTCGCAGCAGGAAACCGGCGGGTCTTAAATGTAATTTGCTCTAAATCAGACGGCATTCCTCTTAATGCGAGCATGCTGAGGGCAGACCTCAGCCCACATACAAAAATAAAAAAATCAAAGAAATTCAAATCATGAAAACAAAAAAAAGAACTTAAGAGGAAGAAAACGTGCAGGTAGTTCTCTGGGACTGCGTAGTAACGCTATGTTTCCATTTACTTTCATTCATTTGGCAGACGCTTTTATCCGAAGCGATAAAAGTCATTGCCGATAACAAAATATCAAAACAAGTGGCATTTATTCTAAATATATACTATAAACATAGCGCAAGATCACTTGTCAAGCAAAACATTTCACACAAATGATGAAACTTACTGATGTTTGTGAATAATATTCATAATTAATGTGATGAATTCCACCGACTGCAAATTACAAAAGCTTTGAAATATAGTTTTCACTCCCTTGAAATATTTCCATTAGTGGTTTTTGTGTTCACTCACAAACGTTTTCCTAAAACATATGTCATAGTCAACTTTTAAGCCTCTTATATTGGTAAATTTCCTAGGTTATTAGTCGGCTTTTAAGCTTATTATTATACCGGTAAACTCTCTAGCTTATTCCGTTAATTTGGAGTAGTCGTGGCCTAGTGGTGAGGGAGTCTGGCTTTTAACCTGAAGGTTGCAGGTTCGATTCCCACACCGGTAGGAATTGAAGGTGGGGATTGTGATGAACAGCTCTCTCTCCACCTTCAATACCATGACTAAAGTGACCTTGAGCGAGACACGAAACCCCTAATTGTTCCCCTTGTAAGTCGCTTTGGATAAAAGCGTCTGCAAAATGACTAAAAAAATGTAAAAAAATATAATGAGCGACAGTATAAGGAAGAACAGCTTTGATTTTGTGTGGGATAGTTCACCCAAAAATGAAAAAAAAAGATCATTGCTCACTGTCATGTTCTAAACCTGTAAGACTTTCGTTCATCTTCAAAACACAAATGAAGATATTTGTAAGGAAATCTGCTCCTCCATTGAGTCTACGCAACTACCACTTCAATGCTTCAAAAAGTTCATAAAGAATCGAGCGGTTTAGTGCAAGAGAGACGATCCCTTTATATGATGAACATGTTGAATTTAGGTTTTTATTCACATATAAACATTGATCAGCGAACAGAAACGGAAGCTCAAAGACGAGAATGAAGCTTTTACAATCTCTTTATGAACTTTTTAAAGCGTCAAAATGGAAGTTGTCAATGGAGGGACAGAAATCGCTTAGATTTCATCAAAAATATCTTCATTTGTGTTCTGAGGATGAACGAAGGTCTTGCGGGTGTAGAGAGGAATTAATGACTGAAGTTTCATTTTTGGGTGAACGAACCCTTTAAGACGTGTAAGTCTGAGGACTTACAGATATTCTATAGTGTCTTGTTTAAGTAGTTAGTCCGACTTTTTGATGATTCGGGGACTGAGGGTGAACTGAAGTCTACTTGGCTCGATAAAGAAATCAATTTGGAATAGTTTCGGAATGAAACAATCTTGTTCTGAGCAGCCAATCTATAGCCAATAGAATTTCAGTCGCTCCAGAAAAGCGCGATTATGCGATCGCTTGATTTCATGCATAATCAGCATATAAAGTCCGCATATTTATGCGGGGGTCGCGTTTTTTCAAATATGCCGCACTTTCGCCGCATAAATTGCCGATTTCAGCAAGAAAAATATGCGGGGCTAGCATGAGCTCCCTGTATTTTGGTTGCAAAAAAGTCTCATATATCTTAACAGAAAGTTGAAAAATGTTGCGTTTACTTCACACAAGTAAAGCGCCATTATTTTCCCCCGATCGCCATGTGAACCTTATGAAATGACGTGATTACGCGACGTGAACATCATCTGCAAACCCTGCAGTGAAACTGCGATGAAGCAAAAATAAGCGTAAAAGAGCGTGTGAAGCAGTTTCCCGGTGTGTTAAATGACAGTGGGGGCAAATTATTTTGCACTCCGTGCAACTGCGTGTCGGACCACAGACGACGCTGTTTATTAGTAGTGTGTAAAATAATTTACGTTGCACTTTGTGCATCGGAAGCACTTAATTTAACAGAAGGTGTGTGTTTTGTATCGCTACCTCTGTAAAACAGGAAGCACACATTATATATTTTATATTTTATTTATTCATTTTTACAGAAGTTGTTGAATATTCCTTTTGTAAAGCTACAGAACTTGTTTGAGCCACTGTTTTGTAAGTGTTAATGAAGATCTGAAATCAAACAGAATGAGAACTTCAATATTTTGTGATTTAGTAGCTTGAAGTAATAAGAAATGACTCTTGACATGAAGGTAGAGTCTAGTGAGAACAGGATGTTGGTGAATCACCTTTTTTTCCTCTTTTGCATCAAACCGCAGTTTTTGCAAGTTCCCGCAATTTCATCGCATAAAAATACAAAAATATCCCGCATACTCCCATCGCATTTTTTTAAGAAAACATGCTGCATAATCAAGGATTTTGGCCCGCAACAATCACAAAAAAATCAAGTTTTTCTGGAGGAACTGGAATATATAGCCTATATTCTTCCAATCTGGACGAGCAACAAAATTTTTGCATTTTGCAAGTGCATGCAAAAGTTCTTGGGCGAACACAAATGTTTTGAAACATTCTTGAACTACAAGCCAAAAGATGTGAACTGTGAAATTTCCTTCTGATGTATTATGAGCAAATTACCCATCATAAATCAAAAGTGCTCATTATAATTCACCTCATCTCACCTATCAGGTCTGCTTGCGTCGTGTGACCTCACCTTTGAACTGTGCTCCTCTGCAGCTTTCAGACTCGCTTTCAGTCGCTCCAGCTCTCCCACGTGAGCTTTTCTCAACTCCTCCCTGTGAACAGAAAGTCTACAGTAAATTCACCCGCCATATAAATCAACTGAAGACGGCGGATAACATAAATGCATTAGAGAACGCTTTATCATTGAGCAAACTTAAGCATCATTAACGAAATGTCTCGTCTAATTCTGGCTCAAGCTGTCAAACCACTACAACGTGATTAAATGTTTTAATATCACAAGACAGACAGAGGAGAGATATCAGGCGATTGCGACACAAGGTGTTTTAATGAAACAACTGCACAAGACTTCAAAGAGTCTCAGTGACACGTTAACGAGCAGGAATACTTTCTTGTTTCTGATCCAGTTGTTATGGAAACATAATTGTTATTTTAGTTAATTGTCACGTCATAAAACATTCTTATATAAAACTGTGACTAATGTTGGTGTGCAGCCTCAGGGCTGAAGACGAACTGTTGCAAAGGAACCTGGTCAACAAAGTGAGTAATGAGTAACTCACATCGATTGCTAAAACTTCGCAGTTTGATTGACAGGCGATCTGACCAATCATAACCCCGAATCCGGCATTTTGTCAGACAAAGCAGTCAGGGGAGTTAGTAGATTAACGTTGGTGAACTTGAACTTGAAAAATTGTGTGTCGTCACGTCTTTCCGCGCTTGAAACAACATATTGCGAAGGGTCAAATTCACCATTCACGCTGACCAAAAAAAAGTTGTTTCTTCCTAAAACCGTACACCTGTTTTTTTTTTTTCTCAGAAAATTGTTAGTTATTAGCTTTCATGTTAGAGATCTTTTTAATTTGCACCACATCCTGAGCTCTGTAAAATGCATCTTTTATCATGCCCAAAAATAAACAGTATAATGCAAAGAAATACAATTTCAATTTCTTTTTGCATTTAATAAAATATGAGAAAATACATCAAAATACAAGTATAAACATATACACTTCCATTCAAAAGTTTATGGATAGTAAGATTCTATTTCATTTGAATTTTAATAATAAGAAATTAATATTTTTATTTAGGAAGAATGCATTAAATTGACAGTAAAGGCTCTATTTTGAACATTCTATCTAAAATATGAACTGTTTTCAAGATTGACAATAATCGGAAATGTTTCATGATTTCTGAGGGATCACGTGACACTGAAAATTCACAGACATATATTACATTTGAAAAAATATTCAAACAGAAAACAGCAATTTTAAATTGTAATAATATTTCACAATATTACTGTGCTCTGTTTGTCGTCATATACATGAAAAATCCGTTTTCTATCAAAAACAAAAAAAAATATTACTCAACAATAATGTATAAATCAAAAAAAATCTAAAATATATTAATTTAAGGACGTTTTTAAGAATAAAAACACTAATTGAGAATAGAATACAGACAGCAGACATGGCTGACAGACATTCCTTCTCTCTTCCTGTTTGTCGTCATTTTTAAACCGTGATTACAGTTTGACTCATCAAGAGTGAAGCAAAAGCCTTAGAAAAGCTCTTCTGCTATCAGCCGAGACAGACAGCGGGGATATGAGGAACGCCGGTGACTAGACACGCAGACAGAAATTCCATTTTTACAGCACATTCCTCTGTGGCTCAAACATTCCTCCCATGAGACACAAACCGTGACTTCGTAGACAGACTACTTCCACAAAAACAAACACAAACAGCTCAGGAGAAACATCAAAGTCCAAACAGACTGACGCTCCATCCACACACCCTGACCCAACCTCTCGCAGTTAAAACGTGTCTTGAATATGACATTCAGCATATTTTAGACCTCAAATGAGTATAACTTTGATTCACCCTTAATGGACGTTTCCGTCATTCCCCTGAGACGCAGAGAGGAAACTAGAGTGAGCGAGCAAAAGATTCCAGGCGTATTCTCTTCTTTTTCCACTCAAACGTCTCATCTCGCCGGTCTAGGGGTTTACGTGCCGTGAGGCCGCATACTATTAATGTTAGATAGTTTGGGGACCGACAGACACGCGGCTCTCTGACAGCAGTTGTGCGACGGGTCTCGAGAGAGCCGGCCTATAATGGGGGATGTCTGGAAGAAGTGGCTCTCAGAAACACAAGTGTTAAATAGACCCAGTCTGGAATGTCCACACTTCACTGCACTTGTGTAATCAAATCAATGGAAAAATATCAGAGTGGCAGATAGAAAGCAAATGCTCTGAAAATGGAAGAAATTGGAAGGAAGGAGAGGGGGAAAAAAATATATATATCACATGACTAAAAAGTTCTGAGAGAAGTTCTTTGGCATTTTTTTTTAATACAGCTTTGAGGTCAGCGTTACTAAATGTGTCACTAATACAATAAAATGTTCAATTTTTCACATCATATTCTTTAATATCGCAATTTTACACTACTATAAAAGGTTATAAGATTCAGTGTTGTTGTGTTTTTTTTCAAATTACAAAAAGAACATTCAATACAAATCAATAAAATGTAAATTATGAAGAACAATTATACAGTGTTTCTTCTAATATCTAGATTAAATGAAATATTTTTCATTATTATACTTATGTTTTCTTCAAGATAGATCAAAAATAATTGTTTAATGCTTTAAAAAGGTATTTGGTGTATTTGCGTTCCCCTCGGAAAGTCTGCATTTGCTCACAAAGAACACATGTTTTGCCAGGGAACACAAAGTTTCTTGAGGAAATATGCATATCCAGGTATATGATATATCTTACTATCTCTATGACAACACATGTAAACATTCACAAAAAAAAAAAAAAGAACTAAGCTGTGTCCGAAACAACTCCATATCCACTCTATCCGGTGTTGGCCATTCTATAACCACAATTCTCTCTGATTTCGAGTGTACGTTCGATGCTGAAGCACTTTTTCCCAAAATCCGATGCGGAGAGGACTGAGAGCGCGTGTGAAAGAGCGGAGTGTAATCCAGAGATGACTTTACAGCCCTTTTATTTCTGCTTTAACATTTATTTCATGTTAGTTCTATTGTTTTTTTGTTGTTTTTTTAATTAATTATTACTCGAATAAAACCTACTAAAATATAGAGACATTATTATATAGATGAATTTAAAAAAACTTAATATATATTAATAAGTAAAATATATATATATATAAATATTATTTTTGTTATTAAAATATATTATGTAGGCATTAACTCAATGTAATGTTACTAACAGCAAGGTGTTTTAATAATTTAAGGCACTGTTGTTAACTTATTAAACTTTAAGAGATAATAATTAAGTGGATGATTAAAAAAATACTCGTTAATCATCTGTAGCGTGACGTAATCATAACTGAAGAGGGTGAAGCACCATGTCATCTATGAGTGTGAGAGTTTCTTACTAACTAAAAAAAACATTTGTTTGAAGTTTTTTCATAGTGTTTAATGATTATGAACAAATATCAATCATGACAAACCAATTACATAATCGCTGAAACTATAAAAATATGTATGACTACAAAATAAAGTCATCATGAGTCTTATTATTATTATTAACATTATTTTATTTATTTTATAACGGAAGTACCATGTAGGATAAAAGTAGTTTCGATCACGTGTCGAGCCGTTTCTGCGACAGCTCAGTGTGCGTCAGCGTCCGAATTCACTCGCTTCATTTCGTTCGCTCCCTGCAAATATAGTGCACTCACACTATATAGGGATTAGTGCACTCGGACACATTCATTTTTGCTTATTAGTGTGGTTAAATTGGATCACTGAAGGTCAGCCGCAAAGACACCGGTTCACAAAGTGAGAAAAAGTTGAGGAATACTGAATCTGTTTTTGTGCAAGTCTCACTTTTGTCTCACTTTAATGCATCCTTGCTCACTAAAACTATCATTTCTTTAAATATATATATATATATATATTTTTTTTTTTTTTTTTAAATCCCCAAACTTTTGAATTAGAAAGTAAATCTTTGTTTCTAAAATGGGCTAAGAGTGATGGCGTCATCTCTCGCTCTCTGAAGTGTTTTTGGTAGTGTTTGGGGGGTGATTGTGGTTGTGTGACCCTGAGCTGTGCGTGTGGGAGACCAGAAGTGAAGAGTTACTCACTCTCACTCTCTCTGTCTATAAAACACATCAACAGTGTTATTGTGATCCATGCGGATGCATGAAAGAGGGGTTTGTTCTTATGATTCAGTGCTTGTAAAAAGGCTGAAGCGGTAGTTGTTTGGTGGGCGGGAATACTGGAGAGCTGAGGGACAAAATGTCCTCTATGGAGCAGAGCAGGGGTCAGAATCTGTTCTGCTTTAGTAGACTGAAACGCACAAGCGGGGACGGGGATAATTGGCGAAGCGTGGTTACTGCAGAGCCCTGTTATTGTATGACTGAGAATATGTGCGAGAAATTGCCTTTTATTGTCCCTCTGAACTGAAACAGCATGTTCAGTTCAAGCTCACGGTCAGGACATTTTGTTAACTTCTCTGCACTTTAACAAACCGTTTATTCTTCTTTCACACAATGCCTCAGAAACACTGGTGTGTGGTGGACGTCTGAAGGCACAGTTCACTCTTCTGGGTTTTCCTTAATCCACTTTCATTTGATGTTTACAGTATTTGGTTTAAAGGGTTAGTCACCCAAAAATGAATTTTCTGTCATTAATTACTCACCCTCATATCGTTCCAAACCCGTAAGACCTTCGGAACAGAAATTAAGATATTTTTGATGAAATCCGAGAGCTTTCTGATCCCCCAAAGACAGGATCGTAATTACAGTGGTTCAACCTTAATGTTATGAATTGACGAGAGTACTTTTGTGCGCAAAAATAAATAAAAAACTACTTTATTCAACCATTTCTTCTCTTCCGGGTCAGTTTTTGATGCTGTTTACGTTGTAGACACTAGGGCTGCGACAAACGATTATTTTGATAATCGATCAGTTGGTCGGTTTTTCTTCGATTAATCGGATAAAGTACCTATTTTCTTTTTTTTTTATTGGCAAAACACACCATTCCACATCCTGTCCAGTGCTGTCCTTCAAACAAACGTGCCCACTGAATGCTATGCAAACATATATTGTCAATATAGCTGTATGCAAAAGGACAGTTTAAACCCTACATTAAAAATGAAGATAATTCTGTTGCTTTGCCCAACAACCAATGCATCATGTTCTCACGCAGTGAAAAATACATTGTGTAGCAAAGAGGACACTGACTACGTATGAAACAGTTTCATATTTAAAATATTGTCATTTTTTAAAGAAGTTTAAACACTAAATAGAGTCTAGTGTGTGTTTAATGTGTGGTGACAGATCGCTGTAGCTCCTCGATCGTCTCTTCATACTAGTTCATTTATAGCATCAACTAAACATGAATGAACATCAGAAGGAATGTTGTTTCAAAAGACGTGAGGACACACAATTTATCAAGTCCACCAACGTTAATCTACTAACTGTCGGACAAAATGGCGGATTCAGGGTTAGGATTGGTCAGATCGCATGTCAATCAAACTGCGAAGGGTCAATTTTAACGATAATAATGAAAAACAAAAACGCAAACTCAGGATTAACATAAGAGGAACACTGGACACAGTAACTGTTATTGTCATTTCTTTATCCTTACATGCTGTAATAAAATACTGGAATTACATGTTGACTTTTAAACCAAAATGTAACGCCCAACAACAGACACTTCAGCAAAATTCATATTTTTGCACTGAACTTCGGTTGTCTTCCTCTCTAATGCATCTCGACTGTCAGGACGAGCCCTCATGCAAAATGGAAACACTTTGTAATACTTCCAGATAAGGATATAAAAGTTTTCCACTGAGGAAGCATTGACACATTATTGTTGTTGCAGCTCTAGTAGACACAGTGCAATGCTTCCGGGCTCTACGTCAGAATGCCGACACCGTATTGGCCTGCGTCAGCTTCACACATGCTCACGCTTTTGCCATAACCCACTTTACATTCACACCATGTTAGGATTTCTATGAGAAATCAATGAGAGGCTGCACTGCCTCCGTATTCCTCCGTATTCCCGGACAAAACACTCTTGCTTAGAATCAATATCAAACATAATACAAAAACTGCTCAGTTTATCTACAATCAAAAGAAAAGCTATCATGATTTATTTGTTCATGTCTACGTCTAGGTTCACTTCTTACTGCAAGTATTTGTGATTATTACTGCTTCTGAGGGCCTCTGTGCCTTTAAAGACCAGTTCACACCGACAGATGCCGACAACTGACACTTTGTTGGGTTTTGTCGGATCAGTGTGTTAACCCGTCCCCGTTGGTTATCTCTCTTGTTTTCCATCGTTTGAATCAAGTTGAATCAGTGTTTTTCGGGTTGTGGATTGTCTGAGAAGTGACATACTGCAATCTGGTGTCTGTCAGCAATGGTCGGTGTCTGCGTGAAATAACAATATGATCAAGCTCTGTTTTTGGGCTGAGTCTGACATCACTGTTCCTCAGCGGATGACAGTTTAAGCACTCATTTCCATCTTATTACTCAAACATCTGCGACCTCTGACCCCACCTCACCTGCAGCACAAGTATGAGCTTGCCTAACGAAGCCCATGTCTGACTCTTCAATGACTAGATCAATACATTTTTAGAAAAGCAAGTGTTTGCCTTGGGCTGAACTGAATGGTGTTGAAAAGCAGTGGACCTCTTGACAACTGAAGGAACATTTTTGAGAAAGAGTCTTCGCTGTAGTATATAAGAAGGTCAGGCACGAGTAGACGAGTAACAGTAGAAAACACTGCATACTACAACTTCAACACTAGAAAATATTCATAAAACATAGTGAAGCTTCATGGTTGACAGCTTCTAGTTGTTCTTGGCAATGACCAATGTATGGTGGCCCAGTAGTGCACAACACAATGAAAATAAAAAAGCAAACATAAGTTCAACACAAAGAAATAAAGCCACAACACAACGAAACAAAAACGAAATTGTGCTGTGGCTCGATTTCATTGAGTTGTGGCTTTATTTCATAGTGTTGTGGCTTGATTTCGTTGTGTTGTGGCTTGATTTCGTTGTGTTGTGGCTTGATTTCGTTGTGCTGTGGCTCGAGTTCGTTGTGTTGGGCTTTATTTCATAGTGTTGTGGCTTGATTTCATTGTGTTGGGCTTTATTTCGTTGTGTTGTGGCTTGATTTTAATGTGTTGTGGCTTGATTTTAATGTGTTGTGGCTTGATTTCAATGTGTTGTGGCTTGATTTTAATGTGTTGTGGCTTGATTTCGTTGTGTTGGGGCTTGATTTCGTTGTGTTGTGGCTTGATTTTAATGTGTTGTGGCTTGATTTCAATGTGTTGTGGCTTGATTTCATTGTCTTGGGCTTTATTGTGTTGTGTTGTGGCTTGATTTCGTTGTGTTGTGGCTTGATTTTAATGTGTTGTGGCTTGATTTCATTGTGTTGGGCTTTATTTCGTTGTGTTGGGGCTTGATTTCGTTGTGTTGGGCTTTATTTCGTTGTGTTGTGGCTTGATTTCGTTGTGTTGTGGCTTGATTTTATTGTGTTGTGGCTTTATTTCGTTGTGTTGTGGCTTGATTTTAATGTGTTGTGGCTTAATTTCATTGTCTTGGGCTTTATTGTGTTGTGTTGTGGTTTGATTTCGTTGTGTTGTGGCTTTATTTCGTTGTGTTGTGGCTTGATTTCGTTGTGTTGTGGCTTGATTTCGTTGTGTTGTGGCTTTACTTCATTGTGTTGTGGCTTGATTTCGTTGTGTTGTGGCTTTATTTCGTTGTGTTGTGGCTTGATTTTATTGTGTTGTGGGTTGATTTTGTTGTGTTGTGGGTTGATTTCATTGTCTTGGGCTTTATTGTGTTGTGTTGTGGCTTGATTTCGTTGTGTTGGGCTTTATTTCGTTGTGTTGTGGCTTGATTTCGTTGTGTTGTGGCTTGATTTCGTTGTGTTGTGGCTTGATTTTGTTGTGTTGTGGCTTGATTTCATTGTATTGTGGCTTGATTTCGTTATGTTGTGGCTTGATTTTATTGTGTTGTGGCTTGATTTTGTTGTGTTGTGGCTTGATTTTAATGTGTTGTGGCTTGATTTCAATGTGTTGTGGCTTGATTTCATTGTCTTGGGCTTTATTGTGTTGTGTTGTGGCTTGATTTCGTTGTGTTGTGGCTTGATTTTAATGTGTTGTGGCTTGATTTCATTGTGTTGGGCTTTATTTCGTTGTGTTGGGGCTTGATTTCGTTGTGTTGGGCTTTATTTCGTTGTGTTGTGGCTTGATTTCGTTGTGTTGTGGCTTGATTTTATTGTGTTGTGGCTTTATTTCGTTGTGTTGTGGCTTGATTTTAATGTGTTGTGGCTTAATTTCATTGTCTTGGGCTTTATTGTGTTGTGTTGTGGTTTGATTTCGTTGTGTTGTGGCTTTATTTCGTTGTGTTGTGGCTTGATTTCGTTGTGTTGTGGCTTGATTTCGTTGTGTTGTGGCTTTACTTCATTGTGTTGTGGCTTGATTTCGTTGTGTTGTGGCTTTATTTCGTTGTGTTGTGGCTTGATTTTATTGTGTTGTGGGTTGATTTTGTTGTGTTGTGGGTTGATTTCATTGTCTTGGGCTTTATTGTGTTGTGTTGTGGCTTGATTTCGTTGTGTTGGGCTTTATTTCGTTGTGTTGTGGCTTGATTTCGTTGTGTTGTGGCTTGATTTCGTTGTGTTGTGGCTTGATTTTGTTGTGTTGTGGCTTGATTTCATTGTATTGTGGCTTGATTTCGTTATGTTGTGGCTTGATTTTATTGTGTTGTGGCTTGATTTTGTTGTGTTGTGGCTTGATTTCATTGTCTTGGGCTTTATTGTGTTGTGTTGTGGCTTGATTTCGTTGTGTTGTGGCTTGATTTCGTTGTGTTGTGGCTTGATTTTAATGTGTTATGGCTTGATTTCATTGTCTTGGGCTTTATTGTGTTGTGTTGTGGCTTGATTTCGTTGTGTTGGGCTTGATTTCGTTGTGTTGGGCTTGATTTCGTTGTGTTGTGGCTTGATTTCGTTGTGTTGAGGTTTGATTTCGTTGTGTTGTGGTTTGATTTCGCTGTATTGTGGCTTGATTTCGTTGTGTTGTGGCTTTACTTCGTTGTGTTGTGGCTTTACTTCGTTGTGTTGGGCTTTATTCCATTGTGTCATGAACTAATGCTTTTTTGTACTACTGGGCCACTGTACCAACGAGCTGATCAGCCATTTTCTTGCACAGATATGATCCAAATAATTGGCAATACCCTAACAATTCCATAGCAACCACCCAACACCATTACCAGGCAAGCATGGACATCAACACATGAGAAGTGAGTGGCATGGCAACAAGACCATTAGCCGACGCAACAGCTGAGGTGTAAACAGGTGAGGATGAACATAACACTAAGTGAAAGACAGAGAAGACAAGCCTGCGCTGTTGGTTGCTAACAGACAGGAAGACCTCAGGGACAGAGGAGTGTATACAAACAACATCAGACATCCAAACACATAACCAGCTGGGACGTAACAAAAGCTCAATAACAGAGAAAACAGAAACTCAAGACACAGGTGGCCATTGATACACTAATCAAGGAGAAGACAGATGTGAACTGTCTTGCAATTACCCTGATGAACAGGTAGAAAAGAACAATGGAAGATCTAATAGAAATGGAGGAAAAGAGGCCATTCATACAGAATGCGATTTTGAATTTAAAACCACGAGTGGGAAGAGTGGAATGGGAAAGATGCATGTTTTAAAAACTTTTAACTCATGAGAATAATGTCTCATGAGTGTAGAGCAGCGAATGATGAAAGTGCAATGGTCAAACAAGTCAGTCTAGCGCATGTTGAGAAACATAAGAAAACAATGGAATGCAAAAACATTTTATGTGATTAAAAACATGACACATGACCAATGTGCAGTCTAAAGATTTTTTTAAAGTAGTCAGGTCTGTCTAGTGCAATGCTACAGAAAAACAATCGAAAAGCAGCACAGTAGCTGTGCTTACATGGACCCTAATAATACGACAGTAATCAGGCACTATTAGCACAGCTGGAATAATGTCAGAAGAAGTCACATGTAGCCACATCACTCAGAAAGAATTGGCCAAATCCGACTGCAAGGGATGCTTTAAACCTTTTCTAATCCAAAGTAAACACTTGATTGGATTGAAACCCAAAACTGGAAAGCTTTGCGTATGTGCAATGATGTAGAAATGACGCACGGGAACAAGCCGTTATTGTTGTTGGATATAGTGTCATATCATCATTCTAAAATGATCCTTCAATGATTCAGATTGAAACAAAAAGTGTCCATGCTTCAGGGATCGTCCACACAGAAGACAGTGGAATAAAAAACAGTGCAAGGCAGGGTTGCCAAGTCCATGGTTTTCACAAACTTTTGAAGGTTTGAAATATTGTATATATTACGTTTGACTTAAATGCTTGAATTGGAAGATAATATATTCTATACCAATGATAAAACAGTGCTGGATGTTCAGTTTTGTGAAGGAGGGTCACTGTAGAAAACCTTTCAGTGGTGTTTATGATCACTACGATATAGTGTATAAATGTGACCATAAAATATGTATTTTAGGAATGGAAATGGCATATTTTGAGTTTAATATTGGGATATTTTTTTCATTAGTCTTGGAGGGCCACTGTCCTGCAGAGTTTAGTTGCAACTTGGCTCAACACATCCGTCTGGAAGTTTCTAGTATGTCTAGTAAGCACTTGTTTAGCTGGTTCAGGTGTGTTTGATTGGGGTTGGAGCTAAACTTTGCAGGACAGTGGTCCTTCAGGAGCAGGATTGGACACCCCTGCTTTAAAGATTTGGGGTTTTTTTTTTACTTCTCTTACGTTGGCGTCAAAGATACGCAAAGATGTGAGCGCAATGCACATGTCAGTCAAGTGCTTAGTGAAAAAGCAGCGAAACAAGGAAATATCAGTGCAGTGTGAGTATCAAAATGCGAGACGCCGTTTCAGAATGCGTGCGATGGTCAAACACGTGGCAAGCTTATGAGAAAAACAATGGAACGCAGCACGTTCGGGGTTGTTCACCGGCTGTCTTTTACGGTGTTCTAAAAACATGACGGTAAAGTTAAAATAAGTTCAGCTCTTAAAAATTGTGTGTCTTGAGAACTTCCATTCAATTGCCACGTTTTTAAACAGAAAAACATTATCATGTCATGCCTGATAACACCTCTTAATCCAGGTAATATTCCAGTACAGCTGTTGCTGGTTTGTTTTAACATTGTAAACGAAGACAGATAGAGAGGAAACAGGTTCGCCAACAGTGAGTCACATCCTACACGTCCCGACGTGTCGACAGACTATTGAGAGGAACAGGTGGGATGGAGGGATGCAACAGAGAAAGAGAAGAAAAAAAAAAGCTGTAGTGTGGCTGAATACAAAGGTATTTGAGTGTAGCAAGCAGCACTTTATTTATTCTCTCCTGCTGTGGAGTGTGACTGACCGGCGAGTGTGTTTGTCTAACAGACCTCTCCTGCTGTAAAGTGGACCGGGCCACTCTCAGGTCCTTCATCTCGCCCTCCGCCCGCTCCAGTCTCCGGGTTACCTCCTCCTCTTTCTGTTGCCACGCCAACAGCTGCTCCTGCATGGACTCGCATCATTGTTGACATGACAACCGCCTCTCCTCCTTCTCCCTCAGGTCTTGGGACAGCCTTCAGGGGAAAGCGTGAACACATCGACTCACGACACATGCAACCGTTTAAAACCACATAAAAGCTAGATATCTAGATACACCAAATCAATAGCTTTGTTCTGAAACCAAGAGTGCCGCTTCACTGCGTACTGTCTACACACATCAGTATATGCAGTGGTTTGGATGCTGGCTCCTAAGTTAAGTAAGTTACCATGTGCAAATATTCACAGTTGATTCCAATGGCACATGTTTCTATGCAAACACAACAACTGAGCACAAACAATACTTAGCACACACAAGTAAAGGGTTAAATAATTAGTAGATTGAATTATTTTTATCTGTTTGTTTTAGTATTGAATGTATTGAAGTCTCCCTAAGGGCTGCATTTATTTGATCAAAAATACAGTAAAAACAGTAATATTGTGAAATATTTTAAAAATTTAAACTTATTTGAATTATCGGCATCATTACTCCAGTCTTTAGTGTCACACGATCCTTTAGAAATCCTTCTGATATCCTGATTTGCTGCTTATATAATTATTATTATATCAATGATGCAAACAATTGTGCTGGAAATCTTATTTTCAACATAATAAATGTCTTTACTGACAGTTTTCATCGATATATTGTGTCTTTGCTGAATAAAAATCCTAATTTCTTTAAAACGAACGATTAAATGCTCATGTGAACCTATATTTGCACAATCCCTTACAAGTGATTTAATTTTATGCAACACTTCAATAAACAAGAAGTTGATATTAGGTAACTTACATTTTAAGACACAATATTACCGGTTACTTTGCAACGCCAAATGTAAATCAGAATGAAGTGTGTCATGAGCTTGGTGTTTCATTGCTAAAAGAATAAAATTGCTTGAATGAATCAGTTAATGATTTAATGACTGGTTCATTACAACAGTCACTTGTTTTGCTCGTGAATGAATTGGTTGAAAAAATGATTCAATGCCTAACTCCTAAAGACAGACACCTGTCGCCACCTACTGGTGAAACCAAGAAAAAGTAACTTGATTGATACCTACCTCTGCCTAGTGAGCACACCTTTGCTAGACACCTGACCCCTTATTTTCATCCACAAACACTCTTAAAGAACAAAATCATGAGGGTCTGTCTGCAGTACCGGACACTAATATAAGATGGATAACAATCGTAATGTGAGAACAGAATGTGGTCCTAGCTGCCGTTACTAGCCAAATTTTGTGGGCAAAAAAGATCTGTTGTCTATTGTCAATTCAGTCGTGATGTACGAAGCACAGTTCACACATAAATCGCTTTCACACCAAGTAGGTTTCTTTTGGGAATCTGTGTGGGGAATCTTTTAACACTCACACAAATTCCAGATTGTGTGGACTCCTATTGAAATGACTGGGTTTTGCAGACAAAAATTCAAAGAACAACAGCCAATGTAGTCTCAGCATGAGAAGTCAAGCCCACGGACCGTTGGCTGAACGTCTGAAGCATTTACATTTAATCATTTAGCAGACGCTTTAGTCCTTTTACGAGGACAACAATGGAAGCAATCAAACCAACAATAGGGCGACAATATGCAAGTGCTCTGACTAGATCCAGTCAGTCCATGAGCAAATTATTTATTTATTTGATGCATAAGGCACACAAAATTGAGGAATTTCAAAGTCGTCATCTGATTGGTTGAATTCTCCAGGATAGGAGACGTGTATGTCGCCTTCTTTAACGGTCTGCCTGGAAACAAAGCAGCCAAAATCCCTCATGGAAGAAGAAAGCTGTTGTGCTTACAACTGACAATGAGAGCTTGTCAAGAAGTCGCAGCATAGACTCTTTAAAATACATCCAAGATGTATTGTATTGTAAGTTCTGTTACTGTGATTGGTTGCTTTACATGTCAGTCCGACGGCCTCTCGACGGTCTCGGCCAATGAAAGCTGCTATGAAGTCCAGATCCGAGACGAACTAAGTTGTTAGTATTTGGTAGAAATACTGCTTTGCTTGCACTTTTTTCAGACATACAATTTTGGTGAGTGGCGTCGTCACAAAAACAACGAGTGTCCAAGAAATGCAGCCCTGGGAACAGGCATATGTATGATGACGAAGTTGAGGTGGAAGGGTCTCCTGAAAAAAAAAAAAAAAACATTTCTATTTCTCTCCCTTTATCGCTCTTTTCCCTGCAGGACAAAACTTGGAAATTCCCAAACACAGCCGATCTTATCTGTTGGCCTCCGGATTGAGGAAGACGCTTTGGGAAAAGGTGTGATAATGACACACTTCCCCATGAGCAACAGTTATCGCTTAAAGATCAGACAGTTTCCTCCACAAGACAGTGCGGCAGCAACATCTCGTCTAAGAGGAACCAGGCAGCCAAAAAAAGGGTCTGGCATGGCCTTAGATCTGAGCTGGTGTCCTTAAGTCAGACGAAGATAAGCGCCATCCCACAGGCACGCTCACATCTGTGGATTTTTTTTTTGTACGCCTGAATCCCGTGGATAAAACGTTTTCCCCAAAGTATACACTGGCTTCTTTGGAATGCCTAAACAATTAAGGAAATGCTGAAGCTTAACATATGTTCACTATAAAGTTAAAGACGGAATGAAAGCAATGTGGGGAGCACATGGAGTCAAGGAGTCACTTTTCCGTACTTTTTGAGTATAGAAGAGTGAGAACCGTGGTTAAAGATGACAGGGGTCGGATTTAAAATAGATTCAGCCTGATATCTGTCATCAGAATAAATCATTAGCGCCTGTGACATATGAGTCTACTTTGCAGATATCGTGGCTCCGTCGAGATGGTGAAAATTAAAGGAGCTTTGAAAACCGAGATGTGAGGAGTGCGTATGCGTATGCGTGCGTGTGTGTGTGTGTGAGGTGCGGGAAACTCTGAAACCCGAAGCCCTGCGAGTGGGAAGTGCTTCACACGCAGCTTAAGCCTGCTGACACGTTACAGAATTTAATATCTATATAATATCACTCCGTTTGAAACAGAGCTGTGATACATGGAGCGGAGGGGGAGGGCACACAGAACATCACGCACATACGTGCCGCTTTCTAAGCTCAAAGGCATCGGGTCCTCTTTCATCAGGTCCTTTTTCTCTCATCCTCTGTCCTTTATCCTCCTTTTTCAGTACTAAGCACTGCAAAAATGTTTTAACTTTTGCTCAAATGAGATTTAACTTAAAATCCAAATAACGATGCGTTTAAATACATTATTAGTGTGTTTTTATATCTCAGGTCTCTTTGCCCTCTGTGGCAAGCTTTCATGTCTTCGCAGCCGTTCTTTATCTGCACGTCGTCCTCGCTCCATCTCCGAGCAATCATGACAAACAGCACTGCAAACCACAGCCAGGAATGTGCATCAATCCACGGACACACTTGCAGATGACTGACAGACACTAACAAACTCTGCCTCTGCCGCACATAAACACCCAGACGCACACACTCACCACACTTTTACATAGGCAAACATGATCGCACCCTAGTCAAACGAATACACAATAGTCCATGGTTGTGTGCAGTTTAGTGGACCGTGACATCAATCAAAACATACGAAATGTGACCAAAGATGCCTGGCGTATTCTATTTATAGCTTCCAGGTGAGTGAGTTCAGTACTACTTTGTGATTGACATAAAAAATCCTTAGAATTAGCTGTCAACGTAAATAGTGTGGTTAACAATTATAATAGTTTAAATACCAAACACTAGATGGCGCAGGCTGATGGGACACAACCTGCCGACGATTACGTCGTTAATCACATGGCACAAGCTGACTGGGTCAGCCGATGAGCTTCCTGCTCGACATTTAAATAGTTGGTCAGCGTTTGCTGTGGCAGCTTACAGCGTGTTTTCAGAGAAACCCTCCACCTTCCCCAGCTCCACCTGTATAGGTCATTTCATGTATGCTATTTGTGCAGCAGCAGCACGTATTATTTGCTCACAAAAGCATGTCTGTGTATGTATTTGTCTCTGTACTTGCTCTGGCGGCAGCGTAGCACATCTGTTCTACCGAGACCAAATGCATTTACGTTGTCATGCTGAACTCTTCTGAGAGTTGTCATAACAGTAAATTTAAAGGGGTAGTTGATTGTTTCACATTTTTAGCGTTAGTTAGTGTGTAATGTTGCTGTTTGACATCTGCAAAGTTACGACGATCAAAGTTCAATGCAAAGGCATTTTCTTTTACAGAAATCACTACAACAAACGGCTGGGAGGGACTACAACAAGCTTCTTCCTGGGTTGGTGACATCACTAACCCTAAAATTTACATAAACTCCACCCCTGAGAACATGCAACAAAGGGGGCGGGGCCATGTTGGGCTGCTTTAGAGAAGAGGAAGAGTTGTTGTAGTAGAGTGCTGTTGATGCCGTCATTTTACGTCGGACTGCTTCACAAACGAGGGTCAAAATTACATCAATTTATCCACTAACCGTTCAGAAACGTCTAAAAGTTGGAACTTCTTCCATCAGTGTCGACTCCGGTTTGAACAATGTAAGGATGAACACTTTGCTCATTTTGTCAGCGTGAGATTCTCCAGCTTTGTTGTTGTTGAGCTGTTAAAGGGGAAAGGGGCTTCTGGAAAGGGGGCGGGGAGCAGCAGCTCATTTGCATTTAAAGGGACACACACAAAAACGGCGTGTTTTTGCTCACACCCAAAGAGGGGCAAATTTGACAAGCTTTAATAAATGATCTGTGGGGGATTTTGAGCTGAAACTTCAGACCCATTCTGGAGACACCAGAGACTGATATTACATCTTGTGAAAGGGGCATTAAAGTTCCCTTTAAAATTCATTTATAAAGAATATTTGAACTTTTTTTGCATATATTAATTCTTAGTTCAAAATGAAATCTCTGCTTTTGGTTTCAGACACTGATATCATGGCAAATCGAAGCACAACCGTGTGATTTTTTTCATTGTACCTCTCTATGGCAGCAGTCTGTTTGCTCCACAACATTTGCAGATCCTCCTTCTCCACAGACTTTATCCTGAAAGACAACAGAGATGTGTTTTTATTTAAAGCAGCGACCGCTAACATCTGTTCCCTCTTTCCTCTATTGCCTCTGAGCTGAGAGATACTGAAAAAATTCCTCTTCCCCAAAAAAGTCACCCAAGCATGTCCCTCTGGCATCCGCTTCTAACACCAGCATCTCAGCGTGAGCAGCTAAACAATGGCGTGTAAACGAGTGTAGCCTGGGGCACGTCCATGTGTGATGTTAGCAGGTACCAGCGAGGGTATAATGGGTGTTGAAATCTCACTGAGAGAGAGGGAGAAGGTGAAGAAAAGAAAGCAGGTGGAAAAGAGACGGAAACCCAATCTGACATACAGCTGTTAAGTGTTATGTTATTTTCTGTAACGTCGCTCTGTAGTTTGAGTAATAATACGAAACTCGGTTAGTGAGCACAGAAGTGACAAGTGTGTACGTGGGAGTCTAATAAAACACAGAACCAAAGCCGTAGTGGCGCCGAGTGAAAAAAATAATCATTATCAAGATATTTAGGTCACGTATTTTTGCAAATTTCTCAGGTGTTTTATACGCTAACATTCACAGAGAGGTTTTTTCAGGTCATTCTATTATTCACTTTTCATGTTAACACTTTATAACAAGGGTTTTGTTAAAGGGGTTATGAGACGAAAAATCTAAATTGCCTTGATCTTTTGACATATAAAAGGGTCTTTGAAGCTTTAAAATATCCTGCAAGTTTCATCGCTGAAAACGTCCTCTGCATAAACAAGGCATTCGTTTGAGCGAGCTCCAAAAATGGCTTGTTTTGGTCTCTGTGACAGCAAACGCATTTGCATATGACTTCCTCCTCAATGATTAGTTACACATCACTGCACCACAGGCCACGCCCACTGCCGTTCAGTCACTTAACGGCTTTCATTCGCTTACAGAACGATCCCCGTGTCGGGTTATTTTAACGGCGCCCCGGATGAGGTCGGAGGATTATCTACAACACTTCCACTGCATTTATTAATCTTAATGTTAAACACTACAAATCCTTGCTGAGAAGTGTTGCCCTTCTTATTCAGGACTCTTCACAATAATCTGCAAAGCGGACTTTGTAGCCGCAAGTCAGAAGTCTGGCTAAGCGAGACTATTAATATGCTAACAGTGGGCTTTTGTGTGCCCGTGTGTATGAGCGTGCTTTCGTTTAATGTGTGCCAGGCAGCGTTTACATGCGTGTCTATCACTCTGTCATTGCTTTGACTCATTAATTCACCGTGACATTCTCAAACTCTGCATGCTCGTCAAGCAGTTGTGTCATGCAAACATTCTTGTTTTTCTTTCATGGTCGGGACTTGAAATCGATTGTATTATAAAAAATAATAATATAATCTTACATATTATAATATACAAAGGACTTGCCGTTGATTTTGCTCATTTATTGTAAGTAATATAATATAATTAATATACTGTAATTAATAGAATATCATATTTTCTATTCCCTACCCATAAAACTAACCCTCAAAAAAAAAAAAAAAAAAAAAAATCAGCATTATTGTAACATTATTTGGTTAATATTTGAAGTAGTTAAGTTCGAGAAGTTAATATTCGATATGAGAGATTTTTTCAGTTATCGGCAGTGACAAAACAAAACAATGTTCTTCTGCAAAATGCATGCGGTTTCGTTTTTAACCACTAGAGGGCTGAAAGTTACATAGTGGACCTTTAATATCTATTTTTCACACTGTACATTACAATGCATTGTAGCATTGAAAAGGATTCATTTAATTTATTTTATACAAAATAACGCCGTGGTCTGTAAGATTTTTTTAATCGTTTTTAGTCTCTTCTGCTCACCAAGGCAGCGTTTGCACTGAACAAAAATAGAACGGTAAAATAACTCATTTTAATATTAATATATTTTAAAATGTAATTTACTCCTGTGACTTTTAAAAGATAGTATACTTTTAGCGGTTATCAACCATAACATGATAATAATGATAGGATTCTCAGGCTAGAACTGTGACATCGGAGCATCCCTCGTTCCGGCAACGAAGGTAAAACCTGAGCCTCACACCCACTCAACCCGGATAACTTCACACACAGGACAAATTCTCCCTCTGGCTCTCAGACTGACCTTCCTGTCGATCAGGACTCGAGACCTTTCACGTCTGAGCCCGACTGCTAATAAAGAGCAAAATCTCCTCTCCTCTTTCTTCTTTCCTCGCCGAGGCTCCTGGGGCCTGATGTTAAGCACAGCATAGCAATGCAGGGATTTCTCTGCTAAGTCGAATAACAATCAGTCTCTCGTTCTCTAGTTTCTCCGATTCTCTCTCAAGGTCAGCGCGGTATAGATTCCCTGCGGGTGTCGTCTGTCAACTGTTAAGCCTTCTGTACCCCCCCATCAGCCCCCGACTCATAAATATTTTTCACCCTCTCACTCCCTCAACGCCAGTCTGGGGAGAACGGGAGAGTCCGCGTCTCCCAGCGGAGCCGTACGAGAGCGATGGTGTTTAGATGATTGTCGGAGGCTTGGTGGAGACCGTTCTTCCTTTGTTTATTATGGTTGCCTGAAGGTTTCGCTGAGCTCTGTGACACACTGCTATCTGACAGCGGGTTAAGATAACCTTTTATTTCCCCTAGATCTCTGTGACACTGGAGATAAGAGTGAGGGGGAGAGGAAAAGAGAGAGAGTGATTATGGGATTAACATGTTAAAGATGGATGTCCCTGTTTGGATGAAAACATGGCAGCTGTCAGGTCAAGTGGACCTGAAAACAAGAACGCAATCTGGAACTCTCACATGCTCACTGGAAGTCTGCCTCTACCAGAGAACGGATAGGAATAAATGATCTGAGATGATCTTTAGCTCATACGTAAGGTATTTGATTAAAACACAGCGATGAAGAATTAAAGATATGAATTATCCCTTAAATGATGCGCCTTGTTGAGAAGAGACTGGGAACGTGGCAAAACAAAAGCACAGACTTTAAAGAAGGGAACCTATAACTTATTTTGCTCACATATATAATAAACTCAAATCAGCTAATGATATAAATGGAACCTTTTTGACGCGGTACATTACAATAAATTTCATTTGAGAAATTATATATATATATATACACAGTATATAATTTTGAGTCTCTTCCGCTCATCAAGGCAGCTTTTGAACAAAAATACAGTAAAAGCAGTTATTGTTATGGAACGTGCTGTAAGGAAACTGCGCAAAACTGGAATATGGACTAGAGCTGCAACTAACATTATTTTTATATTTCCGATTAGTCGACTAATCTAATTTTTATTAAGGGTTTTTTTTTTTTTTTTATTAATCTAGTGATCTTTTTTTTTTACGTAAGTTAGAACTAATTTAGCAGTTCGTTGAGGTGTAGAAACACTGGGACATGCCATTAAGTAAAAATACGATTTGATTTTGATTAAAAATAAGACACTCATGTGTGCTCGTCCAGTGGTGGACATTTCAACTTTAAAACGAAGAGTGTCAAAGGCGGGAATCAGGAGCGCGAGCAACTGAAACCTTGAACGTGCGAAAGAGAACGCGATCCAAATAAACTTCTTTGAAATGCAAAACTGATTTTCGTTTGCTCGAAATATTCTCTTATTTGCGAGGCGAAGATTTTCTCCTCAACTCAGTTCGCGCGCGAAATGCCCTTTTGCACGCTCGAGATATGATCTTGCGCGCGCTAATATTCGGCAGAGATCCAATTCCACAGGTGGAACGCCATTTCGGGAACAAAGGACCGTTTTATTCGGCCTCTGTTTAAAGTATTCCCATACTTCTGATAATCGTGGTCTGGGTTTTTGTGATAGAATGGAACTTTCTCTGTTCCCAGGAGCAGAAGCCGCCATTACGCCAGATGAACGTAAACGGTGTGACGCGTCGACGCACTAATATGAACATGCAAACTTTTTAATAACACCAAACAAGCATACACACTACGTCCAACTACAAACAAGAACCGACAAGAAATGAGGAAGAACACAGGGTATAAATACACAGGAACACAAGGGGGTAACGAGACTAATTAATGCTCAACAGCTGACGACAGTGAACTAACAAAGAACTCAAATCAGAAACCAATGAACAAGGAAGACACGTGAGAACAGATACACATGTGAAAATTATTACAATTTGGCTTTTCTATTCTAATATTTGTTAAAAAGTCATTCATTCCAGTGATCAGTGGATTTTCAGCATCATTACTCCAGTCTTCAGTGTCACATGATCCTTCAGAAATCATTCTGATGGGATGATTTTATACTGTTTGAAAATAACCAGAAGTATATTTTGTTGCAGAAAATGTATTCATTTTGAAATTTTGAGCGCGCTTGTTAGCCCAAATACGGCAATAACTTTGTCACAGAGCCGTGACTATCGAATTCATATTTACAGCCCCTCCAAAGAGGCAAAAGGTTTGTTAAATAAGGAAATATGAGCATTTTTTGTCTGTTAACATGTTCGCTTTGCACCGATGTGAGAGAGCAGAATGTGAATGATGTTAAGTGATCAGTTACACGTTTGTTTTGTATACATTTCAGCTCTTACGTCGGTGATATGGTGTACGGATTAACGTTCATAAAGGATTAAACACCATAAAACCATCAGTAAAGGTCTCAACTCTCCATAAACACTGTTATCATCAATGGTGGAAACAGTTGTGCCGCTAAATATTTTTTCAAGATTCACTGATAAATAAAAAGTTAAAAAGAACAGCATTTATTTCAAATAGAAATCCTTTTTTTGCAATTTATTAACACATCCTTGCCGAATAAAAATAAACGAAAAAAATTACTGACTCCCAAACTTTTGAACGATAGTGTATATTGTTACAAAAGACTTTTATTTTAAACAAATGCAGTTCTTTCTATTCAAAGAACCCTGAAAAAAAGTATCAACGGTTATAAAATATTAAACAGCGCAACTCTTTCCAACATATCTGAATGATTTCTGAAGGGTCATGTGACACTGAAGACTGGAGTAATGATGCTGAAAATTCACACTTTAATATATTCTACAACTATTAAACTATATATACAGCTTAGCAAATGTATAGCAACACCTTGACAACAATTTAGTTTGGTATAATAACATGTTCTCTCCTTATCGTTCCCTTCCTTTCTCTCCTATAATAACCGGAGGCCAGCACTCTTTGAGCTTTGCTCATGGGTAACAAATGGAGGTGGAATCTGTGGCATGTGAGAGTCTATTTCTTAGAAAGCGCTACGATCTTCCACATATTTAGGCCTCACACTACTGGAGCGCTGTGAGACACGTAAGAGCAGGTATCGGCTTTTTCTGCCGTGTTAGAGAGGGAACACTGCGGAAAACAATGACACCTGAACTCCAGGGAACTGAGTTCAGTACATCAGTTGAGAACGTCCAGTGAAACGATTTGCATATTCACATTTCTTAGCTTATATGCTGTTTATCACTTCATATCTCACCGGGCAGAGGTCCAGCTCATTTACAAAAGTTTTCATCCTCTTTATCGCTTTCGATCTTGCTCTTTTCCATTCTCTCTGCCCGCAGGTTAATCGCATTGGTGGTCTGTCACTCCATGAGTATTTTAAATAGCCCCGAACTATTTCTGACATGTATCAGCGTAGCCACGGAAACAAACCGGCTCGGCAGATGTGTGTGTGATATGCGTGTCTGAAATAGGGTTAGAGGTTGCGTAGTTGTCATGGGAACACATGCTGCATACAAACACTGCTCTCTCTTCCCTGATATGGAGATATCAAAGCTTTGGCACACGTATCCGTGCACACGCCTCATGCTGTTTCAGAGCAGCCGAGCGCAATCTAATTCATGAGGTCTAAAGTCATTGGAGTGTCTTTACTGAGAGAGTTGAATAACTCAGGTGTTATTCTTGGCTTGTTTGCTTGTATAACTTAAATTAGGTTAAAGGGATTGCTCAAACAAAAATGCAACATTCAATGTTGCTTTGGACAAATGGACAAAAATGGTTCCTCAAAATTGCTTCACAGCTGTTACTTCCATTTTATGGACTTTTATGTTCTGCAGTAAATCGAAAAATAAGTTGATATTATAAAAATGAGCTTTTAGTAAGATTTTGTTTTATCGCAAAACCAGTGTGCGCAGAGGTGAGATTTGCAGTACAGTATAATTTCTCTCTCTCAAACATCACACACACATCTCTTTATGAGCTTTCTAGTCGATTAGTTGCTATATAAGCATTTCTTATAATTTTCAGTGTTGAAAACAGTTGTGCTGCTTCATATTTTTGTGGAAATTGCTTTTTCAGGATTTTTTTGATGAATAGAAAGTTCAAAAGAACAGTATTTTTGTAATGTAAGTTCTTTTGTAACATTACATTACTGTGATCAATTTGACTCTTCGCAAACAGTTTGATTGACAGGCGATCTGACCAATCATAACCCCGAATCCTCGATTTTGTCCGACAAAGCAGTCAGGGGAGTTAGTAGATTAACGTTGGTGAACTTGATAAGTTGTGTGTCCTCACGTCGCTTGAAACAACATTCCTTCTGATGTTCATTCATGTTTATTTGATGCTATAAATGAACTAGTATGAAGAGTTGATCGCTTCACGAGGAGCTACAGCGATCTGTCACCACACATTAAAGACACACTACACGCTATTTTTGGTTTAAGCTTCTATAAAAAATGACAGTATTTTAAATATGAAATGTTGTCAGTGTCCTCTTTGCTCCACGATCTATTTTTCACCTCGTGAGAACATGATGTGTGGCGTGAGAGTGCGATAGCAACCGTAACTAAAGGCGGCGGGTCTTTGCGAAGGGTCAATTTAAAGCGTCCTTGCTGAGTAAAAGTATTAATTTCTTTAAAATAAAAAACATACTGACCCCAAACTTTTGAAAGTTAGTTTACACACTATGTGTTTTTGCAAAGACAGAAGGCTGTCGGTTGCATCAGATCTGTTTATCAACCTTCCAAACTACATTAGCGCAGACGGCAGGAAGGACCAGCACGCGACGATCCCCGTCCCACGCACACATACACAGCTGTCAATGCCAGAGCGGGCCTGGCAGCTACACCAGCTCTCCCACTGTCACATCACATAAACTATCCTGCCACAGAGCGCTCTGACAGCTCTCATCCACACACACACACACACACACACACACACACACAGAGAGAGGCTCCTTACAAAGGGGAAAAAAGAAGTCAGAAAAACAGAAGTTGGGATAGATTATAAAAGGAGTATGAGCCAATGTTGAGTCAGTGTGATGAACCTCAGAGGAGTGTGAAGCAACACCTGACACTCAAAAAAAATGTTTCTTCCTCAAGCGCTGCCAGGTCACAGAGATCGCAAGTCTTCGCTCGTTCTGCACCTCCAGCGAAAGAAAAATAAACTCCCTTCATGAGAAGATACATCACATTTTGCAGGGAAGATATCCTCATCTCTTTGGTTAATAAAATATTCTTATTTGGTATGAACGGCAATGCAAATGTAATACAAAACGGCTTCTCTCGGACTGGGAGGAAGATGGATGGCCGTCACCCAACTGAGCAAATCATAAAATGCTGCTCTTTAAATCATTTTAGAGGGGATGTTTTATAGATAACGGTGTTATATTGAACTGTAATGTGAGCTGTGCTGAGATGTTTGGATGTAGTGTGTATGATGAAGTGCTATCAAAAGTAGAACATTGAATTCTGGGTAAATCAGGATGAAATACTTATTCAGAGTACTCCACCTAAAGTGTGTCAACCTTCAAAATAATATTAGCATTTATGTGTGTGTGCGTGTCATGAATAATGTCAAAATCTGAAGTTATGTTCCAAAATCTAGTGAGCTGCCAACCTAGTCAGCACTCTAAAAATGAAAATGTGCCTTTTTTGTTAAGAAGCGCTTTCTATCTGATATGACTGTTTACGTCAGGTTCATTAAAGGCCTGTTCACACCAAGGACGATAATTATAATGACAAAGATGGTTCTAAAAATCATTCGAAATATACAATAACAGAATCCACACCACAACTATAATGATATCGGCACAGAAAAAGTATATCTTTATAATCACTTTTAGAATGATCTAACAAAATTCATTTAAAAAAATCATTAATAGAATGACACAAAACTGAATAAAACCAGTTCATTTTGATGATAAATGCAATATAATTTAAAAAGTTTGCGGCCAATACAATATATATATATACAGTACCACCTTAAATTTTTCACTCTTTGTTACTTTGCAACCATTTGCTATTCTGTCTCTGAGCTCTTCGGGCAGTTCCTTCGACCTCATGATTCTCATTTGCTCTGACATGCACAGTGAGCTGTAAGGTCTTTTATAGACAGGTGTGTGGCTTTCCTAATCAAGTCCAATCAGTATAATCAAACACAGCTGGACTCAAATGAAGGTGTAGAACCATCTCAAGGATGATCAGAAGAAATGGACAGCACCGGAGTTAAATATGAGTGTCACAGCCGGTCTGAATACTTAGGATCATGTGATATTTCAGTTTTTCTTTTTTAATAAATCTGAAAAAATGTCAAGAATTCTGTGTTTTTCTGTCAATATGGGGTGCTGTGGGTACATTAATGAGGACAAAAATGAACTTAAATGATTTTAGCAAATGGCTGCAATGTAACAAAGAGTGAAAAATTTAAGGGTGTCTGAATACTTTCCGTCCCCACTGTATATGTATATATTAGTTCTTCTGTATGCTTCACATCATGTTGTTTCATTTCAGTTTGGATGCTTTAGAAGACAACCAGCAGACAGCAAGCCAGCTCACTAGGTTTTTATTTTACATAAACATAATTGCACTGTATCAAAAAAATAAAACGTCTGAATGTGACTATGCACTTAAAGTGTAGACCATTCAAAAAATAACTTACTCCAGGAGTTTCTTTACATGCTCTTTTTCATGCATGCTGTTCTGGAGATCTATTTTCAGAGTCTTCACCTCCTCCCTCAGGCCTGTAAAAACAACAAGAACACAAAAATGCTTGACGAACCCGGAAAAAAAAGTCAATAACATGACATCATGTGCCCTTAACAGGCTATGTGACCGAGGAATGCTTCGAACCTCATGTAACAGAGAAATGTTCACCATAATAAATCCAACTTAGCTCAACATCTACTGTTGGCAAAAGTTAAAAACAGATTTTTTTGTCACTTGCTATAAATGTTCTTCTGCTTTTCTTTCCTCATTCATCCGTTTCCTCCTCTGCCAATAAATGTAATTCTCTTTTTCCTGTCTCTCCCTCACTGCTTTGTATCTCTCATGAAGCACAGAAGCATAATCTGGTGCCTATCGGTTGCCAGCAGCCATAATTGAAGGTGAACTCTACACCCAAACACGGGCCAGTGAAAGCATTCTCATTCATCATCTCAGCTCGGTGACATCCGATGCAGCATCAGGAGACCGTATTCACTCAGACCCGCTCTCATTATCGTGAAGGGAGCAGAGAGACAGAGGAAAAACGGCCAAGGGTTTGAAACAGGAGACATTTTAAAAGACAAGAGGGAGGAGAGGATGACAGGAAACTGTGGGAGTCAGACTAGCCACAGATTTAGAGCTGTGCTACTGCAGTCACCTGACACGAAGGACATCTAAATCACAAATCATGGGCACACAAGCCTTGTTTTGTTTGATGACAGCATTCGGTATTTATATTGGCCAGGCTACACTTAAAATTTGTCATTTAATTAGATAACAAACCAAGAGGTGTCTGCAAACAAATGAGGTTAGATATTTTCTCAGAATGAATGCCACTTTTAAGTCATGTTTGCAATTATTTTTAACCACCTGGTGTCAAGGTGATTTTTAGTGGCTGTATGAAGCTCTTACAGCGGCCGAGAGAGCTCAACGCACCGCAACTGAAGAACACACAGGCAAATAGAAAAAACCCCCAGCAAATTAAGCAAACATCTTCATCAGTTTGACAACACATGTGCTATAAATACAGAAACGTGCTGCAGATACTCACAACACAAGCAATTACAGACAAGCACAGAAGAATGCGATCAGAATGGTAAAATAAATGTCAATTGTCAAAGTTCAATTCAATATCTCTTTGTCAGAGTTTTTTGTTTATTTTAACATCCCAATCATATGCGAGTTGATTTGCTGCATGTTTTTATTGGTTATGTTTTGAGTATTTGCAGCACGTTTCTGTAATTGATTGAATTGTGAGTATTTGGTTGTGTAGTAAGTATTTGCTGAGCATTTCTGCAATTGGTTGTGGTTGTGTTGTGAGCATTTGCGGCGTGTTTCTGTCATTGGTTGCTTTGTGAGTATTTGGTGTGTTGTGAGTATTTGCTGTGTGTTTTTGTAATTAGTGGTGTTGTGAGTATTTGGTGTGTTGTGAGTATTTGCAGCCCGTTTCTGCAATCGGTTGTGTTGTGAGTATTTGCTGCATGTTTTTGTAATTAGTGGTGTTGTGAGTATTTGGTGTGTTGTGAGTATTTGCTGCGTGTTTTTGTAATTAGTGGTGTTGTGAGTATTTGGTGTGTTGTGAGTATTTGCTGTGTGTTTTTGTAATTAGTGGTGTTGTGAGTATTTGGTGTGTTGTGAGTATTTGCAGCCCGTTTCTGCAATCGGTTGTGTTGTGAGTATTTGCTGTGTGTTTTTGTAATTAGTGGTGTTGTGAGTATTTGGTGTGTTGTGAGTATTTGCTGTGTGTTTTTGTAATTAGTGGTGTTGTGAGTATTTGGTGTGTTGTGAGTATTTGCTGTGTGTTTTTGTAATTAGTTGTGTTGTGAGTATTTGCAGCCCATTTATATAATTGGTTGTGTTGTGAGTATTTGCTGCATGTTTTTGTAATTAGTGGTGTTGTGAGTATTTGGTGTGTTGTGAGTATTTGCAGCCCGTTTCTGCAATCGGTTGTGTTGTGAGTATTTGCTGTGTGTTTTTGTAATTAGTGGTGTTGTGAGTATTTGGTGTGTTGTGAGTATTTGCTGTGTGTTTTTGTAATTAGTGGTGTTGTGAGTATTTGGTGTGTTGTGAGTATTTGCTGTGTGTTTTTGTAATTAGTGGTGTTGTGAGTATTTGGTGTGTTGTGAGTATTTGCTGTGTGTTTTTGTAATTAGTTGTGTTGTGAGTATTTGCAGCCCATTTATATAGTTGGTTGTGTTGTGAGTATTTGCTGCATGTTTTTTGTAATTAGTGGTGTTGTGAGTATTTGGTGTGTTGTGAGTATTTGCTGTGTGTTTTTGTAATTAGTTGTGTTGTGAGTATTTGCAGCCCATTTATATAATTGGTTGTGTTGTGAGTATTTGCTGCATGTTTTTGTAATTAGTGGTGTTGTGAGTATTTGGTGTGTTGTGAGTATTTGCTGTGTGTTTTTGTAATTAGTGGTGTTGTGAGTATTTGGTGTGTTGTGAGTATTTGCTGTGTGTTTTTGTAATTAGTAGTGTTGTGAGTATTTGGTGTGTTGTGAGTATTTGCAGCCCGTTTCTGCAATCGGTTGTGTTGTGAGTATTTGCTGTGTGTTTTTGTAATTAGTGGTGTTGTGAGTATTTGGTGTGTTGTGAGTATTTGCTGTGTGTTTTTGTAATTAGTGGTGTTGTGAGTATTTGGTGTGTTGTGAGTATTTGCTGTGTGTTTTTGTAATTAGTTGTGTTGTGAGTATTTGCAGCCCATTTATATAATTGGTTGTGTTGTGAGTATTTGCTGCATGTTTTTGTAATTAGTGGTGTTGTGAGTATTTGGTGTGTTGTGAGTATTTGCTGTGTGTTTTTGTAATTAGTGGTGTTGTGAGTATTTGGTGTGTTGTGAGTATTTGCTGCATGTTTTTGTAATTAGTGGTGTTGTGAGTATTTGGTGTGTTGTGAGTATTTGCAGCCCGTTTCTGCAATCGGTTGTGTTGTGAGTATTTGCTGTGTGTTTTTGTAATTAGTGGTGTTGTGAGTATTTGGTGTGTTGTGAGTATTTGCTGTGTGTTTTTGTAATTAGTGGTGTTGTGAGTATTTGGTGTGTTGTGAGTATTTGCAGCCCGTTTCTGCAATCGGTTGTGTTGTGAGTATTTGCTGCGTGTTTTTGTAATTAGTGGTGTTGTGAGTATTTGGTGTGTTGTGAGTATTTGCTGTGTGTTTTTGTAATTAGTGGTGTTGTGAGTATTTGGTGTGTTGTGAGTATTTGCTGTGTGTTTTTGTAATTAGTGGTGTTGTGAGTATTTGGTGTGTTGTGAGTATTTGCTGTGTGTTTTTGTAATTAGTTGTGTTGTGAGTATTTGCAGCCCATTTATATAGTTGGTTGTGTTGTGAGTATTTGCTGCATGTTTTTGTAATTAGTGGTGTTGTGAGTATTTGGTGTGTTGTGAGTATTTGCTGTGTGTTTTTGTAATTAGTGGTGTTGTGAGTATTTGGTGTGTTGTGAGTATTTGCTGTGTGTTTTTGTAATTAGTTGTGTTGTGAGTATTTGCAGCCCATTTATATAATTGGTTGTGTTGTGAGTATTTGCTGCATGTTTTTGTAATTAGTGGTGTTGTGAGTATTTGGTGTGTTGTGAGTATTTGCTGTGTGTTTTTGTAATTAGTGGTGTTGTGAGTATTTGGTGTGTTGTGAGTATTTGCTGTGTGTTTTTGTAATTAGTAGTGTTGTGAGTATTTGGTGTGTTGTGAGTATTTGCAGCCCGTTTCTGCAATCGGTTGTGTTGTGAGTATTTGCTGTGTGTTTTTGTAATTAGTGGTGTTGTGAGTATTTGGTGTGTTGTGAGTATTTGCTGTGTGTTTTTGTAATTAGTGGTGTTGTGAGTATTTGGTGTGTTGTGAGTATTTGCTGTGTGTTTTTGTAATTAGTTGTGTTGTGAGTATTTGGTGTGTTGTGAGTATTTGCTGCATGTTTTTGTAATTAGTGGTGTTGTGAGTATTTGGTGTGTTGTGAGTATTTGCAGCCCGTTTCTGCAATCGGTTGTGTTGTGAGTATTTGCTGTGTGTTTTTGTAATTAGTGGTGTTGTGAGTATTTGGTGTGTTGTGAGTATTTGCTGTGTGTTTTTGTAATTAGTGGTGTTGTGAGTATTTGGTGTGTTGTGAGTATTTGCAGCCCGTTTCTGCAATCGGTTGTGTTGTGAGTATTTGCTGCGTGTTTTTGTAATTAGTGGTGTTGTGAGTATTTGGTGTGTTGTGAGTATTTGCTGTGTGTTTTTGTAATTAGTGGTGTTGTGAGTATTTGGTGTGTTGTGAGTATTTGCTGTGTGTTTTTGTAATTAGTGGTGTTGTGAGTATTTGGTGTGTTGTGAGTATTTGCTGTGTGTTTTTGTAATTAGTTGTGTTGTGAGTATTTGCAGCCCATTTATATAGTTGGTTGTGTTGTGAGTATTTGCTGCATGTTTTTGTAATTAGTGGTGTTGTGAGTATTTGGTGTGTTGTGAGTATTTGCTGTGTGTTTTTGTAATTAGTGGTGTTGTGAGTATTTGGTGTGTTGTGAGTATTTGCTGTGTGTTTTTGTAATTAGTTGTGTTGTGAGTATTTGCAGCCCATTTATATAATTGGTTGTGTTGTGAGTATTTGCTGCATGTTTTTGTAATTAGTGGTGTTGTGAGTATTTGGTGTGTTGTGAGTATTTGCTGTGTGTTTTTGTAATTAGTGGTGTTGTGAGTATTTGGTGTGTTGTGAGTATTTGCTGTGTGTTTTTGTAATTAGTAGTGTTGTGAGTATTTGGTGTGTTGTGAGTATTTGCAGCCCGTTTCTGCAATCGGTTGTGTTGTGAGTATTTGCTGTGTGTTTTTGTAATTAGTGGTGTTGTGAGTATTTGGTGTGTTGTGAGTATTTGCTGTGTGTTTTTGTAATTAGTGGTGTTGTGAGTATTTGGTGTGTTGTGAGTATTTGCTGTGTGTTTTTGTAATTAGTTGTGTTGTGAGTATTTGCAGCCCATTTATATAATTGGTTGTGTTGTGAGTATTTGCTGCATGTTTTTGTAATTAGTGGTGTTGTGAGTATTTGGTGTGTTGTGAGTATTTGCTGTGTGTTTTTGTAATTAGTGGTGTTGTGAGTATTTGGTGTGTTGTGAGTATTTGCTGCATGTTTTTGTAATTAGTGGTGTTGTGAGTATTTGGTGTGTTGTGAGTATTTGCAGCCCGTTTCTGCAATCGGTTGTGTTGTGAGTATTTGCTGTGTGTTTTTGTAATTAGTGGTGTTGTGAGTATTTGGTGTGTTGTGAGTATTTGCTGTGTGTTTTTGTAATTAGTGGTGTTGTGAGTATTTGGTGTGTTGTGAGTATTTGCAGCCCGTTTCTGCAATTGGTTGTGTTGTGAGTATTTGCTGCGTGTTTTTGTAATTAGTGGTGTTGTGAGTATATGGTGTGTTGTGAGTATTTGCTGTGTGTTTTTGTAATTAGTGGTGTTGTGAGTATTTGGTGTGTTGTGAGTATTTGCTGTGTGTTTTTGTAATTAGTTGTGTTGTGAGTATTTGCAGCCCATTTATATAGTTGGTTGTGTTGTGAGTATTTGCTGCATGTTTTTGTAATTAGTGGTGTTGTGAGTATTTGGTGTGTTGTGAGTATTTGCTGTGTGTTTTTGTAATTAGTTGTGTTGTGAGTATTTGCAGCCCATTTATATAATTGGTTGTGTTGTGAGTATTTGCTGCATGTTTTTGTAATTAGTGGTGTTGTGAGTATTTGGTGTGTTGTGAGTATTTGCTGCGTGTTTTTGTAATTAGTGGTGTTGTGAGTATTTGGTGTGTTGTGAGTTTTTGCAGCACATTTGTTGTCAAATTGATGATATTTTCTTAATTTGCTGTTGTTTTTCTATTTGCATTCTACAGTTGCGTCATGTTGAGCTTTCTTGGTCACCGTTAGTTCCTCTCAAACCCACATAGGTCATGGTGAACATGTTCCACTAATGTTTGACAACCAGAATATGAACAAATATCTTCCATAAGTCATGGAAAAAGCTTGGAAAGTGTGTAAATTTATATTTTGAATATATATTTTGGTACACGTTCTAAAATTACTCATATGTACAGCGTAAAATTGCATGCCAGTTTATTGATGCTCAATTTATGATTGAATTGTTCTTTTGAGGCAGTTCATTTTCAAAATATCTAACAAACTAGTCAGATCGGTCTGAATTAAAACATCTTTTAAAAATCCTTATCCATATGACCGGAAAGTCATGGAAATTAACTGGTCAAAATTAGGTGGGAATACGAAACTTGCTTGCAAGTCATAGTGACGTTTGATTTGTAAGCATTTTTTTTTTCTTTTGAGGCGGTTCATTTTCAAAATATCAGTTACACTAGTTAACAAAGTGGCCTGAATGATTATCGAATCAAATAGAATTAAAATAACAGGATTTAAAAAATAAAAAAAATCCTGATCAACATGATTGAAAAGATCTAAATATACAATAATATAAAAAAAAAGTTATATTATTTATATTTATTATATCGTGACATATTTTCTTCTTTTTTTTATTTATTTTTTGGCTTTTTTATTATGATAGGACAGTAACCAGACGGGAAGCGAAGCGGGAGAGAGGGAGACAGGATCAGGAAAGGTCCGGGACTCGAACTGTTGTCGTGCTGCCAACGAGACCATCGGCTCCGACATCTTTCTTTAAAAAGTGTGATTTTATGCTCCCTTAATTTTTAATCACACTTAAAACGGAAATACTACTCGAAATGAATCCATTACAGGTCAAAAAAAAAAAAAAAAAATCTAGAAAAAGCACTTACACGGTCTATAAAATATAGGCTACCATTTACTATTGAAGTCAAATATATTACACATGACTGAAGGTAGTAGCTAATCTATTTATTTTACAGTATATTATTATGACGATGATTTACATATTGGCAATATTCTAATTGTATGCAGAGTTGTGGTTATTTGACTGTCAGTGGTTATTAATAATGCATGGATAAACAGCTCTTTTCAGGCACCTTTTTCACCAACTATACCTATGAACAAATAAAGTACACAAGACACCCAAGAGATAAGATCAACCGATTTGCATGAAGAATTATTGACATTTACAAAGGTGTCAATGTAACAAGCAGGAACACACGCAGCCGGAGCCACACACAGGTCCTGGCAGGCTTTGAATAGATGGAGTTGATGAGAGGCTGCCCTTTACTGCCACCGACCAGAGCAAGGCGTTCTGACCTCTCTCTGTCTCGCTCTCGCTCTCCTAATGATTAGCACCGTAAACCACAGGACAAAAATACCCCAAGAGGCTGCGAGACTACAGAGATTCGGGGCGACGTTATTTGTAAGGCGCCGGTCTAATTCTGAAGCACATCTCCAGAGAAAAAGCACAACGTTGTCTTTACCGAACGAAGAGACGATAATTAGCTTGTTGCGTCATCCCTGTGAAAACAGCAGCTGCAGAAGGGGAGATAGAGAAAAGGGGGTGTAAAACCACAGTAAATTACGGGAAACAAACGTGTTTGTTTCTAAAGGAACTGAGGGCCAAGCCATAAACACCTGAAACCACAGTCCAGAGGAAGCGGTCATTCTGTTCTCAAACTGTTTGTGCTGGCGAGCAGGTCTGCTAACTCACAACAGGATGTATTCCAGAACTGCATAAAGGCCGGGGGGGGGGGGATCGCTTAGCTACGCGGTCGGTCCAGAGGGCTTTTATTCAGAGGAAAAATGGGCTGTTTTGTTCTGTCTGTTTGTTGGTGAATCGGCTGTCTGGCCGGCTCTGAGAGGCTGAGACCGGTTAAGGTGACGTCGTGCTTTTTTCTGCTGAAAGTGCTCTCTACTGCATCGCCCGTGTCAGAGTGACATTTTCTCGACGGGGTAAAAGAGTGCCGAAGAGGGGGGCTTCGCCTCTTTAGCGGCATACACATAATTGCTTTCTGGTCACCATAACATGACCGGGCGAGATGGAGAGCAGGGTATACCTATATACACTCTTTGTTTTGCTCCCTTTTTCCCTTTCTTTTGTCTCGCATGGGAAGAAAAAATCAATTTGCTTCAATAATGGTCAATGAGTACTTCTCAGAGGAAAATGTTATGCTCTTTCATAGTTCAAGAGACTTAATGGAGTTATTAGGCACGTTTTATGTATGAAATTATTTTGTCTCAGTTTTCCTACAATTTTTAAGAAAAAGAAAAAAATGAAAATGGATAAAAATGGCACACTGTTTGGCATCCAATACAAGCTTGAAAATGAATGTGAATGGCACATCTGAGTTCATTTGGTCTGGAAAGAAGATATTTTACCATTCAAAAGTTTGAGGTCTTAGATTAATTATAAAAAGAAATGAATGTTTTTATTTAGCAAGGACACATTTAAAAGTGACAGTAAAGACAAATGATTTCTATTGTAGTCTATAATAATAATAATAATACAATTGAGAATAAGAATAAATGCTTCTTGAGCATCGGGATATTGGAAAGACGTAATGATGCTGAAAAATCAGCCTTGCGTTGAAGAAATAAATTACATTTGAAAATGAATTACTGATCATTGTAATGATATTTCACGATATTTTGTACTTTAATTTCAATTATATAAACATAAGCGACTTTCAAAAATCATATACCGGCCCTAAACTTTTAAACAGTCGTGCATCTTCTATCTTTACAAATCTGGGCGTAGTTCGAGACATTATTGAGATCTGTTCCAAAACTGTAGAAAAAGAGAGATTAATGGTGACTTTTTCTCTGGAGAAAAATCTTTAACTTGACACAAAAGTCTCGTTCAGTCCAGGAGAAACAACTGAATAATTTGCGATGTTTCTTTCTGTAAGCATTAAGCATCTCCCATTAGGGGCCGTCGGGTTGTTGACAAGGGAAACATTTCAGAAGCGTTAACTGCACCACTGAGAGTTTCAGAGGCTCCATAAAGAAACGAGGAGGGACGGTGAGACTCTTACCCCTAAACACCTGTCTAACACAAACACACACTCAAGAACTGAAAAAGCTAGTGAAACACATTATAGGCACGTCTGGATACTGACAGGGTGTGAGACTGCAACGCCAAAACATCTGTCCAACACAAACACACACGCCAGATAAACATGGATCTCGACGGATGGCAAACACGGAGGAAACAGAGAGAGCGAAAGCGAAAACTGCTGAGTGGCTGAATAGGAAAACTCCCGAGCATTTTAAATGTATTATTTTTATTATTGCAATTCTGTTTGGTGCCACTGATGGTGATAAAATGACACGTCACCTTTAAAGGATCAGTTCACTTCAGAATTCAGATTTCCTGATAATTTACTCTCCTTCATGTCATCTAAGCTGTTTATGTCTTTCTTTCTTCAGTCGAAAAGGTTTTCAAGGAAAACATTCCAGGGTTTTTCTCCATATAGTGGACTTCAATGGGGTTCAACGGGTCAGTTTCAGTGCAGCTTCAAAGACTCTACATGATCCCAGACGAGGAATAAGAGTCTGATCTAGAGAAACCATCGGACATTTTCTAAAATAACAAAAAAAATGATAAACTTTTTAACCACAAATGCTCGTCTTGCACTGCTCTGCGATGCGGCACGCATTACGTAATCACGTTGGAAAGATCACGCGTGACGTAGGCGGAAGTACCACGGTTGGGCGAAAAACATCTCATTTTCTCCTCCAACTTCAAAATCGGCCGACATCGTTAACCTTTTTTTTTTTTTGTAAAGGCCGTTTGACTTAGTCTTAGTACGTTCACTTTGTAGACACTGGATCAGTACTTCCGTCTACGACCTTTCCAACGTGATTACGTAATGAGTGGCACATCGCAGAGCAGTGCAAGACGAGCATTTGTGGTTAAAAAGTACGTAAATATAATTTTTATTTATTTTAGAAAATGTGCGATGGTTTCTCTAGATGAGACTCTTATCACTCGTCTGGGATCATGTCGAGTCTTTGAAGCTGCACTGAAACTGACCCGTTGAACCCCATTGAAGTCCACTATATGGAGAAAAATCCTGGAATGTTTTCCTTCATTTCTTTTCAACTGAAGAAAGACAGACATAAACATCTAGGATGACACGGAGGAGAGTAAATGATCAGGAAATCTGAATTCTGAAGTGAACTGATCCTTTAAACCCGTGAGTATACACACCCTGTATGAGAGACTGGGCTTCTTGGTTTTGGTTCTGCAGTAGTTTCTGGGACTGGACCTGGTTCTCCAACAGCAGCATCTGTTCTCTTGCTGCATCCAGGTATGACCTCAAATTTGCCACCTCCACCTGCATACTCTTCAGCTCTGCCTGCAACCCATCCACTTCCTGTTTCAGACGAGCACGCTCTGAAAATGAACATAATTGTGAATGACTTGTCATCATTGTGGGGCACAAACTCATAATGAAGTGGAAGTGCTGTGTCCTGCAAGTATTCCCGAGATAAATTCAAATGCAAAACAGACTCTTCAAAAAACAAAAAAGAATAATGATAAAAACAAGATGCCCGAGCGCAGACTAATTTGACCTGCTGTAAAGACAATGAGTTCAGTGAGGTGCAGGGAATCCAGTCAGCACGGTTCCCACCCTCTAAAGCAGACCGGATAATGACACAGTAAACAGGCCGTTTGAAAAGATGCTGGTAGGTTTGGTTTCAGACTATTTGGGGCAGGTCTGAAGTCCATAAACACAGAGGGACCAACAGTATAGACACGTGAGCAACATTTAAATACATTATTATTCTTATAAAACATAAATCTATAATAAAATGCTTCAATAATTAATGCTCTTATATGACAGTAAGATAAAATCTAATAAATTAATGAATGCTACAATCCAAAAAAGTGCCTTGAATTGTTCTTTTAAACATCATATTGATCAAAGAATCCCATAAATGCTTCTTGATCATCAAATCATCATATCACAATGATTTCTGAAGGATCACGTGACACTGAAGACTGCCGTAACGATGCCGAAAATTCAGCTTTCGTCACAGGAATGAATTACATTTTACAATATATAGAGTAACAATACAACGAGTTTCAATAATCTGTCATTTTGTGTGTAATTTAAGTGTTCTAACGCTTTGTGGGGCGTCTGTATCTCAGATAATAGCCTGATTCACTCCGCATACCGTCGCTTTAAGTATTATTTTTTTTCAGTTGAAAGAAAACTTTGAGATCCATCCATATAAAGTACGACAAGACTGACACACACACAGTAAATCAATCACCCAAAAAGGTCAAATTCATAACTCTAGAAAATCTCTCAAGTGCTTGTGCGTGGCATAACAAAGACAACAACAAAGCACATTCTCTAATGGGTGAGAAAATACCAGAGAACTTTTAACAACAACAGCGGGCACAGTAATTCATGTCAGCAACCCAGACCAAACAGAGAGAGAGAGAGACAGAGAGAGAGAGAGGCTTCTGCCTGCTGATTGATGCACTTCAGGTCATGGGGTGGTTACCATCAGCTCTGTTGCATTCAGTCCCAAACCTGCTGTCTCATGAACACGCACACACACTCTCAAACACATTCTAAACCCTACCTGTCTCTCTCAGCTGACTAAGCACCTGAGCAGCAGCTGCTTTCGCTGACCCAGCGTGGGTTAGGGTTCAATGAACGCTTCGGATGAAACTCGTTAGCATACTAGTGCATAATGTGTGTGTGTGTGTGTGTGTGTGTGTGCAATCTAATGCCCTGCCCTGTGTGAGTGTCTCAACTTGCATTTGGTTTTCCCAGACTGTGTGAACTGTAGGGGCACGTCCGTACCACAGACTACTGAATAAAACCTAAAACCTCAAATTCGAAAAATGAAAGTATTTTATTTACCTTTGTTATTTTTAAGTAAGTGTTGCTCTAAACCAGAATGGGATGAGATCAAATGTAAAAGTTTTGGTCGTTGATCAAGCACTAATCTGAAGACTCCCCGTCGGAGGTGTAGTGTATGACGGGTGCAGTATGCGCGCAAGTTAAGTCTTGTTGAAGTGTGACGCATCGGCTCTGGCACAAAGCCCCGCAGACGGCGTTTATATTAGGAGCTCGGCTGCACTATTCTGTACAGACAACAGGCAGCAGTGTGGAGACCGTATCAGATGAGCCTGTGAGAAACGGCAGTGAGAAGAACTTGTTTGCTGCACTATTTACTAATCTGTTAAAGGGATGAAAGTTCTGTCGTTCATGTCATTCCAAACCTGCATTTCTTCTGTGGAACATTTTGAGAAATGTCTGTTTTTGAGTAATTGATGACAGAATTTTCAATTTTGGGTGAACTAGCCCTTAAATTGTTCACTAGTAGTAATTGCAAAAGAGGGACAAACCCACATCCAGAGTAAAGACTGTCCCAAATGTGCTGCAAATCTTCCTCCAAGTTACTCATTAGTTCATTTCAGAATGAATATTTCCTGATAATTGGTGAATTGTCCATAGTTAGATAAAACAAGCACAAAACGACATTCAAACTCACATTAGACGCTTTTAGACTCGAGGCTGGTTAGGACAAAACTCTGATTAACATGGTAAAGATATATCGCATCTGGTTAGGACACGTGTTAGGGTTAAATTTGGGGCAGGGTCACTGTATGTCAGAAATGTGTTTCATCTTACAGGCTCAGGATGTTGATTTTTGAACCATTTTATTAAATGACATTTCAATAAACCACACAAGATATAAAAGTACTAACATCCTGGAAAGTTTTTTTTTTTTTTTTTTTAATATTAATATGCAGTGCAGCAGTTTTGTTACGAACATCCTAAAAGATAAGTAACTGTTTGTTCAAGAATATTTTTCTTTTTTAAATTTAGTCATTATATCGATGAATGGCATTTTTAATGTCTTTTTAAATCAATCAATCAATCGAAAACAAATGAATGTCATGTAACTGACCTATAGTTGACTTGTAGGTCAAAACCTGGCTCAGTGGTATAGTTTATTTTTACTTTAAAAGGTTTAATTCCCTCAAAAATGAAAGCTCTGTGATCATTTACTCACTCTCGTCATTCCAAACCCATTAGACATTCGTTCATCTTCAGAACACAAATGAAGTTCTTTTTAATGAAATCTGAGAGATTTCTGTCCCTGAATTGACAGCTGTCGCAACTATCGTTTTCAAGTATTCCTGATCAACACGTGTCTTGTGTTGACATGAGATCGGACGTTAAGTGAATGCGCGTTGGAAATGAACATTTTGTAAATAAAGTGGTAAATTATGCTTTTTTTGCACAAACAAAGCACTCGCGACGCTACATATAATTGACCGTTCGCAAAGACCCGCCCCCTTTAGTTACTGTTGCTATGCGCTCTCGTGCCACACATCATGTTCTCACGCAGTGAAAAATACATTGTGGAGCAAAGAGGACACTGACAACGTATGAAACAGTTTCATATTTAAAATATTGTCATTTTTTAAAGAAGTTTAATCAATAAATAGCATCAAGTGTGTGTTTAATGTGTGGTGACAGATCGCTGTAGCTCCTCGATCATCTCTTCATACTAGTTCATTTATAGCATCAAATAAACATGAATGAACATCAGAAGGAATGTTGTTTCAAGTGCGGAAAGACGTGAGGACACACAATTTTTAAAGTTTTAAAGTTAATCTACTAACTCCCCTGACTGTTTTGTCGGACAAAATGGCCAATTCGCAGTTATGATTGGTCAGATCGCCTGTCAATCAAACTGTTTGCGAAGGCTCAATTGAGATTAACCACTGGAGTCACATGGATTACTTTAATGATGTCTTTACTACCTTTCTGGGGCTTGAAAGTGGTACAGACTGCCAATTGAGGGACAGAAAGCTCTCAGATTTCATTATAATTATCTTCATTCTTGCTGTGAAGATGAACAAAAGCCTTACGAGTTCTGAACGACACGTGGGTGAGTAAATAATGACAGAATTTTTATTTTTGGGAGTACTAGCCCTTTAAGTAAGACCAAACCGCAGAGGAAAGCACCTAAAACACAACCCTCACTTTTTATTTATCCTTTTTCTAATTTTCTTCCTCTGCCATGTGTTTGTCCTGCCTTCATATACCTTTCCGCTCTCATCTTGACTCCCCCTCATGTCTCATAACCGTGGAAAGCAGACAGACAGGTAGCATAATTGACGCATCCACACCCATATCGCGTTGGCCCCTTACACACTCACACACACATTTCTGCACATAAACAAGCTGTCTTTTTGAGCGGACCAAAACCTACATGCACACAAACAGCCAAATATAACATCCTAGGAGTGCTTTCAGTTGAACCGACACGAGCAGGCAGCGTAACATACGCATATTTAAAAAAAACACAAAAAAAAAACACAAGAGTTATGCGTACATGCTGAAAGACAGGTAGAGGGAGGCAGAAAAAAACTAAGCCTAAACACTCCTTAGGCTACTGTAAACAAAATACCTGTCTGTTGGTTCAAAGGATTCTGGCCTTTTGTACTCATTCACCTCTCAATGACACACGCACGCACACACTTGCAGGAATTTGGCAGCTTTATGGAACGTGCAACAGGCAGAAGGAAGGCGGTTCCAAACGTTGGCGGGGAGGAGGCGCACACCTCACGGGGTGAGCGAGAGGTGAACTCACCCTACGGGACCCGAGTCATCTGCTAACCAAAACTATGTTAAGTGACATACAAGTATGCATGTGTTAGCGTCAGTGCATGAAGCGATTTGCATGCCAATGTATAAAACGAACAAACGCCTTCAAACATGCAAATGATCTGTTAACATATATTGCACAAACACGCTTGTTAAAACACTGAATACTAATAACGCTATTCTCTCTTAGTGTGTAGTCACATTATCCACATTCTGGTGCAATCTTGCAGTCAAAAAAGATCATTCATTAGTAAATGTCCTTAAGCAAAAGCTGAATGAAAACACCCAACAACCAGAATCATGACTGCTCTAAAAGTTTTACTATTTTTATTATATTATTCAGGTTTGCTGGGGATGTAAAAGATTGAAGTTGATTGAAGTTGTTTCTTACACCTATAGTACATTATAGTCACACTTTACAATAAGGTTCATTAGTTAAACATTATTGAATGTATAAACTAACATGAACTAACCATGAGCAGTAACGTACGTTAATGAAAATACAATTACATTAACAAAGATTAATAAATGCTGCAGTTCATGTTAACTAATGTTACATTATAGTACAATACATAACGAATCACTCATTCATGCGACTTCATGTCCTCAACCTATGAGAAGATACCTAGCTCAATTATTCAAGGAAGAGCAAGTTGATTTCCTCTGTGAGAGATGCTTTAATGTGTCAAAAACGAGTCTTTTTGCTTTGTGAGAGTTTCTGCGTCGCATAAGTTCTCTTCAATAGATCCTGAGTCATCGAGACAAACACGATTCATTCCCATTACCGATCAAAAATTCAACAAAATAACCCTAAAACGTTATGCAACGGTGCATTCATATATATGGTGGATGCAAAGTACAAATGTGAACGGTTGTGCATAAATTATAGCAGGACACGTATGTGAGCTTAAAAACAAACAGACCCTTTAATTATGTTTCCAAGCAAAATTGATGTATTAGGCTTACACTGTAAGTGACACGAGCAATTGTTAATCGTAAACGTCTGTATGACAATCAATAATCAGCATAAAGTTCATGATTGTGACAGTATTTGTGTACCTTATTTGCGTGAATGTGCCTAACTAACTTGCCCAATCCATTGCACAGCCAGAAAAGGAAAATCTAGAAACAAAAAAACTAGATTGCTCACATTTCAATCAACAAAGCCGTCTACAATGAAACGGCCAACGAAGCGATGCATCATGGATTCAAACAGGCAAACATTCCTGTGTGTGACACGTCGCAGTGGCTTCAAGCGCTTTAATTTTCCGGCACATCTCAAATAATGTGGGGTGTATTGATTGCAATCATATTTTAAATATTACTTGAGACTGAAAGCCTCTTGTCATGGCAAAGCAATTTTTTAAAATACACCAAAGCTGCAAAGCCACTCAGAATGATTTAAATGTCTAATTAAAACACATTAATACTAAATTTTTTAGCTTGAAACTGCTCTGACAGACCGCTTGCTGACACCGTGCTTAAACCGGAGCGCTGTCAAAACACGCCATTCTGAATGATATCCTTTATAAAATGAACAGTTGGGATTTTCACTGTGGATTTGTTCTTCCCTCTTTTTAGTGCACTGAATAAAAAAAGTGGCGTTCAGATGGACATGCCTGCGCCAGCTCACAGTTTGAAGAAATTCCTCTGTGCATCCAGAACACGGTTCCTGCAGAAAAAATCCCATACTCCTCCAGACTCAAATTTCCAAACCAAAGAAATCTTTCAACCCTGATTTAACATAAATGGTTCATACTGCATTCTTTTCAGCATTCGGTAAATGTAATATCCAAACCCTCGAATCTGTATTAACAGTTTTGCGCCTTGAATTAATTCCGTTGCGTTCAACAATTACTAAACGATCACTAAACATTTTTCCAAACACTTGAACGACAAATCTATTTTTTGAAATGGTGACGTGACCACATCCTCACTGTACAACATGAAAAATAGAACTGATATCTGTCTGTCATTATTTATTAATGTTATTTAAAGCACATTATGATAAATACTTTGTTTGCTACGTGCAAGATTTCAGCCATAAATCAATTAAAAATGTTGACTAGATTATATTTATTTCGTGATATATGTTTATGCTGAAATATAAGTATTCATATTTTTAAAAACACTATAGTTCAGGACTTCCGGTAAGAGAACATAGTGCACATCGATGCTTCCTGGTTTTCACCGTGCATTGTGGGGCTTTTCAGGGAGCAAACGTTTGAGTGCACTGGAAGGATTTGGAGATTGAGACAGCCCTTAAAGGGTTAGTTCACACAAAAATGAAAATTCTGTCATTAATTCCTCTCCCTCATGTGGTTCTACACCCGTAAGATCTTCGTTCATCTTCAGAACACAAATGAAGATATTTTTGATGAAATCCGATGGTTCAGTGAGTCTCTATTGACAGAAAGATAATGAACACTTTCAATGACCAGAAAGATGCTAAAACATATTTAAAATGTGACTACAGTGGTTCAACCTTAATATTATAAAGCGACGAGAATGCTTTTTGTGCGCCAAAAAAACAAAATAACGACTTTTCAACAAAATCTAGTGATGGACGATTTCAAAACACTGATTCATGAATCTTTACGAATCTTTTGTGACGAATCAGTGGTTCGGAGCGCCAAAGTCACGCGATTTCAGTAAACGAGGCTTCGTTACGTCATAAGGGATTCGCAATTTCAATAATTTTGGCAGTTTGATATGCGATCCGAACCACTGATTCGAATCAAAAGAATCGTAAAGCTTCATGAATCAGTGTTTTGAAATCGTCGTTATTTTGTTTTTTTTGGCGCACAAAAAGTATTCTCGTCGCTTTATAATATTAAGGTTGAACCACTGTAGTCACATGACCTGTTTTAAATATGTTTTAGTGTCTTTCTGGACATTGAAAGTGTTCATTGTCTTTCTGTCAATAGAGACTCACTGAACCATCGGATTTCCTCAGAAATATCTTCATTTGTGTTCTGAAGATGAACAAAGGTCTTACGGGTGTAGAACCACATGAGGGAGAGGAATTAATGACACAATTTTAATTTTTGGTGAACTAACCCTTTAAAAATGTCCGACTCCCTAATCAGTGCCCTGACTACTGAACTAGGGAGCTTAATGAGACGCACCCTATGTCTACATGCCTAAATGCATTGAGTTGCTGCCATGTGATTGGCTAACTAGATTTTTTCCATAAAAAAAAAACACAGGTGTTGAACAGGTGTACCTAATAAAGTGAGCAGTAATGATTTTTTCCTAAAAGGTTTTACTATCCTCACGAGCTTAATCAATTTCAGCCCCCGATGCCACACAGAACTGTGGGGCACATCCTGCCCTGCCATCCACTGACACTCTCCTCTCTTCCAGCTCCGATTGCTAATGTCTCACATCCTCTGTGATCATTACACTGCAATTATCTCAGCACAGCAGGAACAGTGTGCCCTACATCTCATCAGCACCGGCACACACTCACAGGCTGAGGGAGAGTGTGTTCTATTTTAATTTCAGACCATGACAAGATATATTGGGATTGTCATCTTTGGTGTGTAGGAGTGCGCTCAGATTCTGATCTGCCCGCATCTGCTCAGAACACGTGTGTAATAGACATGCACAAACATACACATGTCCTATAAGTTGCAACAGATGTACAAATCAGACAGGAGCAAATGTTTTCAGTTCACAGGACACAAGCAGTGGTTGTTTGCATGTGTGTGTGTGTGTGTGTGTAATTACCTGCGTCAGCACTGATGCAACTCTGCTGTATCCTCTCTGAGATGCCACTGCTGCTGCACGAACCTCGATCTGACACACACACATACAGACACACACACATGTTCGTTTTGCTATCAAAGTGAGGACATTCCATAGGCGTAATGGTTTTTATACTGTACAAACTGTACATTCTGTCCCCCCACCCCTAAACTTAACCCTCACTGAAAACGTTCTGCATTTTTACATTTTTAATAAAACATTGTTTAGTGTGTTTTTAAAGCTGTTTGAAAAGTGGGGACATATGAAATGTCCTCATATTTCACGTTGAAGTTGTAATACCAGTGTCACACCCATGACATTATACACATTTGTGTCCTGATATGTCACAAAAACACACACACACACATTGAGGATAATTCAAAAGAATGTCATTTAGAACTGAAGAATACTACATTTCTTCACTAGTGCAAAAATGGCTCAGGAAAATAAAACGGCAATATAAGAGAGAAAGAGACAAGAGACGAAGGAAAGAGAAAAGTACAGAAGAAAAGGGATTACATTAAATATTTGTGTTCATTTGGAAAAGAGGAGGCGAGATGAAGAAAAGAGACTGCATTAAATGTTTATTTATTTTGAAGAGAAGCCACGAGAAGAAAAGACAAAAGACGAGATGAAGCATTTGAGTTCTATTTGAACTCGAGATGACAGGGAAAGTTGTGAAGAGACATTAAATGCTGATAAGAAAAGAAGAGATGAAACGTTTTAGTTTATTTTATAGAGAAGAGACGAGACGAGAAAAGTGAAAAGATGAGACTACATTAAATGTTTGAGTTTATTTTGAAAAGACGAGGCAACAAGAGAAGACTACATGAAATGTTTAGTATGAGACTAGATGAGAGGAAAAGACATTAAAGGCCCCGATATGCTTCAAGCGAAATCGAAGAACCAACCGATGTGACATCATTTCGAACAAAATCAGGAAGTTCATTTGCAGTTTGTTTTAGGATTTCGATAAACGTCCCAGAAAAGTTCGCTCTGGCAGGTAAACACCGTCGTGCTACCATTGGTTTGCGGCAATTATGTAATGAGTAGGTGTGGCCATGAGGCCCCGCCTTCTTTGATGTCGAAATCTTCTTCTGTTCAGTCTGTCTAAGTCAGATGTCTGCGAGTAAAAACATGGACACACCAGAGAGCCGCTTTACAGTAGAAAATTTAGTTGTAATTCGAATTGACTCTTCGCAAACAGTTTGATTGACAGGCGATCCAGCCAATCACAGCCCAGAATCTGTCATTTTGTCTGACAAAGCAGTCAGGGGAGTTAGTAGATTAACGTTGGCAAACTTGAACTTGAAAAATTGTTGTCTTTCCGCGCTCGAAATAACATTCCTTCTGATGTTCATTCATGTTTATTTGATGCCATAAAGTATGAAGAGATGATCAAAACTGCCACCGTTACTGAATGAAACGTCGAACCAGGATAAGCTACAGGACTGTGGAAGCATTAGAGGTGCTGACGGACTCGATCTACTCCATCTGTGTTATGATCATCGCCCTGAATCCGAATCTTCTCAGCTTTTTGCAAATGTTTTTTACCCATACTCAAGTGATGATTCAAAAACAACGCATTAAGTTAGAATAAAACGTTTTTTTATTGTTTAACAGCAGAGAAAGAAAGAGAATGAAGAACGAAAAAGAACTTCACTGTGAGTTTATCGGGGCCTTAAATAATTGAGTTCATTTTGAAGAAAAAAAACGAGTCAAGAGAGATGAGAATAGAAGCGAAGAGACAAGAAAAATCAAGCACAATTACAGCACAATTTTGTATCTTTGCCAGTCTGAGCACATTCAATCAATATTCAGCCTCAATGATATTCAGGAGAAACAATTGAGATAATAAAGAGATCTGTCTTTAACACAGGAATTAACAAGCACAATCAATACTGATTGAAAAAAAATCAACGTTGAAACCACTGTTGGTTCTAAATCATTGACATGTGTACCAGTTTTGATCCATTAAAATTGTAAGTCAAGTCCTTGAACATAAAACTCTAGACATAAGCCTAGATAAATAAAGTTTACACTTTATGTGTGGGTGGGATATTTGCACTCTGTTCGTTTTAAGCTATGTCTCATTTGTTATGAGATCACATTTTCACATAATCCTTGAGTAAGTTGAAGGTAAACACATTTGGTAAGCAGCTGTTTATACAGTGCAACTCTAGTGTTGTGATGAGCAGGATTAGATGAACATGCTCCAGCTGGACCTTCATTTAGAACTCCATTAATTTTCTATGGGACAGTCTGTGTCTCATTGGCTTTGGCATTCTTGTAGTTTCTGGCTGGGTGTCTGCACCGTCAGTGTTTAGTTGGGTGATTTAATGAGATTTGTAGATTTGAAGTACTGTGTCAGTTCGGCTGCACTACATCACGCCCCTCTCATTCCCACCAGCATTACATCATCATCATGAGACAGCGGCAGATAAGAGCTGCCAGAAGTCTCAATGTGGATAAACTGGTCGCCAACCTCACACACACACACACACACACACACGTATGAAATCTCTTCAGCGACCACACACCAAACCATATGTGTATCCATCCCCCCATCCCAGTCTGTCACCACATAAACAAACATACACAAGCACACACTCATCCACTTGTCTAGGAGTCATGGAAACGGGTAAACATGGCAGTGTTAGGGTGAGACATGGAGACAGACATACAGTAAAAGAGGCAGAGAAAGAGAGAGAGCGACACAGTGGGAGAGAATCATGGGAATTAATTTTTCATAAGGGAACAACACTGGCTAAGAAAAATGGCAATTGTCAGAGGAGAGGAAAAGAGAATTAGAGTAAAAAAAGCAAAATGAGAAAGACAGGTAGGGATGGAATGAGACGAGACAAGAGAAGACAAGTGGACGCGAGACTAGAAGAGGAGATGAAAAGAGTAAGAGGTGAAAGATGAAATGTAAGACATAGAGATGGTATATGAAGAGATCGGAAGACAGCATACTAGAAGAGGAGATGAAACGAGAGGAGAGGAAAAGAGAGAAGGAAGAATAGGAAAGGAGATGCAAGGAAAAGAGATGTTATGAGAAAAGAGGAAATGAAACAAGAAAAGGAGAGATGAGGTGGGAGGAGAAAGAAAAAGATGAGACAAGACTGTAAAAGAGGTTATTAAACGAGATGAGGTGAAAAAACAAGACATACAAGACCAGAGACGAGATGAGAGACAAGACCAAAAACTAGACAAGACCAGAGACGAGACCAGATCAGGCCAGAGACAAGACTAGGCCAAAGAGAAGATAAGACCAGAGACCAGACTAAACCAGAGATGAGACTAGACAAGACACGAGACCAGACCAGACCCAAGACGAGATGAGAGAAGAGACGAGACAAGAGAAGAAACGAGACCAGAGAAGAGATAAGACCAGAGACCAGACCAGACAGGACCAAAGACCAGATCAGACCAGAGACGAGATGAGACCAGACCAAAAACGAGACCACACACACGAGACCAGATCCAAGACGAGACCAGACACGAGACAAGAAGAGACCAGAGCAGACCAGAGGCGAGACAAGAGATGAGACGAGATGAGAGAAGAGACCAGACAGGACCAAAGACCAGACCAGACCAGAGACGAGATGAGATGAGACCAGATCAAAAACGAGACCAGACCAGAGACGAGACCATACCCAAGACAAGACCAGACACGAGACAAGAAGAGACCAGAGCAGACCAGAGGCGAGATGAGATGAGATGAGATGAGAGGAGATGAGAGAAGAGACGAGACCAGAGAAGAGACAAGACCAGAGACCAGACCAGACAGGACCAAAGACCAGACCAGTCCAGAGACAAGATGAGACCAGACCAAAGATGAGACCAGACCAGAGACGATACCAGACAAAAGACCAGACCAGACCAGAGACAAGATGGGACTAGATAGGACCAAAGACCAGACCAGAGACGAGACCAGACCAGAGACACGAGATCAGAGATGATACCAGACAAAAGACCAGTCCAGACCAGAGACAAGATGAGACTAAACAGGACCAAAGACCAGACCAGAGACAAGACCAGACGAGAACCTCACCGATATACCTGACAGATCAGCACTACCAACAGCTGTGTGCCTTTCCTGGAAGCCCATCTGGTTTTGACAGTTAAACCGGACTGCAGTGCAATGACTGACCCCATTCAGATTGACCCTTCATGCTTCTTGTCTTTTTTCTGTCTTTGTTCCCCATTCCTTTCCTCTCTTTAGTTCTCATTTCGCTCTCAGGGTTTGAAGTGTTTCTGGAGTGTGTCTGGACAGCACATGGGTCTGTTTTTGATGTGTGCGTCTGGCCAGCTGCTAACCCGCCTTTCCCCTGCTTCTCAGCATTCTCAGCCTGTCCGGTTTCAGATCCATGACTTCATCATAACTGTCTTTATAAATCACCTCCCATATCACCATCATCATCATCATCAAGATTATCAGCATTCTGGTACTCTTCACCTTCCTAGGGGTGATCATGGATCAAACAGTTTACACTTCCTGTCTCATTCGCTGTCCTTCCCCGTGTCTTTCTCTGAACCGCTGGGGCGTAGTCTATAATCAGGCTACAAACCTTTTGACCGAACAGACTGCTAGACCTCACGCTACAGTGAGCTCGCACTACACACGCACATGCCCCATATGTGGAGCACGCACTCTTCACTCCAAAAACTAAATATGCACACACACGAGACATGAAAAGGAGCCTTTAAAGTGACGCTAACATTACGGCTTGGGGGTTAAGGAGGAAAGACATCTAAGAATCGCACCGTTTCATTTCTTCTTTGCTCTGATGTCTGAAGCAGTTCAAAGATGTGAAATCTACTTTATATCTTTGTGAAGTAGAGAATAAAGAGAGCGCACTTCAGCGCTCATTTCAGGGAAAGGCTTCTTCACAACTACATTTTTATATTTTCTGATGAAATATGAGTAATGATCGTCAATGCGAGTCTCGCTTACGCCTGTCACATCACATCGACTCGTCTTTTTCTACTTTTTTTCTATTTTATGCTGGGTGGCAACCAGCATTAAGGTCTTGGAGTGTCAGCCAGTTACTGGCTTACTTATAATACTATTGTAAGTGTAATATCACTATGATTTAATTTTTGAAATATCATGGTTATTGTCAATTGCATACATTGAAACACCCCTACTAGGCTATAGAGTTGTTTTTAGCGTGTTTCTTAGCAATTGTTCGGGTGTTCTGGATGGTTGCTTACAGGCTCAAATCAAAAGATCCCCACACGAATATCACCATCATTTCTAGTATGAAATATGGTTTCACGAGTTCCCCGCCCATCCAGTTTTAATAGTTCATTTTAAGAGGCTTGCTGTCCTTAACGGAGGCTCGAACCCGAGGCTCGGCTTGAGCTCTATAACAGTACTACAGAGAGCGAGAGACTGAGAGAAATAGAGGCGGAGCTGGGGAGGTGGAGGGACACTGTCGACTGATTGACAGGACTGAATTATTAGGCTCCTCCCATTAACTTCATTTAGGTCCTTTTATCACCCGTTTTATCATTCAGCGGATGAAAATCTTAAAAGGGATAGTTTACACAAAAATAAAAAAATCAGTTACTTGTGACATTCGAAACCTTTCTTTTTTCAGTGGAATGATTTGAAAGTCGAGTACTGTGTTCCAATGTATTACTGGCGCGCAACACATCAAGACTGCACTCCACCGCCTGGACGGGCAAGAATGAGAGAGTGAGAGAAACACTTCACCCATCATGAAACATTACTGTCCGTATCAGCACAGGAACACAGAATAGAACATTTCATTTTCCAAGGGATACATTTTGACGGGGTGCAAGAGACCACACAAGAGCTCTGATTATTTCTTGACGCTTTGAGAAACGTGAAAGTCATCCTCGGAGAGTCAGATGTAATATTAATACCCACTATTATACCACACGTTACAATAGGTCACGACATATCTGTGGCTTACTTTCTTCAATGGAGTGCAGCCACATTAAGGCTCAACGGGTCAAACTCCATCAACTTTCACTGTATGGACAAAAAAATATTCTTTTGTGTTTTGTAAGTGAGTTACTCCACAAGGCCTCGTTTACACTTGGTATTAAAGATGTGTTTCGGTCGATCGGATCACAAGTGGACGACGCTAAATACAGGTGTGAAACATTTTGAGCTTGTTCACTTCTGACCACTTCCAGAGGTAGTCGAAAACTCATTTGCTTTCGTAGCGTAGACGCTCATGTGGTCGACTGTCCGCAAAAGACCACCCGCTTTCCACCTACTGACCATATGCACAAATCTCATAATTCGGACTTTTCTCAATATTGTGAGTTTATATCTCATAATTCTGACTTTATAACTCTCAATTGCAACTTTATATCTCACAATTCTGAGGGAAAAAGTCAGAATTGTGAGATAAAAACTTTGTGTTTGTTCCACACTTATTAGTATTCCAAAGTATTCTAAAGTGTTTAGATTAAGTACATTTTAAAAGTAACCTACCCAACCCTGGACATATGTTTATTTTCAGTATCTATTTCTCTAATGGCAGCATATTAAAAGCTGATAACTACGACTTTGATTGATTCTAAAAGCCTGCACAGGTGTCGAACATCAGCCGAAATAATCAATCAAAGTCAAAATGGGACATAGAAAGCAAATTAGAAAAGTAACTCCAGGCACTGATGCACACTAATCATAGATTAAAGTTTGCCACACACTCCTTTACTCTCATTCCCCCGACACACACCTTCCCTAGAAAAGCACTTAGCAGTGTGACGCCATCGTGGCCTTTGTGTGCGACGGTTGGAGAAAATAGAAAGGCCTGACAGAGAGCTTAAGACTGCATTATCACCTGCCAGTCAACCGAGACGTCTGCCGCTCATGACAGCTTCACTTCACAACACCTGATTATTAACTGTTTGCATCTCAAACAGCAGCTATCAGCAGGAGGAACAAGCCTTGAATAAACTAAATATTTGTTATATATATATATAAGGAAATAATCCAATTACTGCTGTGTGTTCTATTTTGATTTTTTAAAGAAAATTATATCCAGCAAGGACGCACTACATGGATCAAAAGTGAGAGTAAAGATTTTTGTTTCAGATAAAAGTTGTTCTTTTGAACTTTCTACTCATCAAAGAGTTCTGAAAACAAAAAAAAAACAGATTCCACAGCAATATTTGGGGTCAGTGAAATCTGAAAAAATGGTTGACACTGTTAAAAGGGTTTTCACAAAAACATTAAGCAGCGCAACGTTTCTTTAATTTTATAATAATCATAAATCTTTCTTGATCAGCATATCAGAATGATTTCTGAAGGATCATGTGACACTGAAGACAGGAATATATTTTACAATAGAAATCAGATATTTTAAATTCTAGTAATATTTCACAATATTACCGTTTTACTGTATTTTTGATCAAATAAACGCAGCCTTGGTGAGTAGAAGAGACCTTAAAAAAACATTTAAAAATTTGACCAACCCTAGACTTTTGAATGGAAGTAATCAATTATAATGCATCTGTAAAATCTGTAAAATAAGTTATCTGCAAATAATGATTCAAAATGAGAGTATGCATTACCTGAAGTCTATATTTTGTTAATACGGGCCTTGGAAAAGACTAAATGAGTGTCTTGTGCTTTAGCTAGGTAGTTCCTGTGTGGATGAAAACATTGCCTTTCACTTCTGCACATTGCGTCTTACAGTGTTAGATGAAACAGTCACTCTTCTCACAGCTTCTGCCAGCTCTGAGACACTTGCTTGGCATTTCTCCTGTTCTTTTCTTAGCAAGAAATCCCTCATCATGAAATGAAAGCTCAAAGTGAAGGCCTGATAGTTTTGAGGACTGTCTCTAGTCAAAGTCTTTTTGAGTTTCTATGATGCTTTTGCTATATTTACACACTTAAAACATTGCTTTGGTAACCTTCCTATACCATTGTCCTCTTTTGTGCAAAGACTTCAGACGATTCTCTCCTATGTGGTTCCACTGTTGTCAGAACAGGCCTGAGAATGATTCAAAATCTTTTGATTCAACCATACTCATCTATGGAGCAAAAATTGTCTTTAACCTGCAATGAAATTTAGTTTTATTTTAAAATCAGGAGGGTGTACTTTAAATGGGTGGTAATCAGATTACAGTTCCATCTGAAAAGTGTTTTAGATTACCAAAGTGATTACTTTGAGTTTTAATGTCATTTAAACAGCGATTGGTGATTCTCTGACTCTGACCGTCTGAAAAAGCGGAGTTCAGTTTCATCGACATTTTAATACTTTTAAGAGGATCATAAAAATGTTGTTATTTTCATTTAGTTCTGTCCTGAACAAGACAAAATGACTGAGTTTATACAAAAATTAGCCAACGGTCAACTTTACTGTCCCGTCATGACCTGATTATCCACGACTGTTTTCATGTTTTGTGAGTCATTTTATAATTCACTCGTCACTGCAACTTTTTCTCACAATTTGTTTTTTCCCTCACAATTGTGAGTTTGCATTTCACAATTCTGACTTCTTTTTCCCAGAATTGCGAGATTTAAACTCACAATCACAAGTTATAAAGTCAGAATTGGGAGATATGAACTTGCAATACTGACTTTTTTTCTTGCAATTGTGAATTTTGTATGTGAGTTTATATCTCATAATTCTGACTTTTCTCAATATTGTGAGTTTATATCTCATAATTCTGACTTTTCTCAATATTTTCAGTTTATATCTCATAATTCTGACTTTTCTCAATATTGTGAGTTTATATCTCATAATTCTGACTTTTCTCAATATTGCGAGTTTATATCTCATAATTCTGACTTTTCTCAATATTGTGAGTTTATATCTCATAATTCTGACTTTTCTCAATATTGCCAGTTTATATCTCATAATTCTGACTTTTCTCAATATTGTGAGTTTATATCTCATAATTCTGACTTTTCTCAATATTTTCAGTTTATATCTCATAATTCTGACTTTTCTCAATATTGTGAGTTTATATCTCATAATTCTGACTTTTCTCAATATTGCGAGTTTATATCTCATAATTCTGACTTTTCTCAATATTTTCAGTTTATATCTCATAATTCTGACTTTTCTCAATATTTTCAGTTTATATCTCATAATTCTGACTTTTCTCAATATTTTCAGTTTATATCTCATAATTCTGACTTTTCTCAATATTGCGAGTTTATATCTCATAATTCTGACTTTTCTCAATATTTTCAGTTTATATCTCATAATTCTGACTTTTCTCAATATTGTGAGTTTATATCTCATAATTCTGACTTTTCTCAATATTGTGACTTTATATCTCATAATTCTGACTTTTCTCAATATTGTGAGTTTATATCTCATAATTCTGACTTTATAACTCACAATTGCAACTTTATATCACGCAATTCTGAGGGAAAAAGTCAGAATTGTGAGATAAAACCTTGCAATGACCTTTTTTGTGTTTGTTCCACACTTATTAGTATTCCAAGGTATTCTAAAGTATTTAGATTAAGTGACTAAACTTGAGTAATGTAACGAAATACGTTACAAATGACTTTTTAAAGCATGTATTTTGTAATCTGTAGTGAAATACCTTTTAAAAGTAACCTATTCATCCCTGGCCAGGCGCGACAGAAGTGCTCTTACTAGTTTCAGTCCATTGTCTCACATCCAGTGCACTCGTGTCCGTCTGTTCGCCGTGGATGTGCTGGTCTGAAAACGAGGTGTGTTCAGGTGCATTGTTGGCGTGTTGCTATTTTGAGGAACTGAAAACGATTGCACCATCAAAACTTGCTCTAAAGTCAATGACGCAGTATTTTTTGTTATTTAAAGGGCGCATTAGCAATATTCCCCTATAGGCGGGTGCACAACGTGTGTAAACATGACACACACAGGGACGCGCAACAACTCAAACATGCCAAATATTACAATGTAAAAAATTACGGTAAAGATAAAAATGTCTACATGTCATAATGGATAGCACCTATTAGCAGTAATGATGAATGAAATTGTCTAATTATTTGACCTATCGTGGCAACACAAACACAAATATTGAAACTGACTCATCAGGTTGTGGGTGTCTATATTCCAGCAGGTAAAGCGCCCTTTTCTTTTAAAAGGGAGATGACACACTCTGATTGGTTTATTGCATGTTACGCCCAAAACACACCCATGACTCATCAAGAGACTAGGTACAACCCTTTTGAACCATGCGTCTGGCACGCCGACCATTTTTCCAGTCGTTGCAAAAGTGGATTCGGACACGCCCTAATTCCACCTGCGCCAAGATCTTTAAAATAACCTTTAACTCTTTCCTTGCCATTGTTTCTGTGTTTTCACAGTCATAGGGTAGGAGGCACTATTACACATCTTCTGAAAGAGTAGAGAATCTCCAAATCAAAACACAAGCAAAAAAGGAGCAGAAACAAGCGTTAAAAGCATTGCTTACGCACAATGAAGACTTTGGAGGAAAAAAAGCAATTTGCTCAGCTTTTTCTTTAAAATGATGTGCTGATAAAGTAGAAGCTTTTTGTTTAAAAGCAAAGGCTCTTTCTTTTTATATACTGCAGATATTCATACAACTATATATAATGGGGGCCATTAAATTTGTGAAAATGATCAAAAATGCTGGCAACTTTTTTCTTTTTCTTTTCTCACGCTGACAGGGAAAGAGTTGCATAAGCAATGTGACTAAAATAAGAAATGCGGTGGTCAAGCATATCAGCAATCATGTTCAAAGCATTTTTAAATGCATTTCACAAATCAATGTACGCTTGTTCTCTTTTTACTTCTCCTTCCCTTTTCACTTTGTACTTTTTTTCTCACACTTGCGCCTGCAAACACCCACAAGTATGCTCACACACGCACACAGTTGTTTCCCATCTGCGTGGCTCTTCCTGTCGTGCCGTGGCTGAGGTGGCTACTGCAGACACTCCACACGCGCTCTCACGACCCGACGAGAGCTGCTTGTTCTTTTGTCTCTTATACACCATTGTTCCCTCATTTCCTTACCTGAGGTGCAGGCGGCAAGAGCGCTCATTTTCCAGCTCTGTGAGCGCTGTGTTTTTCTCCGCCCTCGCGCTCTCCATCTCACGCGTGACCACGCACAGCTGCAGGTCAAGGGCCCTCGTGCTGGAAAACAGGCAGAATGAGATATAGCGAAAGCAGCAATGGCACAATAATTATTACGTTGAGTCTTTTTATATGGAACAATATTGTTTGTGTGGAAACATTTCACTTGTTGATTTTCCAAATATAAAAAGTCTTTCTTTTTCTCCCAATAAAAGTTCAATGGCAGGAGAGCGGCCCAGCCACAGAGCAGGAGGGTTGAGTTATGCGCTGTGTGTGTGGAGTGTGTGCGACTAAATGAAACACAGGCTTATATATATATATATATATATATATATATATATACAGGCTGCAGAGTATTATGGGCTTTTGTGGATCTCGCACAGAAAAGGTCGCTATAGCAACGGGAGATCCCTGACACGAACGGGGAATTATCGAACCCGAAGCAATAGCTGATATTTCAGAGCGATATCACTGGGAGCGTAATTGCCTGTCATTGTGTTTGCGTGTGCCCGTTTCAGTGCCCAATTCAGGCTCGTGTTTGTGTGCGACAGAGCAAGAGCGTGAGAGAGCGAGCGAGCGCTATTGTTTGTGTTTGTGCTGGTAAAAGGCACGGCTATGAATAAATTTAGACCTTCAGAAGATTCCCAGCTGAGGATTCTTGGGGCAAAGTCATGTATTTCATTCACACCATCTGTTTGTGTGAGAAATCGGAGCGCATCCGGATCTAAAAAACTTTAATGGATCACTTTCCCCTTCTATCAGTAGCTGAACTCAGAAAGGCTTGGGATGTTTTGCGTTTTGAATCATGAATTTCAGCTAAAAGCTCTCCACACAATGGAGAATGATAAAGAAACTAGTTTGTTTCAGAGAAATTCATTTTTCTCATAATTTCATTGAGATGTCCTTCTACGGTTTCAATAATTTAATGTGTCCTTGGCACAACGCTGGACGTGTTATTTTACACTTGTAGACTTTAATTTCTCTAGTATTTAATAATTATGTATTTTCTCATCAATGGAAAAGGACGGAATATGCCGTTCATTGTGTTTGCACTAATAAATGCTGCCGCCTGCAATAAAACGTTTTTCCAATTATTTTTCTCTATATCGTCACAGCAATATAATTGTGAGGCTATATCGCTGCTGAAAATTCAGCTTTGCCCTCATTACATTTTTGTCAAATTACATTTTAAAATACAAAACACTTAGCAATATTAAAGTTTTTGCCGTATGGTGATTTTAAGAATCATCAGTGGCAAAAACTGCTTCCAGATTAACATCCTCAGCTTGACATATCTGATATAGGGCCCTTTGAGCTTAAATGCTTAACGTCTCCGCTCACGCTGTGAAATAAGGACTTCAAAAACCCCACAAAGGAAATGAAAGACGAGGCTCTTCTGACTCTTGATTTTCCCTTAACAAATCATTCTCAAGAGTGAGAATGTACTGTTCTCACTTCTGCTGTCAGACGATCCAGCCATGCTGAAATATGGCGCAGCCACAGATGGCTTTGGAATGCACTGTACCCAGAACTGTCTGTGAAATTACACACGCTACAGTCTTGTAAGGACATGAGAGACCTGTTCCAGGATCTTCATCACTTATTTAAGGCCATTGAGAGAGGTACACGAATTATACACATTATATTCATCTCCAGATGTCTCTGTTATTTGCCTTACATTCCCACCGTCCACACAGGTAAATGGCGGAGCTTATGGGTATTAAGAAGGCTTCGGATGCAGAGATGAGCAGCTTACAGACTATTTCATCAGAGCATAAATCCATACATTAAGCTTTAGTACAGAATGATGTCAGCTTTTGTCCTGCTGCATCGTGGGTAAACGTAGCAGATGCTGGCCCTATTGTCTCAAAGTGAGGCTTAATCAGAGACGGTTCAATAGTGCACGATGTCTGGTTCATTACCTCACATTACTCAATCAGAATTAGAGCGGTGCGTGTGTACCAAGAGTCGTGATAACGGGCGGCAAACCTCAGACTAAAGACGACTCAACTGTTCTCTTGTCTACAGGACGGTGTGTGTGCGTGTAGGAGGCTGAAAGAATCGTGGCTGGCTGTGCGTGAGCGAGCCGGTGAACCGACCTGCTCTTTCTATTAACGTGCGATTGAGTGGGAGGCTGAGTGCGCATGTGCTTCCGTACATTTATCAGTGTGAGTGCATGCAATGGTGAATCACTATAATGATTTTATGCTACTTTATGTCACTGACTTCGTTCGATTAGCAAGTGAGCTGCTGCGGTCTACTGCTTACATCGTGCGGCTCGTGTCCGGCGTAGACACGGTATGAGCTGAAATGTTTCGTTAGAGTTGGTGGCACCATTTTGCTAAGCTAACAACATAAAAATGCATGACACAAATACTCATTAAAATAAGTCAAATTTGAATTAATTTAACTGTTTTTATCGTCTTGAAATGCATAATAGAAACGCCTTTCCTAGACCTTACTTCTTTCAAACTAAAAATAAGTATACTTTCAGTCCGCTTTTTATGTACTTCTCAGAAATATACTGAAAACTACACTGAAAGGGTTAGTTGACCCAAAAATGAACATACTGTCATTAATGACCCACCCTCATGTCATTCCAAACCTGTAAAACTTTGATCGTGATCATAACACGAGAATGAACCTCATTGGTTCTTGATGAAGCTCAAACGTGACGCGCAACACGAGAATGAACCTCATTGGATCTTGATGAAGCTCAAACGTGACGCGCAACACGAGAATGAACCTCATTGGATCTTGATGAAGCTCAAACGTGATGCGTAACACGAGAATGAACCTCATTGGTTCTTGATGAAGCTCAAACGTGATGCGTAACACGAGAATGAACCTCTTTGGTTCTTGTGAAGCTCAAACGTGATGCGTAACACGAGAATGAACCTCATTGGTTCTTGCTGAGGCTCAAACGTGATGCGTTACACACGAATGAACCTCATTGGTTCTTGTGAAGCTCAAACGTGACGCGCAACACGAGAATGAACCTCATTGGATCTTGATGAAGCTCAAACGTGATGCGTAACACACGAATGAACCTCATTGGTTCTTGATGAAGCTCAAACGTGATGCGTAACACACGAATGAACCTCATTGGTTCTTGATGAAGCTCAAACGTGACGCGCAACACGAGAATGAACCTCATTGGATCTTGATGAAGCTCAAACGTGATGCGTAACACGAGAATGAACCTCATTGGTTCTTGATGAAGCTCAAACGTGATGCGTAACACGAGAATGAACCTCTTTGGTTCTTGTGAAGCTCAAACGTGATGCGTAACACGAGAGTGAACCTCTTTGGTTCTTGTGAAGCTCAAACGTGATGCGTAACACGAGAATGAACCTCATTGGTTCTTGCTGAGGCTCAAACGTGATGCGTAACACGAGAATGAACCTCATTGGTTCTTGATGAAGCTCAAACGTGATGCGTAACACGCGAATGAACCTCATTGGTTCTTGATGAAGCTCAAACGTGATGCGTAACACGAGAATGAACCTCTTTGGTTCTTGTGAAGCTCAAACGTGATGCGTAACACGAGAGTGAACCTCATTGGTTCTTGCTGAGGCTCAAACGTGCTGCGTAACACGAGAATGAACCTCATTGGTTCTTGCCGAGGCTCAAACGTGACGCGCAACACGAGAATGAACCTCATTGGTTCTTGTGAAGCTCAAACGTGATGCGCAACACGCGAATGAACCTCATTGGTTCTTGTGAAGCTCAAACGTGACGCGCAACACGAGAATGAACCTCATTGGATCTTGATGAAGCTCAAACGTGATGCGTAACACACGAATGAACCTCATTGGTTCTTGATGAAGCTCAAACGTGATGCGTAACACACGAATGAACCTCATTGGTTCTTGATGAAGCTCAAACGTGACGCGCAACACGAGAATGAACCTCATTGGATCTTGATGAAGCTCAAACGTGATGCGTAACACGAGAATGAACCTCATTGGTTCTTGATGAAGCTCAAACGTGATGCGTAACACGAGAATGAACCTCTTTGGTTCTTGTGAAGCTCAAACGTGATGCGTAACACGAGAGTGAACCTCTTTGGTTCTTGTGAAGCTCAAACGTGATGCGTAACACGAGAATGAACCTCATTGGTTCTTGCTGAGGCTCAAACGTGATGCGTAACACGAGAATGAACCTCATTGGTTCTTGATGAAGCTCAAACGTGATGCGTAACACGCGAATGAACCTCATTGGTTCTTGATGAAGCTCAAACGTGATGCGTAACACGAGAATGAACCTCTTTGGTTCTTGTGAAGCTCAAACGTGATGCGTAACACGAGAGTGAACCTCATTGGTTCTTGCTGAGGCTCAAACGTGCTGCGTAACACGAGAATGAACCTCATTGGTTCTTGCCGAGGCTCAAACGTGACGCGCAACACGAGAATGAACCTCATTGGTTCTTGTGAAGCTCAAACGTGATGCGCAACACGCGAATGAACCTCATTGGTTCTTGCTGAAGCTCAAACGTGACGCGCAACACGAGAATGAACCTCATTGGTTCTTGATGAAGCTCAAACGTGAAGCGCAACACGAGAATGAACCTCATTGGTTCTTGATGAAGCTCAAACGTGACGCGCAACACGAGAATGAACCTCATTGGATCTTGATGAAGCTCAAACGTGACGCGCAACATGAGAATGAACCTCATTGGTTCTTGTGAAGCTCAAACGTGATGCGCAACACGCGAATGAACCTCATTGGTTCTTGCTGAAGCTCAAACGTGACGCGCAACACGAGAATGAACCTCATTGGTTCTTGATGAAGCTCAAACGTGAAGCGCAACACGAGAATGAACCTCATTGGTTCTTGATGAAGCTCAAACGTGACGCGCAACACGAGAATGAACCTCATTGGATCTTGCTGAAGCTCAAACGTTACGTGCAACACGAGAATGAACCTCATTGGTTCTTGCTGAAGCTCAAACGTGACGCGCAACACGAGAATGAACCTCATTGGTTCTTGATGAAGCTCAAACGTGATGCGTAACACGAGAATGAACCTCATTGGTTCTTGCTGAAGCTCAAACGTGACGCGCAACACGAGAATGAACCTCATTGGTTCTTGATGAAGCTCAAACGTGACGCGCAACACGAGAATGAACCTCATTGGTTCTTGCTGAGGCTCAAACGTGCTGCGCAACACGCGAATGAACCTCATTGGTTCTTGATGAAGCTCAAACGTGCTGCGTAACACGAGAATGAACCAAATTTTTACCGTAATGCTGTTTAAAACTTTCAATGCAATACAATAACTGTTCTGTTAATAACCCTCTGTCGATCCGACTGTTCGTGGGCGGGGTCACAAAAATGCGGAAGTATAATCTGTAGTTTACAAAAGCCCTCCCCCTGTCGAACGTGTTTTGCATCACCCGGCAGTCTTTCGCAGAGAAAAGACGATCCAGCTAACAGGGAATGAGTAAGCATTGCTCATTTACATATACCGCCGACACTAACAAATTACAAAGCAGGTTGAAAATTGGCAAAGTATCACTTTAATGTAGCCTGCACTCATTTTTGACCAGATATGAAGCAGCAGGATGCCAGATCTATTATCTGAACCAGAGTTAGAAAATAACTTGGCAGCTGTAATGTAAGTAAACACCATGTGTTTGTCACATAAAGAATGATTAAATGAAGAGTCATCATTTAACGGTCTAATTAAATTCGACAAGGACCTCATTTAATTATTAATTTTATTCTCAAGTCTATTCTGCCAACACACATCCCACCATCTCTTGCCACTCATTGTGATCAACAGAAGCAACGTCGCACCAATTACCAAGAACGATACAGCATCATGCCAACAAAATGTGCAGTTTCCGTTTCTTTCGGCATGCCGGAAAAACCCGGTAGGCTTCTCACCCTTCTGTTGAACAGCTCTGCGTTTGAACGTGAGGTTTTGATCAGCGGTGTGAAGCTGGGGAGCATTAGAGTAATGAACACAGAACAGAGACGTGACTCGTGGCCACATTCCCGATCAGCCGAGAGGTTCAAAGAGCTCCGGTCTAAATCACCGTCTTACTGAAAGATCCATGCTACTGAGAAACAGTTATGCGGACTACACTGGATTACGTCTGAAACCTTTGGAAATATAATGCACGTTTGCTTTAATCATTGCAGCAAGGAAAAACAAAACCTATCCTAATTAACAAACCTGACATGTACAGTCTGGCTAATTTTATTACTTGCCGCTGATGAGCAAATGAAGCGGTAATGTGAAAACAAGAATAGAAGTGGCACGCAAATTTCAAAGGGCAACAGTGTATGTGTAACAGAGAAAGAGCCTGTCCTTCCCATCCTAAAGTATTTCCTTGATTATAATCATTGCTATGGCATCATTCATGGAAACCAAACATCATAAAACACAAACAATATATACACACAAACACTGATGTGACACACACACTCTCTCTCTCTCTCTCTCTCTCTCTCTCTCTCTCAGAGATGTGATCCTCTGATGTTATTTCAGTCAAAAAGTCATCCGCCTTTCCCCAGGCACACCAAAGTTTATGCATTTGGGTCTTGGATGAGATCCTAAATCGTCTGGCTGAAATATGAAAATCATACGCATCATTGTGACACTCTCCCTTCCTGGCGAGGCCTTCACTCTTGTTTATTCTTTTGCAGTTTACTCCTCTGTTGTCATCACAACCGTTGAGGAGTCTTCAGTGTTTGCCTGAAGCTAAATGTGTGGCCGACTCATGTTTTCCCAGACTTCCTTATACAAGCAAGACACACGAATGTATATCAAATGCACATTATGTGCAGGTGGGTGAATGAGGCCTCGGGGTTTGCATACACAAAATATCTCTCGCATTCGCATAGACAAGTGTAAGCAGATACAGGCAAAAACGCAAGCAGGGCCTGGGGTTTGACATGATGAGGCTGATAGGACGAGAGAAGAAAGGATGGAAAATAGAGCTCACGCTTTACGAACGAATGAACAAACGTGTGTATGGGCAAGAGAATAAAAGAACGACAAAGAAAGAAAGGGTGAAAGAAAGAAACAACAAAACAATGAAAGAGCAGATGAAAGAAAGAACTGATGAAAGAATGAAAAAAGGATACGACGTGCAGTTGAAAGAAAGACTGAGAGGAATAAAGAACGAGCAGAAAGAAACAAAGAATGAATTAGACAAAAAGAACAAAAGAATGAATAACAAAAAATAAAGAAAGAAAGAAAGAGGGACAAAAGAATGGAATAATAATGAAAGAAAGGATAGACGAATGAAAAAAATGAACTAACGAAAGGAAGAACGAAAGAAAGAAAGAAAGAAAGAAAGAAAAGAAAGAAAGAAAGAAAGAAAGAAAGAAAGAAAGAAAGAAAAGAAAGAAAGAAAGAAAGAAAGAAAGAAAGAAGAAGAAAAGAAAGAAAGAAAGAAAGAAAGAAAGAACAAAAAAATGGAATAATAAAAGAACATAATTAAGGACAGACGAATGAAAAAAGGACAAACTAATGAAAGGAAGAGCGAAAGAAAGAAAGGATGAATGAAAAAAGGACAAACTAACGAAAGGAAGAGCGAAAGAAAGAAAGGATGAATGAAAAAAAGGATAACCTAAAAGGACAAAAGAATGAAAGAAAGAAAGAAAGGATGGACAACTGAAAAAAAGGATGAACTAACAAAAGGAAGATAGAAAGAAAGGATGAATGAAAAAAAGGATAACCTAAAGGTCAAAGGACAAAAGAAGAAAGAAAGAAAGAAAGAAAGAAAGAAAGAAAGAAAGAAAGAAAAGAGAAGAAAGAAAGAAAGAAAGAAAGAAAGAAAGAAAAGAAAGAAAGAAAGAATAGAATAATAAACGAATAAAGGATGGACGAATGAAAAAAGGACAAACTAATGAAAGGAAGAGCGAAAGAAAGAAAGGATGAATGAAAGAAAAAAGGATAACCTAAAGGTCAAAGGGCAAAGAAAGAAAGAGGGACAAAAGAATGGAATATAAAAAAAAGAAGAAAAAGAAAGAAAGAAAAGAAAGAAAGAAAAGAAGAAAGAAAGAAAGAAAGAAAGAAAGAAAGATAGGATGGAGGAATAAAAAAAGGACAAACTAACGAAAGGAAGAGCGAAAGAAAGAAAGGATGAATGAAAAAAAGGATAACCTAAAAGGACAAAAGAAAGAAAGAAAGAAAGGATGGATGACTGAAAAAAAGGATGAACTAACAAAAGGAAGATAGAAAGAAAGGATGAATGAAAAAAAGGATAACCTAAAGGTCAAAGGACAAAAGAAAGAAAGAAAGAATGGAATAATAAAAGAATAAAGGATGGACGAATGAAAAAAGGACAAACTAATAAAAGGAAGAGCGAAAGAAAGGATGAATGAAAGAAAAAAGGATAACCTAAAGGTCAAAGGGCAAAGAAAGAAAGAGGGACAAAAGAATGGAATAATAAAAGAAAGAAAGAAAGAAAGAAAGGATGGAGGAATGAAAAAAGGACAAACTAACGAAAGGAAGAGCGAAAGAAAGAAAGGATGAATGAAAAAAGGATAACCTAAAAGGACAAAAGAAAGAAAGAAAGAAAGAAAGAAAGAAAGAAAGAAAGGATGGACTATTGAAAAAAAAGGATGAACTAACAAAAGGAAGATCGAAAGAAAGGATGAATGAAAGAAAAAAAGGATAACCTAAACCTTTGTCAAAGGACAAAAGAAAGAAAGAAAGACAGAAATTAGACAAAAGTGATGAAAGAACAGGCAAAAGAATAAAATAATGAATGAATGCAAGAAGAAATTCCACAACAGCGAGTAAAGAACGGACAAAAGAAGGAAAGAAAGACAGAGTTCCCCTGTGAGACGAGAGGAATGGTGTATTTGCATGATTAGTGCTGACTCAGACCCACAGCGGCGCAGGATCACGGCCAGCTTCACTGTTTGCTCGGTTGCTCGCAGTAACAACAGGACAAGGATGTGTCTGAATTACTGTAATCTAATCCTCACTCCATAAGGATTCTTTGTTTCCGTTTCAAGTAATTCAACCCAAATCCTTTTGAGTTGCTTTACAGTATGACTAAATCTACAATGGGTCCCAAAAGTTTGAGACCACAAGTGAAAAATCCATCTATTTTGCATTTGCGACTAACATCAACACAAATTATTTTATCAGCGGGAAAATTTGACTCCAAATTTGATTTGAAAACTGAACATGAATGTCAGGATTTGGTTGGTCACAGCAGCACCTGAACCTAAAGATCATGACCGACAAAGAGCCGCATATATTTCATCGACAACACATAAAAAAACAGCAATATTGTGAAATATTATTTTACTTTAAAAGAACCCTTTTCTATTCTAATATATTTTAAACTCTAATTTATATCCAGCGATCAAAGCTGAATTTTCAGCATCATTCCTCCAGTCTTCAGAGTCACATGACCATCATTCTGATTTGTTGCTCAAGAAACATTTCCAAATATTATTAATATTATCAATATCAGTGTAACGGTTTTTCCTGCGCAATATTTTTGTGGAAACCATGATACATTTGTTTCCAGGAATCTTTGATGAATAGAAAGTTCAAAAGAACATTCTTTCGAAAGAACAAGAATTCATTCTTTTCTATTCTTTGAAATAGAAATCTTTTATAACATTATAAATGTCTTTACAGTCTCTAATCTGACAAATCCTCGCCGAAAAATAAAACATACCGACCCACGGTGTTTTTTAACAGTATCTACGCTGACTGTCTTTTAAAGTCTGGCTTGGGAAATGCAGGAAATGTTTTGGAAAACAGCTATGTAAATAAAATAAAAAATATTGTCATGTTTTGTTAAGAATATTTCGTCTCCTTAATGGAGTAATTATTACTGTGGAGTATAGGGAGTGTAATAAATCACAACATAAAACACCAAAGACAATTTATCCTCTTTATTCATTTCTAAAAGATGTTTTGCATTTTTTTTTGCTTATAGGTCATATTGCAGCACAAAGGAAAGCGTTTAGGGCAGTTCCCTGTTGAAGTGACAGGCCTGATTTGAATCTATAATCACTCCGTTGACTCATTCAGAGCCTGTTTATGACAAATCAAGCCCAGAGTGTCTGATTTACATTCTCCGTGCTTCCCTTTTAAACCTGCCGGATCCCCTGCAGAGCCCTAGACAGACTTGAACCTGATGAATCGATTCTGCAAACAATGTATGAATCCAATCCCATCATGCATCATTTGATCTTTTGACCCTGCCAGCCCAATGCCCGTTACATGGATACTGATGAGTCAGGGATTAACATTGTTTAGAGCTCCATTAATGATATGACGCTGATGGGGTCTTACTTAAGCCTTATGGGGAGACCCGGGGGGTCGTTTAAATTCACACACTCACGCGACTAAGGGAACCACTTATCAATAATGAAAGAAACCATTGTGTGACCTCTGTCTGAACTCACGCAGGCAGAAAACAGGAAATGCTTCACTGCTCTCTGGCTTGGCGACCACATACAAAGCATATGAGGTACAAAAAAAACATTATTTTAACAATAAACCAAAAAACTATGAATATTTCAGGATGGTTTTTGAAGAGCAGGCGTCACAGTTGGCCTGTCGATCTCCATTAGTTAAGGTGAGAACGAAGCTCGGCCCTTTCAACGTTCATATCTCAAAACTAATTGAAGCTGTCAGACATAATTTCACAAAAGCAAAAGCCTTCTCCATCACTGAGAGTCCTCGCAAACATGCATTAGCATATAAATCATGTCATATAAAATATGTTCGCAAACTCCCATCTGAATAAGTAAGAGCTCGATTCGCGTGTGTCTGTGAAACAACACGATTTTCATTTCATTTCTGATGGTAGTAAAGATGTCCAGGGCTGGACGGGTCACTTTTAAAATGTGTTTCACTACAGATTACACAATACATGCTTTAAAAAGTCATTTGTAACGTATTTCGTTACATTACTCAAGTTTAGTAACTTAATCTAAATACTTTAGAACACTTTGGAATACTAATAAGTGTGGAACAAACACAAAAAAGGTCATTGAGAGTTTTTATCTCACAATTCTGACTTTTTCCCTCAGAATTACGTGATATAAAGTTGCAATTGTGAGTTATAAAGTCAGAATTATGAGATATAAACTCACAATATTGAGAAAAGACCGAATTATGAGATATAAACACACAATATTGAGAAAAGACAAAATTATGATAAACTCACAATATTGAGAAAAGTCCGAATTATGAGATATGAACTCACAATATTGAGAAAAGACAAAATTATGATAAACTCACAATATTGAGAAAAGACAAAATTATGATAAACTCACAATATTGAGAAAAGTCCGAATTATGAGATATAAAATCGCAATATTAAGAAAAGTTAGAATTATGAGATATAAAATCGCAATATTGAGAAAAGTCAGAATTGTGACATTTAACTCAGTATTGCAAGTTCATATCTCCCAATTCTGACTTTAAAACTTGCAATTGTGAGTTTAAATCTCGCAATTCTGAGAAAAAGAAGTCAGAATTGTGAAATGCAAACTCACAATTGTGAGGGAAAAAAAAACTAATTGTGAGAAAAAGATGCAGTGACGAGTGAATTATAAAATGACTCACAAAACATGAAAACAGTGGAAAACATGAAACTGAACTCCGCTTTTTCAGACGGTCAGAGTCAGAGAATCACCAATCGCTGTTTAAATGACATTAAAACTCAAAGTAATCACTTTGGTAATCTAAAACACTTTTCAGATGGAACTGTAATCTGATTACCACCCATTTAAAATGAAATACAGTTACTCAAATTTTGTATTTTAAATACGCAACTAAGTTACTTGTATTCCGTTCCTCCCCAGCCCTGAAGATGTCTAAGTATATGTTTCGTGTATTTGCAGGGTCTACTGAGAAATAGCACACCTATATGCTCCCCTCTTCCACTTCCTGCGCCAACCGCAGGCAAATAGCATGTCTCTGCTCCTGCATGCTGTGCGTGTGGATGCGCATGTATGGCTGGCTGTAACACATACGCATTGATGCACACATTAACCCTCCCAGTGTCAGAGGCGTAGCTCCACTTACACAGCCTCACACGCACACCATTCGGTAAACATGCGTGCAAGATGTGCCGCGATCAAAAAAACTCCACAGCTGAGCGATGCATTATGAGGAAGTGATAACCACCGAACCCAGTACAGTGCCATCCGCCCAATAAATCTATACGACTGCGAAAGCCATACACACGCACACATACGCACGTAAAAAAAAGCTACGCGGTGTAAAAATGATACACTCATCAGGTTTTATTCATATATTCTAGACAACACTTTTATTTAAAGGATCCTGTCAGTGCCATTCTCACACCTGTCTCCCGGATGTTGTTTGCCACAAAAATATCTACAATCTACCACATGCCATCTCTCCCACGACCCATTTACTGCCATCTCACATCTGCCTCTTCCTTTCTCTAGCTTTGAGTTTTGTTTTGTGTCACCTCAGAGGGTTCACTAGCAGGTCGCAACACTGTCTGAGTCAAACCGAAAGACTCATCAAGAGCTGTTTTCAAAAAAGGAAAAAGGTCTGTCATCAGCACATTAAGCTCTGACCCCATTTTCTTTCATAGTCATACATGATTTGAGCTGTTAATACAGGTATGATTAAGCTTTAGGTGTTGGAAAATGGAGGCAATCTTCTAAAATACAAATGAAATGCTTAAAAAAGTACAACAAAAGAAATATGATGGAAAAAGAGAGCAAATAGTATGCATTCTTCCATCCCTTGAGCTCATTGTGATCACCTTATGAAGGAGTCACATTAAAGAAGGCAGTGCCATGGTTGTGACTGACTCATCTCGAATCGGATGTGCTCATCGGTCTCAAACTGGTGAAAACTACAGCCTAAACAACTTAGATATCACCACTTTTAATCAAACCGGAATCGAAATGGGTTACACGCGCGATGACGTAATGTGTAAAAAGTGAGGTGTACTTTGGGCTTCATTAATGACATTATTATTCATTTCTTATTGAATTATTAATAAAATGTAAAGAAATATATGACAAATATTTTATGCTGAATAAAAAAAGTAATAAATAACATAATGACACCAGTCTCAGAAAGGGATTTATTTTAAAGTCATGAAAGTGAATAGAATCTTAAAATATCATGGACATTTATATAATGAATTCACATTTTTCTAGTTGTATCAAGCTCTAAAATACTTTAATGGGTATAAATTGCAGATTAATTGCTATTTGTGTGTGACAACAAAAAAAGGCCTGCTTTTATTGAGCGGATGAACGATAAAAACATTGACAGCCAATCAGAAGCAATCTCGCTGTAACGACCTCGAGCATTTTAAGTAACAGACAAACACAGTTGGAATAAACAGAACGATATCGTCTGCTGGTGTGGACTCTAATATAGTTATCGTTGTGGATGGGCTTTAAGTGTGTAAACCCTGAAGAATATTCAGTTACTGAAACCTCTGAAATAATTCAGGTTTAGCAACTCACTCTCACAAAGGTCAGTCTGATGAAGAGCCTATATGCTCGAAATGTCACCTTTGTGAGAGACTGTTAAAGGGGAACTATAAAGCCCTTTCACAAGATGTAATATCAGTCTCTGGTGTCTCCAGAATGTGTCAGTGAAGTTTCAGCTCAAAATCCCCCACAGATCATTTATTATAGTTAGTCAAATTTGCCTCTATTTGGATGCGAGCAAAAACACTGCGTTTTGTGTGTGTCCCTTTAAATGCGAATGAGCCGCTGCTCCCCGCCCCCTTTCCAGAAGAGGGCGGAGCTTTCACAGCTCAACAACAACAAAGCTGGAAAATCTCACGCAGACAAAATGAGGAAAGTGTTCAAACCGGAGTCGACACTGATGGAGAGACTCAACTTTTAGACGTTTCTGAACGGTTAGTGGATAAATTGATGTCGTTGCTGTGGAGTCGATCAACTCATCACTAGCATGTGTCGTCATATTCATCTTTTGTGCAAATTGACGCGTTGTGAAGCAGTCCGGCGTAAAATGACGGCGCTCTACAACAACAACTCTTCCTCTTCTCTAAACCAACCAAACATGGCCCCGCCCCCTTTGATGTATGTTCTTGGGGGCGGGGTTTATGTAAATTTTAGGGTTAGTGATAACTCGGGAAGAAAATCGTTGTAGTCCTTAAACAGAGATTTCTTTAAAAGAAAATAACCTGTAACTTTGCAGATGTGTATTATATATACATAAATATACATATAAAAGAAATATACTTTGTTATTTATACACTATAAATCTGTAATTATGTACATTAAATGAGTACATAAAAAATCTTGCAATGACAATAAAGAGCTTGAATTGATTTTTGAAATGCAGCTCAAAAGCAGAGAAGTGACCTCGTGTCCTCAATTCAGAAGTCCACCACATGCCACTAACAAACACACAACCCAAACACACACGCTTACGCCCGCTGCTCCGTCGTGTCAGGCCTGGAATGTGCTGGATGTGAATGAATCGGTGGGGGCCGATCTAGAAGCACGACTGCTGTGCTGTTGGGTTTTTCTCGTGAGCTTACACGGACAACACAACCTGCTATTATTATCAGCAACAGTGGGAGGGAGCGCTGAAATAGGATCCACAATCACACACTCGCTTCGCACCTCGCTCCTCGTTCTCTGAATTTCTGTCTGTGTGCTAAGTTGCGGAGGCGTAGGTGTTGAGAGGTTCATTTTTGATTGCTGTGGTGGTATAATTATGCCTGGCATTCGCATCAGCTGGGAGAGAGGACGTACGCATACCCGTCTCTCCCACAGTGACTCACGAGGGAAACTAGAGCTAAAGAGTTCAGAGCACGAGGAGCTATTCACACATACGCAAATAGATATACACATAGTGAACACACTAACAAGTGTATTCATACACACACACACACACACACACCATCATCAGAGGCCTGGAGTCCCCAACCTATGTATCCAGGACAGGGGTTCCCAAATGTTTTTGTGAGCACCCCCTGAGATTGCACTTATAAATGTTAGTATGATTTTTACATCAAAAAATGTCATAATTTAGAAATTATTTCCTTCCCTGATTTTAGCCCTCAGATTTGAGTGTCTGCTGTGACATCTTTACAATACGAAATAGCCAAGTATTACTCTCTTGAAAACTTTTAACACGTTTTTACTATTAGAGCTCTCAAGGTTATTTAATGCTGAAAAGTTTTGATTACAGCATTACATTTAGAGATCTAGGCCATTTTATTTTATTTTGTGGGATGAAAGGTTGCAGTGATGAACATCGTAGCCAAACACGTCATTGTAACTCAGTTTCTGCACACTAACAAATGCTTTCCTCATAACTAACAGTGAAAGTACGATTTAACTAAGAGATCCGTTAAATATAACGGGAGTTTTGGCGAGAGTCCAGTGATAAACATCTTGCTGTTTGATTGACAGCTCCAGTGATTGTAAAGGGAGCGTTCTTTGATCGCTGTCTATATATAATTCTATTTCTAAATTAGAGCTCTCAAGGTTAACTTATGCTGAAAAGTTTTGATTACAGCATTACATTTAGAACTAGGCCATTTTATTTTATTTCGAGGGATGAAAGGTTGCAGTGATGAACATTGTAGCCAAACACGTCATTGTAACTGTTTGATTGACAGCTCCAGTGATTGTAAAGGGAGCGTTCTTTGATCGCTTTCTATATATAATTCTATTTCAATATTAGAGCTCTCAAGGTTAACTTATGCTGAAAAGTTTTGATTACAGCATTACATTTAGAGATCTAGGCCATTTTATTTAGATTGTGGGATGAAAGGTTGCAGTGATGAACATCGTAGCCAAACACGTCATTGTAACTCAGTTTCTGCACACTAACAAATGCTTTCCTCATAACTAACAGTGAAAATACGATTTAACTAAGAGATCCGTTAAATATAACGGGAGTTTTGGCGAGAGTCCAGTGATAAACATCTTGCTGTTTGATTGACAGCTCCAGTGATTGTAAAGGGAGCGTTCTTTGATCGCTTTCTATATATAATTCTATTTCTATATTAGAGCTCTCAAGGTTAACTTATGCTGAAAAGTTTTGATTACAGCATTACATTTAGAACTAGGCCATTTTATTTTATTTCGAGGGATGAAAGGTTGCAGTGATGAACATTGTAGCCAAACACGTCATTGTAACTGTTTGATTGACAGCTCCAGTGATTGTAAAGGGAGCGTTCTTTGATCGCTTTCTATATATAATTCTATTTCTATATTAGATTTGAGTGTCTGCTGTGACATCTTTACCGAAATAGCCAAGTATTACTCTCTTGAAAACTTTTAACACGTTTTTACTATTAGAGCTCTCAAGGTTATTTAATGCTGAAAAGTTTTGATTACAGCATTACATTTAGAGATCTAGGCCATTTTATTTTATTTTGTGGGATGAAAGGTTGCAGTGATGAACATCGTAGCCAAACACGTCATTGTAACTCAGTTTCTGCACACTAACAAATGCTTTCCTCATAACTAACAGTGAAAGTACGATTTAACTAAGAGATCCGTTAAATATAACGGGAGTTTTGGCGAGAGTCCAGTGATAAACATCTTGCTGTTTGATTGACAGCTCCAGTGATTGTAAAGTGAGCGTTCTTTGATCGCTGTCTATATATAATTCTATTTCCATATTAGAGCTCTCAAGGTTAACTTATGCTGAAAAGTTTTGATTACAGCATTACATTTAGAACTAGGCCATTTTATTTTATTTCGAGGGATGAAAGGTTGCAGTGATGAACATTGTAGCCAAACACGTCATTGTAACTGTTTGATTGACAGCTCCAGTGATTGTAAAGGGAGCGTTCTTTGATCGCTTTCTATATATAATTCTATTTCTATATTAGAGCTCTCAAGGTTAACTTATGCTGAAAAGTTTTGATTACAGCATTACATTTAGAGATCTAGGCCATTTTATTTAGATTGTGGGATGAAAGGTTGCAGTGATGACCATTGCAGCCAAACACGTCATTGTAACTCAGTTTCTGCACACTAACAAATGCTTTCCTCATGACTAACAGTGAAAATACGATTTAACTAAGAGATCCGTTAAATATAACGGGAGTTTTGGCGAGAGTCCAGTGATAAACATCTTGCTGTTTGATTGACAGCTCCAGTGATTGTAAAGGGAGCGTTCTTTGATCGCTGTCTATATATAAATCTTAGTTTAAATAGCAGATTACTTTCATCCCACTAAGAGAAACAATGTGAAGTTGGCTGCTTAGGAACTGGTTTGACTTACTGACAATAAACGATTTTGAGACAAAGAACATCTGACTGTAAGTGTTTGAATTTTGAGCTGCAGCTCATTGGCCGCTAATGCAACAGGAACCAACCAGCTGCGCTTTGTAGATAATGTGATCGCTACCAAATTAAGTTAAGTTAAGAACCTATCAGTCTGCGTCATCTAGACTTTCATGTCATAACTAGGTACTATATATGCTTGCAAACCAGATGACTATAAACTAAAATTTGTTTTTCAGTCATGATCTGACTCACTAACTAGTTTGACTGGGTGGGATGACGTGTAAATCCAAACTGTAGCACCATAAATGCTCTGGGTAAAAGGTGGGTAGATGCTGCATGAAGTTAAAGACTGAGTGTATGTTATGCAGTGGGTGTAAAATTTGTAGATCAGTGAATTCAGGTATTTTGGCCTGTGGGTGCTTAACTTTGCAGCGTGTGTGAGAAAGAGCATGAGAAGCGAGAGGAAAATCGGTGGTATAAAATCATAGTTCCTCTGCGGCACTGACAGGTTATAGAATCTAACTACGATGGGATTCGGTGTAAGATTTAGTCTTTCTCTTTGCCATAAAGTCTCTTTGATGGTTTACTGCAGTGGGGCGAATGATAGAAGATTTTTACGCTTTCTTGAGAAAATGTGAGTGATAAGTACCATCTAAAACCCTCAAAGATTCTGGAGTATCATGGGTGTAAATCGTAGGCTTAAAGCACAGCTCTCCTCAACAAGCCTGGGTTTACAATTCATGCCTGCTAAAAGAAAAAAAAAAATCCACCAACATAAGGTATATTGTAGTCCTTAAACAGAGATTTCTTTAAAAGAAAATAACTCGTACCTTTGCAGATGTTGTTTATGCTCAACAGCAACATTACACACTAACTAAAGTTTAAAAAGTGAAATCAAAATCAACCACACCTTTAATAAAATTACACACATTGTGTGTGTATATATATATATATATATACACACACACACACACACACATATATATATATATATATATACACATACACATATATATATACACATATATATATATACACATACATATATATATATATACACACACACATATATATATATACACATACATATATATATATACACATATATATATATACACATACATATATATATATATACACACACACATATATATATACACACACACATATATATATATACACGTACATATATATATACATACATATATATATATATATATATATATATATATATATATATACATATATATATACATATACATAAATATATACACAAACATATATATATATATACACACACAACTATAAATTTATAGTTATGTATTTACATTAAATGAGTGTATAAAAACTCTCCTCAACAATCCTGGGTTTAAAATTCATTCATAAGGTTGCTGGAAATAGAAGCTAAGTTTTGCTTGAGAACAGCATGACTATGTTAGTCCACCAGCTAGACAAGAACTATAACCAGCTCTAACCAGCATAAACCAGCCATGGAATTCATGCTGGTTTATCCGGGATTTTTCAGCAGGGATTTACTGACCTCAAAACAAAGAATACAAACATTAAACTTTGAGCTGCCAAAACGAATCTCATGAGCCACAGATTCAGTATGTGTGCCTAATAGTGAACTTAAGACAAATGCTGATTACTCGAAACCAAAGCCTGATTTGAACATTCACCCTGATCTAAAAATACATTATCTGCTAGTTGAAATGAAAGATTCTGTTTCATGTTCATGTGAGAATAATCAGATGTTTGCAGGCATGGAACTGTGACTGAGACTCACGTTTCCTCCTGTTGAAGCACAGATGCTTTCAGATCCTCCAGATGAGTGTAGGCTTTCTGAAGCTCCTCTCTCAGGATTCTCTCTCTCTCCGCACTTCCTCTCTCCTGCTCCAGCTCTCTCTCGGCTTCCCACAAACGCTCTTGCAGACGCTGGAATTCGTGCAGGATCAAATAACTCACGCCACAGTAACGACAGGCCTTCTCTGAATGATCCATCTGGACACAAACACAAATATAAACACAGATGATCTATCACAAATCTATCTACCAGGGGTGTAGATAGAAAATTTGAGTCACTGTGTTTCATTACAGGTACATTTTAAATGGGTGGTAATCAGATTACAGTTACATCTGAAAAGTGTTTTAGATTACCAAAGTGATTACTTTGAGTTTTAATGTCATTTAAACAGCGATTGGTGATTCTCTGACTCTGACCGTCTGAAAAAGACGAGTTCAGTTTCACCAACATTTTAATACTTTTAAGAGGGATCATAAAAATGTTGTTATTTTTATTTAGTCCTGAACAAGACAAAATGACTGAATTTATATAAAAATTGCCCAACTGTCAACGTAACTGTCCTGTCATGACCTGATGATCCACGACTGTTTTCATGTTTTGTGATAGTTGTTTGTGAGTCGTTTTATAATTCACTCAACTTTTTCTCACAATGTTTTTTTTCCCTCACAATTGTGAGTTTGCATTTCACAATTCTGACTTCTTTTTCTCAGAATTGCGAGATTTAAACTCACAATTGGAAATTATAAAGTCAGAATTGGGAGATATGAACTTGCAATAGTGACTTTTTTCTTGCAATTGTGAATTTAGTATGTGAGTTTATATCTCATAATTCTTACTTTTCTCAATATTGCGAGTTTATATCTCATAATTCTGACTTTATAACTCACAATTGCAACTTTATATCACGGAATTCTGAGGGAAAAAGTCAGAATTGTGAGATAAAAACTTGCAATTATCATTTTTGTGTTTGTTCCACACTTATTTGAAATTCCAAAGTATTCTAAAGTATTTAGATTAAGTGACTACACTTGAGTAATGTAACGAAACACGTTACAAATGACTTTTTAAAGCATGTATTTTGTAATCTGTAGTGAAATACATTTTAAAAGTGACCTACCCAGCCTTGGCCACGACGGAGTGTGAGGGTGAAATTTTTTTTTTGCCTTTAGGGTTTTGCCTAATAAATAAAAACCATTTAATTTAGCTGGATAACAGTCGCTTCAATTCCATCCAGCTCATCCAACAAAAGCCGCACAGTCGTATGTAGTGCAGCAGGAGTTGATGATCACGTGACGAGATGACTGACAAGACCATGGCGGAGGATTCGTTCCACAACAGAGTTATTCATTTGTATTTATACTGCTTTTTCTAAGATCGATCTGCGGAACGGAGTTCAGTTAGGAGGTCAAAAGTTGTAGAAGCTCATAAATCATGTACAGTAAGATCTGAAGAGACACAAATGAAATCATACAGCGGCGGCAAACCTTTTACAGTGGTTGAGTATTGTTGTCTTTTACTGCATATAGTAATTCATACTCTGAAAGTAGAACTGAAATGACATTCATTTCAAGATGATTACTTGAATCATTTCAAAATGCACCTGCAGACTATTTCTCTAGGCATGTATTTTGTCATTGAGGATTTCTTAAAAATATTCTGTAAAAATCTCGTCGTTCTCTCATTCTTGTGAACTCAATCTCGTATCTCGTCTCATCTCGTGAGCTGTCTACCCATCTATCTATCTATCCATACATCTATCTATCTATCTGACTGTCTGCTGTCTATCAACCCATCTACACATTAATCATCCATTCATCTATCCATCCATCCATCCATCCACCAACCATCCCGTCATCCATTTATCTACTCATTTATCCATCTAACCTCCATCTATTATCCATCTATTATTCATCTACCTCCCTATCATTTATCTAATATCCATACCATCTGTCCACCCATTTATCTACTCACCTACCATCATTATATCTACTCATCTATCGACCCATCCATCACAAACCTAGCACAAACACACACACACAAAACTGCCAGAGTCCAGAGAGAGCAAATTAGTCATTGATTATATTTCATAAACAAGTCATTTCTGTACTCCGTCACTCTTCAGTCACTGAGTCCAGTGGTAACTTTATCAAGACCTTCTGGGAATGACAAACAACCAAGCCTTCCCACTCCTCCCCAGAGTGAAAAAGAGTGCAAATGCCACACCAAAACCCCGCTAATCCTCCATCTGAAGAGCACAATGTCGCCTTGTTTCCCTTTCATTTACGTTTGTGACTACAAGCAGAAATTAACAGAAGAGGTCAGTTTCACTTTTTGTGTGAGCATCAGTTTCTGTTACGCTTACTGTAAGAGACCATGTGTTTATGATGGCCGGGCCCGCAGCTGTGCGTTCCAGTCATTTTACTGTAAAGCTATACAGTCTGCGACTCGTTCTGATTATAGCACTTGTGAAAAGAGAAGTGATAGAGAGGTTCTTGCTCAGTGGGGAAGCTGAATGATTTATTTGCATTTGCATTTGTATCATCCCATGTCTCAGTCTCTTTCACCCCTTCACTCGGTGCTGTTTATATTCAGGACTGACCGGCATGTAGAAGTCATTACCGTTTTTTATCTCTTTTTCTTTGATCAATCATAATGTCTTGGATCATGGCTGGATTATTCACACACACACACACACACACACAACACTGGGCTCTATGAGTTTGACCCCGTCTCAGTTAAAGCCTGTCTGTGATCCTGCTTACCTAACTGTCTAAACACATGCACACGCAATTGTCTGCCTCCCGGAGAAATGTGGACATTTGCACGGAATCTGAAAGCCCTGATCCCCCCACTCTCTCTTCCTCACGCATTCAGAGACAGGCACGCATGCATAGGCTTACACACACACGCACATGCTGGCCTGAGGGGACGATGTCTGCCACCAGTAGGAACGTGTTCCCGTGACAGTGATGGCCCTCGGGGAGGCCTCTGCCCCTGGCACTGACACATCCTCTTAGCACTCAAACACACTGGCCTCCTCACACACATGCTTACACACATACCTTGTACTGAGCTGGATGGATACTTCAAGACAGGAAAGGCCCTGCTTCCACATCTCTTTTCAGGGGAAAAATATTAAAGTTCATTTTATATAACCTTCAATGCAAAAAGGAAGAAAAAAATTCAGTAAACTTGTTTATGGAATTATTTGGGGCTTTTTATATCATAATTCTGACTTTTTTTCCACAGAATTGCGAGATATAAAGTCAGAATTGCGAGATATAAAGTCAGAATTGCGTGATATAAAGTCAGAATTGTGAGATATAAAGTCAGAATTGAGATATAAAGTCAGAATTGTGAGATATAAAGTCAGAATTGTGAGATATAAAGTCAGAATTGCGTGATATAAAGTCAGAATTGTGAGATATAAAGTCAGAATTGTGAGATATAAAGTCAGAATTGCGATATAAAGTCAGAATTGCGAGATATAAAGTCAGAATTGCGTGATATAAAGTCAGAATTGCGTGATATAAAGTCCGAATTGAGATATAAAGTCAGAATTGCGAGATATAAAGTCAGAATTGCGTGATATAAAGTCAGAATTGTGAGATATAAAGTCAGAATTGAGATATAAAGTCAGAATTGTGAGATATAAAGTCAGAATTGTGAGATATAAAGTCAGAATTGCGTGATATAAAGTCAGAATTGTGAGATATAAAGTCAGAATTGAGATATAAAGTCAGAATTGTGAGATATAAAGTCAGAATTGTGAGATATAAAGTCAGAATTGTGAGATATAAAGTCAGAATTGCGAGTTATAAAGTCAGAATTGCGAGATATAAAGTCAGAATTGAGTTATAAAGTCAGAATTTGCGAGATATAAAGTCAGAATTGCGAGATATAAAGTCAGAATTGCGATATAAAGTCAGAATTGCGATATAAAGTCAGAATTGCGATATAAAGTCAGAATTGTGAGATATAAAGTCAGAATTGTGAGATATAAAGTCAGAATTGCAATATAAAGTCAGAATTGTGACATATAAAGTCAGAATTGTGAGATATAAAGTCAGAATTGTGAGATATAAAGTCAGAATTGCAATATAAAGTCAGAATTGTGAGATATAAAGTCAGAATTGCGTGATATAAAGTCAGAATTGCGAGATATAAAGTCAGAATTGCGTGATATAAAGTCAGAATTGCGTGATATAAAGTCCGAATTGAGATATAAAGTCAGAATTGCGATATAAAGTTAGAATTGCGTGATATAAAGTCAGAATTGCGAGATATAAAGTCAGAATTGCGAGTTATAAAGTCAGAATTGCGTGATATAAAGTCAGAATTGCGTGATATAAAGTCCAAATTGCGATATAAAGTTAGAATTGCGAGATATAAAGTCAGAATTGCGAGATATAAAGTCAGAATTGAGATATAAAGACAGAATTGCGAGATATAAAGTCAGAATTGCGAGATATAAAGTCAGAATTGTGAGATATAAAGTCAGAATTGTGAGATATAAAGTCAGAATTGCGATATAAAGTCAGAATTGCGAGATATAAAGTCAGAATTGCGTGATATAAAGTCAGAATTGCGTGATATAAAGTCCGAATTGAGATATAAAGTCAGAATTGCGAGATATAAAGTCAGAATTGCGATATAAAGTCAGAATTGCGATATAAAGTCAGAATTGAGATATAAAGTCAGAATTGTGAGATATAAAGTCAGAATTGCAATATAAAGTCAGAATTGTGAGATATAAAGTCAGAATTGCAATATAAAGTCAGAATTGTGAGATATAAAGTCAGAATTGTGAGATATAAAGTCAGAATTGCAATATAAAGTCAGAATTGTGAGATATAAAGTCAGAATTGTGAGATATAAAGTCAGAATTGTGAGATATAAAGTCAGAATTGCAATATAAAGTCAGAATTGTGAGATATAAAGTCAGAATTGCGTGATATAAAGTCAGAATTGCGAGATATAAAGTCAGAATTGCGTGATATAAAGTCAGAATTGCGTGATATAAAGTCCGAATTGAGATATAAAGTCAGAATTGCGATATAAAGTTAGAATTGCGTGATATAAAGTCAGAATTGCGAGATATAAAGTCAGAATTTCGAGTTATAAAGTCAGAATTGCGTGATATAAAGTCAGAATTGCGTGATATAAAGTCCAAATTGCGATATAAAGTTAGAATTGCGTGATATAAAGTCAGAATTGCGAGATATAAAGTCAGAATTGAGATATAAAGACAGAATTGCGAGATATAAAGTCAGAATTGCGAGATATAAAGTCAGAATTGTGAGATATAAAGTCAGAATTGTGAGATATAAAGTCAGAATTGCGATATAAAGTCAGAATTGCGAGATATAAAGTCAGAATTGCGTGATATAAAGTCAGAATTGCGTGATATAAAGTCCGAATTGAGATATAAAGTCAGAATTGCGAGATATAAAGTCAGAATTGCGTGATATAAAGTCAGAATTGTGAGATATAAAGTCAGAATTGAGATATAAAGTCAGAATTGTGAGATATAAAGTCAGAATTGTGAGATATAAAGTCAGAATTGCGAGATATAAAGTCAGAATTGCGAGTTATAAAGTCAGAATTGCGAGATATAAAGTCAGAATTGAGTTATAAAGTCAGAATTTGCGAGATATAAAGTCAGAATTGCGAGATATAAAGTCAGAATTGCGAGTTATAAAGTCAGAATTTGCGAGATATAAAGTCAGAATTGCGATATAAAGTCAGAATTGCGATATAAAGTCAGAATTGCGATATAAAGTCAGAATTGTGAGATATAAAGTCAGAATTGTGAGATATAAAGTCAGAATTGCAATATAAAGTCAGAATTGTGAGATATAAAGTCAGAATTGAGATATAAAGTCAGAATTGCGTGATATAAAGTCCGAATTGAGATATAAAGTCAGAATTGCGAGATATAAAGTCAGAATTGCGTGATATAAAGTCAGAATTGTGAGATATAAAGTCAGAATTGAGATATAAAGTCAGAATTGTGAGATATAAAGTCAGAATTGTGAGATATAAAGTCAGAATTGCGAGATATAAAGTCAGAATTGCGAGTTATAAAGTCAGAATTGCGAGATATAAAGTCAGAATTGAGTTATAAAGTCAGAATTTGCGAGATATAAAGTCAGAATTGCGAGATATAAAGTCAGAATTGCGAGTTATAAAGTCAGAATTTGCGAGATATAAAGTCAGAATTGCGATATAAAGTCAGAATTGCGATATAAAGTCAGAATTGCGATATAAAGTCAGAATTGTGAGATATAAAGTCAGAATTGTGAGATATAAAGTCAGAATTGCAATATAAAGTCAGAATTGTGAGATATAAAGTCAGAATTGAGATATAAAGTCAGAATTGCGATATAAAGTCAGAATTGTGAGATATAAAGTCAGAATTGTGAGATAAAAAGTCTGAATTGTGAGATATAAAGTCAGAATTGTGAGATATAAAGTCAGAATTGTGAGATAAAAAGTCTGAATTGTGAGATATAAAGTCAGAATTGTGAGATATTAAGTCAGAATTGTGAGATATAAAGTCAGAATTGAGATATAAAGTCAGAATTGAGATATAAAGTCAGAATTGCGATATAAAGTCAGAATTGTGAGATATAAAGTCAGAATTGTGAGATAAAAAGTCTGAATTGTGAGATATAAAGTCAAAATTGCGAAATAAAGTCAGAATTGCGTGATATAAAGTCAGTTTAAATTATATAAACTCAAAATTCTGAGAAAAATATCATGCAGTGGCAGAAACAATCTTCCATGCATATTTGGCTGAGAGGTTATGTCGGTGAGACATTTTAAAACAGTCTGGACAGTCAAATGGAAGATGAAGTAATTTCTGTGCCATTAGCAGCACTAAAGAGAATTGCAAAACTAAGATAAGCCTTTTTTCTATTATCTGACAAACAGGTCATCCAAAATTATGCTAATGCTGTTATAAACGCTAAAACAAATAGACTACAATCCCTTTTAGCGCTGCTAGTTTTGCAGAAATTACACACTTCCCAACGAAAGGGACAGTTCCCCCAAAAATGAAAATTTTGTCATTAAGTACTCACCCTCGTGCAGCTCCAAACCTGTATGACTTTCTTTGTTCTGTTGAACACAAAAGAAGATGTTTTTAAAAACTGTGGGTAACCAGACAGTTGATGGCACCCATTGACTTCTATAGTAGCAAAAAAAAATACCGTCATTCTTCAAAAATATCTTCTTTTGTGCTCAACAGAACAAAGAATACAGGTCTGGAACACCCTGAGGGTGAGTAAATGATGACAAAATCTCTTTAAGGTCATATCAAAGCCAAAATAAGCTTATTTTATGTCTTTTTAATTGATATGATAGCACTTGCCACAAGGAAAGGAAGAGCTGAATTAAACATATGACACATAGCAGGGGGCTGAAAATAACAGCAGAGGTCTTATCAAGGAAAGAGCCATAATTAATTTAAATGGAACCTTTCCGCCATCATCAAGCATCTGAGGTTATCGTCTCATGCACACCGGGCAGGCAAGAGCGCTTTACGTGCCATGGTCTTTAAAAACAGACCCCTAATCTTTTTTCTACTCACCCCACCCCTCTTCTCATCTGCCCCCATCAAATCCTGTGTCAGAAGTGGGTCAGTGTTACAGGCACGCAACAAACCCCCAATACTTCTGCAAATTAACATACCCCCTCCATCCGCGACACAAAGCGACCTGTTATGAATTTCCTCTGATGCATTTAAATCCATTTTTTTGTGATGCCACAGTAAATTCGGGACACAAACAAAGGTTTTACATGCTTGAAATATACAATAACCACTGTGTGATTTAATCAACAATATTACTACAGTATGTTATGCAGTATTAAAGGAAGATTTTACCAAAAATTTAAATTCTTTAGTTGTTGTTCACTGCAATGGATTCATCACATAAAGCATCATATAGCTGCAAGACTATAAACATATAGTCATATTAAGTACTTTTATGATGTTTTTTTCGTTTTCTTTTTTATGTGTGTGCTCGATTAACATATATTGTAAACCCTAATGCGCTGTTGGATTTCTGTGTGCACTCGTTATGGAGCGGGTCAAATTGACCCTAATTGGATTCAATACAATTGCTCAAAAATCACACTATGAAAAACAAAGATTCAGGTACAAACTGTACATTTTTAATATCAACATTTGTCAAATATTCCAAAAATATAAACATCTGAAGATTTAATGAAAATGTTTTTTAATCATTTTTTTAAAACTGTTTTGTTTTTAAACAGTACATTTTTAAATACAATAAATACATTTTTTTTTACTTTTTTTTTCTTAGAACATCATAACTGAACAATTAAATGTAGCTGAATAATGAAAATATGTACTTTTCCTAAGCTGGCTGTTTTGTAAACTCATTTCATAAAGTCAAGAAGTTTCTTCTGACATGATGAGCTTTCTGCATATGAACTTCACACACGTGCTGCTGGTTAAAACGTTTTTCTGTATTGAAATAAGTGTGGAAAACCTCATTTTTTAGTTTCATAAGGTAGTAAAAAAATCAAATAACAAAATATAACCAAGAAATGTTATTATTTTGGGTCAGTAGAGTCGCCTTAGAGCATTAAAATACGCGGGTCAAATTGACCCGGCGACCGTAACAGTCATTTTGTTTGTATATGTCAAAAAACGCCAGCATGTTGAAACTTTGCATGCGTGTTCATGATGATAAATGAGAAAAAGTCACAAAATATCAAGAAAAAAAAACAGTATTTCCAACAACTAGAAAATCTAAACGGGTCAAATTGACCCGGAGCAGAACACGAGGGTTAATCGAATGCCTAATATGTCGCAAACCACTCTGTTTGATGGTTCTTGTCACATACATTAAATAATATATCACATTAAAAACTATATTTTTTGAAGTTCAAAATGGCAACATTTAATGGATAATTATAAAACGGATTTATATTGTAAAAATGTAACTTTTAAACCTAGGATAGGCAATGTTTTTCATAAATACTTTTTGCTATACTAGTTGAAACTCTCTTCATATCCTAACAGCAATCAGTCATAGAAGTAGTCGAAATATTAAAAAAGCTCCTCCGAAGTTGCCTATCCGACCCTTACATTTTTTCATCCAAACAACAATCAGATCAGAGCAGCTTCAAGAGCATCAAATATTTGGCGTGGGACGATTTGGCCACATCGGATTATTAGGGTGACGACCTAGTTTGAAACATCACAACAGTGAGTAATTAAATTTTTTGGGGTGGACTATCTCTTTAAGACTCCAGAAGAACTGGTTCCAGTGTCAATTTCTTCCTCTTCTCTCATCTCCTACTAGCCATGAAATAGTCTCTGACACTGCTCACGTAAAAGAGTAAGGAATTTCTCCTTAATTTCCCTAAATTACAGTATGTTTCAAAGCAAGTGTGTGTGAGTGGATCACGTGAACGAGAGGACGGTTCGTGACTGCAGCTTTGTGGATTTTCATGGAGATAAAGACCCCCCGTGGTGCTCACTGTACCATGCGCCAATGCTGAGATTCTCATCTGGACCCACAGTGCCAACACATTACATGACAGCAGGACGGCCGTTGACAGGGGAATTGGGGAAGGGGGTGTAGACTATAGGGCTCGGGGCAGGAAGGGGGCAGACGATGGCCTTCAGCACTCATGGGTGAATTTAACGCCTGGATGAGTTCTCCCAATTCCCTCCTTCCGCCTTCACGCACACTTCCTCGCGTGGACGGAGAAGAAGGGCAGTGGCTGGGAAGAATCACCTTTGCCCGCATGTTGATCTACAGCCCGACGCACACAGAGACAAACAAGCTGGAAGCGATGGGGGTGGAGCATCGTCTTCCATCGTTCTTATGGGAGAGAAATAAAGATGCTTCTTTTCTTGCGACGGCTTTTTTTCACTGAGGCGTTGCGTTTTAAAGGAGGAATTTTCAGCTCATCCATAATCTATACATTCCACTTAGAAGGACACAAATTTACACCTGCCTTACTTGAGAAATTTTGCCAGCCTGTAATATTTATTACTAGCCATGAAGTTGTACTTTCATTTAAAATACATATTCAATTCCTTAATAAAAAATATTGCATTGTTATATAGATGAATATATATTCTGAGGTCTCGTGGTATCATATATTTTAGCTAAATGTTCTTACAACTTGGTGAAAGTCGTGTTGTTTATTAATATGCTTTAAGACAAATTCAGCATTCAGAGTATTTTCTCTCTAAAACCGTTGTGATCTAAAGACGGTTTGAAATTGCTGGTGTTTCTGACGCCACAAACTACTTTAGCATATCATTAACGATTAACATAAGCCAGGTTATCCCGGTATATTTTTCTGTTGATATGAAACTGTTTTAAGTTGTTCAAAGTGAGTTATGAGTACGACGTTGTAAAAAGCGATAACATTGCGCGACGTTTCCTTCAGTGAGTTGACCGAGTGGATCTCTGAGCTCTGAGTGAGTGGAGGCGGGGCTAATTAGCATATTCATAGATCCACGTATACTAAATGAAGCAAGAGTGTAGAGTTACATTCTAGCTATTTTCACGGGAAAAAACATTAAAGATGAGTTTTAAGGAATAAAATTATTGAGGGGGACTTTAAATGAAGTCCCTCACCAAAGTCTGCATTTATTTTGATCAAAAATAATGTGAAATATTATGCCAATTTAAAATAACTTTTATTTGTAAAATGCAATTTATTTTAGAAAGTTCAAAAGATCGGCATTTATTTAATAAAAATCTTTAGTAGAATTATAAATGTATTTTACTGTCACTTCTGATCAATTAAATGCATCCTTGCTGAATAAAAGCACTGGTTTCTTATAATTAACATTTTAACAATAGTGTTTGTATGACTTAATGACTAAGAAAATCCTTTTTTTTCTCAGATTAAAAACTGGGAAAACAATTACCATAAAGGGTTTGAGACTTGTGAATGTCTGAGCCAGTTCCTACGCGAAAGATTTCCTCTAATAAAAACATTTAAACTCACGTATTGGTGGCTTTACGCGAGTAATAGTTCACGTATGTGTCGCCATATGGAGTTCGGGATGGATATCCTCAATAAACCAAATTTTCCACTAAGGTAAAAGCAACATCATTCTTGCAATTTAAACCACATGCTTCATACTGCAGTTCCTGATAAAAGTTACCAGCTATTAACTCGCATGTTATTTACACAGCATACCAAAATATACTTGCATTTTGCTCTAGATGAGTTTGCTTTTTGACCCAGCCCAAGAAGCACAGCAGAGACAGGTGAGAGGCGGGAGAATGTGTCGTTCGTGACGCGACGGCGAGCGGCGGAGGAAGCTGAGGACACTATCATCCCATTGAACACGCAACATGTGCCGCCATTATCCCCCCATGTCTCCCGAGGTAGAAAAATGTGGCTGGTTTTTGTCCCATTCATTATTTAGAGAGAAGCAGAGCTAGAGAGAGGCACCATAGTGAGACTCAGTAGGATCTCCATGATTTCTCTTGTCACGGCGGAGCCACTTGCCACGCTAACATCAAAAATGAATAGTGCTGAACATTCTGAACAAACAGGCAGATGTGGGTTAAAGCCAGGGAGGAAAAAAACAGAACAGGAATTCAATCAGAAATGACTAAGAAAGAGAAGTTAGAGTTGGAGTAGATCTAATTGTGATTTTCGTTTGGCATCCGAGTGAAAGACACTTTTTACTAGTCATATAAAAATAACGTAATAGTTTATAGCCCAAGAATAATAGCCTAAAGCCCTTTTTGACCTTGCGTTCAACCTGTGAGTGGCACGCAATGAATCTGGGCCGCGGAACACGATAGCATAAGGTGTTCGTTTAATTGGGATCCTCCCTATGTAAAGGTGTTGCAAAACTGAGGGCATCTTAGGGCAAAAGATGTGTTGAAAGATTACACTTTTATCATCTGAGTGGATTTTTATACACTGACTGAGATTCAGTTGCTTTGTGGAACCAGAGAGCCTGTCAATAGAGCTGATGTTCTTGGTAGACAGTCCATTTAAATATACTGTGTAAGGCTTTAAATAAAAAGGCCTTTTCTACTTTAAAGGGGTCATGACATGGATTTTTTATTATTTTAGGTTCACTTATAATGTTAATAAAGTTTTTTGCACAAAAACACACACTCACATTTGAGTTTATATATATATATAAATGAGGAAAAAAGATTATTTTCACCCTTTATTCTGACCCTCTGTCTGAAATGACCCATTTTTAAGGCGCGGCTCCTTTAAGGCTTGTCGATTAAAGGCGAGTAAGTGTTTTGAAAACATTATCTATATAAAACCGTCATCTACAGACAAAGCATTTTGAAATCATTTACTTTCATCACAAATGAAATCATTACAAAACAACATGTAATTTACTAAAGGATTCTGACAAAATGATAATTGCTGCTGTCTGTTTAAAAATATTTAATTTGAATTCTTTTTAAACAGTTTCAACGACTCATTCATAATGACTTCACTTGTTTCATTACTGGATGAATCAGCGTTTTTTAAACAAATAATCTTGAGTGAATGATTCAATGACTCACTCATGAAGACTTCACTTGTTTCATTACTGGATGAATCAGCATTTTTGAACGAATCTCTTGTGTGAATGATTCAATGACTCACTCATGAAGAGTTCACTTGTTTCATTACTAAATGAATCAGTGTTTTTGAAGGAATCTCTTGAGTGAATGATTCAATGACTCACTCATGAAGACTTCACTAGTTTCATTACTGGATGAATCAGCATTTTTGAACGAATCTCTTGTGTGAATGATTCATGAAGACTTCACTTGTTTCATTATTTCATTTCATTTTTCATCATTTAGCAGACGCTTTTATCCAAAGCGACTTACAAGGGTATCGAAGGTGGAGAGAGTGCTGTTTATTCACAATCCGCACTTTCAATTCCTGGCGGCGTGGGAATCGAACCAGCAACCTTCAGGTTACAAGCCTGACTCCCTCACCACTAGGCCACAACTACCCACTACCTGCGTTTTTGAACGAATCTCTTGAGTGAATGATTCAATGACTCTCTCATGAAGACTTCACTTGTTTCATTACTGGATGAATCAGCATTTTTGAACGAATCTCTTGTGTGAATGATTCAATGACTCACTCATGAAGACTTCACTTGTTTCATTACTGGATGAATCAGCATTTTTGAACGAATCTCTTGAGTGAATGATTCAATGACTCTCTCATGAAGACTTCACTTGTTTCATTACTGGATGAATCAGCATTTTTGAACGAATCTCTTGTGTGAATGATTCAATGACTCACTCATGAAGACTTCACTTGTTTCGTTACTGGATGAATCAGCGTTTTTTAAACGAATCTCTTGAGTGAATGATTCAATGACTCACTCATGAAGACCTCACTTGTTTCGTTAATGAATGAATCAGTGTTTTTGAACGAATCTCTTGAGTGAATGATTCAATGACTCACTCATGAAGACTTCACTTGTTTCATTACTGTGATGGAACTTGTCAAAGGCGAATCGCAGTCATTTAAGAATAAGATTGCGTGGGTGTTTGAATTGAGATCGCAATCTTTTAACGATTAATCACGCATCACTGTATTCAGTATGCTTTTGACGCAACACTCACATCCAGTGTAGGCAAGCGTAAGCCGTTAAGCGACTGAACGCCAGTGGGCGGGGCCTGTGATGTGATTGTGTAAAACTATTTGCCGATATTATGCTCTGGAGGCAGTCACATGCAAATGCATTTGGCCGCATGATATCACAAATGCCACAAAATCCACACAAGCCGTTTTTGGAGCTTGATTAAATAAGTGCTTTGTTTATAATGAGGAGTACATTTTCAGCTTTGAAACTCAGGATGTCTTAATGGTACAAAGACCTCTTACATGTCAAAAGCTCAAGGCAAATTTGATTTCTCATATCATGACCGCTTTAAAAGAAAAAAAAAAATCAATTTGGTGTTTCAAAAACATTGATCTTGTTGATCTCAATCCTTTACCGAGACTGTCAATCTGGCAAATGTAATACTGGAATACAAATGGTAAACTGGTTTAGTAGGCCTGTTCTGGATTTGTGAGGGACAGTCAGAAAAAGAAAAACGTAGAAAGCCTGAACACTTTTACTACACAAAGTAGGTTTTGATAATATTCCTCTTTTGAACGAGCCAGCGCAACATGACACAAAATGTGACTCTTTAGGACACAAAAGCACCTGCTAAATCAGACAGAATGAATGCTGATCTTCTCATATCTCTCGCCAGCTGCCCCAGAGCACAACGGATCACAAAAGATCAAACTTCCCTCTCAATCACGCAGAGATGTGAAGTGTGTGTGATTGCGATGGAGTACAACAGCAACAAAACTGAGAACCTGTGCAATTACATCTGCACAGTAGGGGTGAAAAATCTGTGAAATTAATGCTATTTACCTGCTGTATTTCCAGGGGTAGGGGGTTTGAGGGGGTGTGCATCTCCATTTCCTCTTTATCAGCCATCTCCCTTGGGATCTTCTCTATAGGACAGAAGACAAAAAAAGCTAATTTACTGATAGAGACACTACAAAGCGTCCCACATCAGAGTTACTAAAACATAAGTAAACATAAAAAAACACTTTTATTACTCATATAATAAAATAAACGTTAACTGAAATACAATAAAATGGAAAATAACTTACGCCTGGACAACCATTTTCATTTAGTTTAAAAAGAACTACTAAAATAAGGGGGGGGGGGAGTGAAATTAAAAAGCACTGAAACTACTTAAGACATCTAAAAATGACAAAAACAATTAATTAAAACTATAATAACACTCTCCCATATAAAGATAACCAGTAACGAGATGAATATTTATTCTCATTCCATCCTGTGACAAACATCAGCGTTTGTTTTCATTTTAAATCCTTTCCACATAAACAGATTAGCAATGATGCCTTACAAAACACACTCGCTCGAACACAAAAACTTACAAATTCGGTGAAATATCTGCTTGCTTTCAAGGGTTTAGTGAAAAGACGCGCATTTAAGAAGTTTAACTATACACGTACCCTTTATTTTTGTCAAAACGGTTAAAATCAGTGCGCGTGAAAGTCACTATAACGACAACGCACGTTTCTACGCAAACGGCGTAGCCTTAGTATTCTCAGAGAGTGATTCACGCAACCCACGCGAACTATATTTATTTAAGGATCCTCCTTAAACGTCGTCGTGCCCATGTTTCGCTTCTTTTGACAGTGTAATGAGATCGTGTTTAGAAATGCAGATTAGCTCGACTGCCTTCGTGATGGCTGATCCGCAGAAATAGCGAGGATGTGTGTGATAAAAATAACACCAGTGGGCTTTGAGGGGATTTTTTCAGAGAAAATCCTCGAAACCCCGACCTTATGTGTGTCTCCATGCTAAACCCTGGAAGACACGCAACGTCGAGCTCTTTCTGAGTGTAATGAGTCTTTATAGGGTTTTATCCTGTCGTGATTTTACATAAATGTCGTTAATAATGATATATTATGAAATAGTGGCTGCTTGCGCGTCGTGTTACTCCAATTGGAGCCGCCGCTGAGTAATGGCGGCGTGCCCGCGGGAATGGGAAGCTCGCGTTTATAGAGTTCATCCAGGCACGCTATGTGTGTGTGTGTGTGTGTGTGTATGTAATGTAAATAGAGCCTTGCCGAAAGGACAAGTCACTGAATGAGTGTGTTTGCCTGCGTTAGGATGTGTGCGTGCGATCCCTGTGCGTGCTGTGGCGTATTTGCGCCTGTGCGTGAGAGCAAAAGTGTCTGGAGTAAAAAATGAAAAGGCTGTTTTATTGATTTGTAAAATGCATACTTAGATGTATTGAGTATGTCCCTATTATTTATACTGCTTTGTGTTTCACCTTATGCATTGCTGTATTTCTTGTAGTTCTCACTGTTCATTCACAATCCCCACTTTCAATTCCCGCCGGAGTGGGAATCGAACCAGCAACCTTCAGGTTACAAGCCCGACTGCCTCACTAGGCCACGACTAGCCTCTTTTGTAATGTAATGTGATTTTGTAATGTAATGTTTTTTAAGTTGTAATAAGAGGAAACCTCAGAAAGCGTGCACATGCCCGGCTATATATAACAGATTGAGTAAAGCAAATGACATAATAAAATACGTTAAAAAATGAAAATCCTATCATTTCCCATATATGTCTCCGAACACAATCGGAGTTACATTAAATAATATCCTGGCTCATCCCAGCTTAGTAAATGGCACCTTTTGAAGTTTTTGAAGCTCTAAAAAGCGCATCCATCCATCATAAAAGTAATCCATACGACTCCATCGAGTTAATAAATGCCTCCTGAAAAATATCTTTAAAATATAAACTATATATAGAAAATAATCACTGGCTTCCAGTGTCATGACAAATCGGCTCTCCACAAACTGATTATCTGAAGTATATGCAAATTATATTAATTTAAAATACCCTTATCTTACTAAATAATGTGTAAGAAAACAAAATAGTGCATATACACTGAATTAACAGTTAATTAATAAATAATAATAAATTAATAATTGACCCTTCGAAAACAGTTTGATTGACAGGTGATCTGACCAATCATAACGCCAAATCTGCTATTTTGTCCAACAAAGCAGTCAGGCAGTAGCCTATAGTAGATTAACGTTGGTGAACTTGATAAATTGTGTGTCCTCACGTCTTTTGAAACAACATTCCTTCTGATGTTCATTCATGTTTATTTGACGCTATAAATGAACTAGTATGAAGAGATGATCGCTTCACGAGGAGCTACAGCGATCTGTCACGACACATTAAACACACACTAGACGCTATTTATTGATTAAACTTCTTTAAAAAATTACAATATTTTCAATATGAAACGGTCTCATACATTGTCAGTGTCCTTTTGCTCCACAATGTATTTTTCACTCCGTGAGAACATGATGTGTGGCATGAGAGCGCATGGCTTGTCGGGTATAGCAACAGGGGGCAAGTTTTGCGAAGGGTCAATTGAAATTGTTTTAATCATAACTGAAATATTTGGACATTTAACACTTAATTTAGTACATGTAAGTGCAAATGTGTGTATAAACTAAACTATTAAGCTAATCAGGGTTCTGTATGCTATGCTAGTACATAGGCTAACTAATAATGACATAAATGGTCATTATAACATAGTTGAAACAGCATTTATCATAACTTAATTGTGAAGGAATTGTAATCCGCTGCTAAAGAGAATAACTATTAAGACCAATGGGATCACTTTGGGTCCTAATGGAGACCCGATTTCGGGGCGACCCAATTTGGCAACAGTCGTCTGTGTGTTTATGGGAGTCGAGTCCCAGTGGTGAAAATTTTGTCATCATTTACTCCCCCTCAAGTTGTGCCAAACCTGTATAAATTTCTTTGTTCTGCTGAACACAAAGGAAATTATTTGGAAGAATTTGTGTAACCAAGCAGATCTCACCCCCATTGACTACCATAGTAGGAAAAAAAAATACTATGGTAGTCAATGATCCACTTAAGGGGAAGTAAATGATGACAGAATTTTCATTTTTTGGGTGTACTATCTCTTTAAAGTCATTTTTAATCATTTAATCTACTCATAAATTCTCATTCGTGCCCTAAAAAAAAACAAAGAAGAGCTTTCACCAGTTTGTACGCCGATTTATTTGTTTTTCTCCAATCACCCAGAACTACTACTAAGCAAAAATGTCTAAAAAAACAAAAAAAAAACAATTTCCTGGCGGTGCCGATAGCCTCGTGGGCGGAACGTTTCCCGATCCCACCTCACTTCCTGTCCACTCCATACTATCCTATCATAATAAAGGCACAAAAAAATATTGTGTGCGCTGTCTTGTTCGGAAATAGCTTAATCCAAGTATAGCAGCTGTTTTAAAATGTTTACATGACGCCTATAGCTTATAGAAATATGACCAATTCAGATTAATAGAAATATTTTTACGTTCTGAAAATAGCATGTAGCCCATATTGTATCTGTATGCGTCGGTTATTTTTCACATAACATGTTATGTTGTTCACTCGATATGATTGTTATATATAGCCAAGCGGGGCATGTTTTCCTTTGTGCAATAAATAGGCTTGCTGAGGTTTGTTATTTGTTTCCACATACAACTTTTCAGCCTTGTGCTCAGCCCAGAGGGATTTGTGCCTCCCAGGGAACCAAAACACCAAATGGTCTTTTTGTGCTGTCTGCACGCAAACGTGTGTTAACCCAATCTCGCAAATCAATTAGAGCTGATTGCCAGTGTGTCGCTTCTCATATCAAGCCGTGCACGGCGGTGAATGGCGTGACTGCTGTCGTTCATGTTCCGTGAGAGAGGGCGATAAAAGTATGAGACACCTGACAGACGAGCAAGCAGCCTGTTAGAGGAAATACAACCGGATTTAAATGAAATGAGGAGTGGGATGAGCGTGACGTAGCCCATAATACATAAAAAGACGGGAATATGAGTTTATCAGACGGTTATTGGCTATAGGCAACAGACGGCGCGCATTTCTGAAGGAGCGCGAGCAGAGCTCGTGCGTGCCTGTGAGGTTAAGGTTGGAGGAAGGGAGGTTTTAAAGCGCCCTTGTGAATCGATTTGCATGAGAAACGTAGAAGCGATTTGGCTCTTCTCACGGCAGCGCGTTGCGTTACACAATTGAGCGGCGGATGTCGTGACAATCCACCCGCCATATCAGTTCAAATAACCGCTGTGACTGACTGAACACAGTCACGCATCGAGCACGGGGGGCGTGGCCTCAGCAACTGCGTCACAACTGCCATCAATTCTGCCTGTTCTTCACCACAAAGACAACACGTATAAAATGTGGGCTGATCAGGTGTTGATTGTTGCATTTACAGAAAACAGAGAAATTATGTGTAATGTATTTATAAAAAATGATAAATAATAGGAATAATATGTATATATATAATAATAATAATAATAATATAAAACAATGCAAATGTATTTCACTACAGATTACAAAATAAATGCTTATTAATAAAAGTCATTTGTGACGTATTTCGTTACATTACTCAAGTTTAGTGACTCAATCTACATACTTTTGAATACTTTGGAATACTAATAAGTGTGGAACAAACACAAAAAAGCTCATTGCAAGTTTTTATCTCACAATTCTGACTTTTTCCCTCAGAATTGCGTGATATAAAGTTGCAATTGAGAGTTATAAAGTCAGAATTATCATATATAAACTCACAATATTGAGAAAAATCAGAATTATGAGATATAAACTGACAATATTGATAAAAGTCAAAATTATGAGATATAAACTCACATACTAAATTCACAATTGCAAGAAAAAAAGTCAGTTTTTCAAGTTTATATCTCCCAATTCTGACTTTATAACTTGCAATTGTGAGTTTAAATCTCGCAATTCTGAGAAAAAGAAGTCAGAATTGTGAAATGCAAACTCAAAATTGTGAGGGAAAAAAATTGTGGTAAAAAGTTGCAGTGACCTTTTTTACAATTAAAAAATGACACACAAACAACTACCACAAAACATGAAAACAGTGGAAAACATGAAACTGAACTCAGACGGTCAGAGTCAGAGAATCACCAATCGCTGTTTAAATGACATTAAAACTCAAAGTAATCACTTTGGTAATCTAAAACACTTTTCAGATGTAACTGTAATCTGATTACCACCCTTATAAAATGTACCTGTAATGAAACACAGTGACTCAAATTTTGTATTTTAAATACGAAACTAAGTTACTTGTATTTCGTTACTCCCCAAAGCTGTGTAGAGAGAGAGAGAGAGAGAGAAAATAACATATACAATTAAAAGTAATTAAAATTTATATATATAAATAATGAAGAATCTTAACTTTTTGTCATTGTTTTAATATAGTTATATATTGTATCCAATGTATTCAGGAGGTTCTTGCTTTTTAATCACAGGAAAAGACTGACCGCGAAGACAATACACATCAGAGCAGCAGTTCATGCTGAGCGGCGTAATTAAAAAAGATTACAGAGCAGGTCTGGACTCAACATGGTGACCTTAGACAAACTTTAATGCATGATGTCAATGCATGGACCAAAACTTCATGGACAGAGTGTCTCTGGAGTAGATAAACAGTGAGGATTTCCTGAATATCTAACCTATAAATCATCCACATCACCATAATCACGAATCTCAAATGACGTGTTCTGTAACGGGCGACTTTAATGGGATGTTTGCACTTGAAATTGAAACCCTGTGCAACTCTAAATGTTTCATATTTTTTGGATGTTTTGAAATTTCACTTTACATTTGCAAACCCGTGTGCTAATGCTCTTATTTGCATATTAATGAGGTCAGTTGACTGGATGCATGAAGCCTGTTTAAATAACCAAATGATTTAGTTTATGATTGGTTGACTTTTGCAACATTTAAGCATTGTTTCACACTCTTATGCTGGATTGAAAATGGACAAACCCTCAGTGATTGGGTCGCTTTAACCCAGCGGTTGGGTTAAATGTGTGCTTAAAAATGACTACATGTCCGGCTTAAAATGAACCCAAAATAGGTTTTAAATTAAAAATCAGACATAATTACCAGAGGCAACAATATTAATCAAAAGGTGACCATTTATTATAAGCAAAGTTTCATTAGAATTCATTAAACTTATTAATATATGTTCATTTCCATCGTACTTTGGGTTGATTTTAAGCAAGAAATACGGTAATTCTTCAAACTACCCGGCAAACATTTACCCAACCGCTGGGTTAAAACAACCCAATCGCTGGATTTGTCCATTTTCAACCCAACTTGGAGTGTATTCGCAGAGGCAAAATCAAAAATGGTTCTTGAGTTTTCATATTTCAGGGTTAAAAAATGTATTTTTTATTCACTTTATTTTAGGGGTCTTTAACTAGTTGCTTATTAGCATGTCTATTACTAGAATACTGGCTATCTATTAGTACTAATAAGCACATATTATCTGTATGACTTTATTCTACATTCTTAATCCTACCCAATACCTAAACCTTACTAACTATTAATAAACAATAAATTATGCGTTTATTAAGGGAAAAGTGATACTTAAGAGTTTATATGTGTTCCCTAAAGTGTTACCAAATGTGCGAACCCTTTTTTGCAAATGTTAAACAGTGTTTCACCCAGTGTTAAAGACGGAATTTTTAGTTCAATATTTAGTTAAAAAAAGAAGTCAAGCTGTAGCTAAACAATCGGCCCGTACGTTATTCCATAAAATCTATATCCATAATCAATCTACAACATACCGCAACATTTTCCCATTCATAAGCATCAGGTTTTTTTTTAAAGAACTGCATCTTTCTCTCTCTCTCTCTCTCTCTCTCTCTCTCTCTCTCTGTCTCACTCTCTCTCTCACTCTCTCTTACTCCTCTCTCTCTGTCTCACTCTCTCTCACTCCTCTCTCTCTCTGTCTCGCTCACTCACTCTCTCTCTCTCTGTCTCTCTCTCTCTGTCTCTCTCCCTCTCTCTCTCACTCTCACTCTGTCTCACTCTCTCTCGGTCTCACTCTCTCTCACTCCTCTCTCTCTGTCTCACTCACTTACTCACTCTCTCTCTCTCTCTCTCTCTCTCTCTCTCCCTCTCTCTCTCTCTCAACCGTGACTGTTTTAGTGGGCCATTCTCCAGCCAGTCCTCCCAAATCTGATCTCTATCAGCACCTCTCCGTTAGGTTATCTCCACCGGACCACCCCTGATGTAGGCGGGAAAAGGCAAAAACAGTCCTGAAAGAAAGAGATTCCAATTGCTGCTTCTTTGCAGTGGCTTTTGTGTGGATGTTTACTACTGAGAGGCTGGTGGCAAAGATTGTTGTGGAAAGAATCTAATCAAGCGTTCAAATGGGAGAAAGGGGGAGTTAAATGGATTGATTGAAGCTGACAGTAGGGAAGTGCTAGAGTGTGTCTGCTTGATTAGAGCCTTCCACGTTAAATGTGACATAAATGTGTGTGATGCTGCATAATGATAAGGCAGGTTTCCGTATTAAATATAACTGATCATATCAGGCCCTGTTGAACAAAGACTTTTCATGATTGTTTCTGTGGAACAGGTTGGTGAACGTTAAGGAGTTAGCATCCAACTTCATTTGCATCCACCAAACAGTTTAGTTTAATATTTCACAAGGTTCTTTGCATGTCATTTGACATTAATCAAGCAGTTTCGTTTTCCTTCTCATGTGCTGTACATGTCACGAATATTCAGCATGACATATTAAAGTCTTGGATTGATGATACAATTCTGACTTTATATGTCACATATGAACTTTTTCACGTCCTTCTCTCAGAGGAGTAATGAAGCTTCCATGTGATCTTGCATGTGACCCATGAAGTGATTAAGCTGTTTTTGTTGATTATGATTAGTTTGCTGTTGGGCATGGTTGAATTTAAACTGCAGTTTCTAATTAGGAACTGGTTTGGAGCCCAAAGCCTCCACTTCACACGAACACAAAACACTGACTGAATCACCGTCTGCTCAACATCTCCTGACTATATCGGCCAAACGAAAATGGGAAATATGAAACTGTACACTGAAAAAAATGATGGGTTGTTGGGTTGAAACGCCCGACGTGCTTTAATTAACTCAACTATTTAAAAAACAAATGACTATATGTCTGGTTTAAAATGAACCAAAAATAGGTTGGAAATTAAAAATCAAATAATTACTAGCGGCAGCAATAATAATCAAAAGATGAACATTTATTAATAAGCAATTTAATAAATATTTATTACACTCTACAAACTGCTGGGTTAAAAACAACCCAAGTTGGGTTGAAAGTGGACTTGTTTTAACCCAGTGGTTGGGTTAAATGTTTGACCCAACCTGCTGGGTAGTTTTATTTAACTCAACTATTGTTTAAAAATGACTGTATTTCTTGCTTAAAATATTTTTGAAGTTTAATTATTCATTAAATTGCTTTGTAAAGGTTCGCATTTTGATTATTATTGTTGCCTCTAGTAATTGATTTTTAATTTACAACCTATTTTAAGCCAGCCATATAGTCATTTTAAACAATATTTGGGCTAAATAGAACTACCCACCGTGTTGGGCAAATATTTAACCCAACTGCAGGGTTAAAACAACCCAATTGCTGTGTTTGTCCAATTTCAACCCAACTTGGGTTGTTTTTAACCCAGCATTTTTGTTTTAGAGTGTATTATTCATTAAACATAATAATAGATGTTAATTTCCAACCTGTTTTGCGTTCATTTTACACGCAATGCAGTCATTTTTAAACAATAGTGGAGTTAAATAAAACTACCCAACCCAATCGGATGGGGTTTTTAAATGTTCAACCCAACTCATTTTGAACGACAAAAAAATACCCCATCATTTCTTGTATTGCACATAGATTTTTCTGCATAAGCCTTTGAGAGAATGGCAGTGTCACAAAGTTCTGAAATAAACTTTTGTTTAAGACGCAGCCCAGGATGGGTAATTAAAGCACTGCTGGAAACACTGTTTGCGACTCCAGCCAATAGCAGTAAAACGGCAGGGACATGAATGTGAGAGGAATTTTAAGTTCTCAGCCTTTTCACTCCCAGGCGGATCAGGAGAGGCTTCTTCTGCCTCAATTCAACATGCGCACACATACATAGAATTCCGGTGACGCAGGTAGTGTGAGACTATGTGCCCTCACTGTTGCCGTGACAACCTGCCTGGGCTTGTTCTGTGCAAGTAGAAAGAGCAACTCTGATGTTAGATCAGTTGAGTGGAGGGAGCCGATGTTTGGACTTTGTCACCTGTTACCTCCACACTGATCCCACCGCCACTGTCGAGCGATTTAAATGGACGAATGACACAAATGCATGTTAAACTCTTTTTATCCACCACATCTCTCTCAGTTAACTCCTCTGAGAGGAAAACCTCGGCAATATTTCGGAAATTTGATTATAGCATTTGAGGTCGCACTTCTTCTGTGTTCGGGCCTCTAAGTTCGAAGCTTGATTGGATTAACCTTTTTATAATGTTTCAGAACACACTCAAAGTGGCCTCTAGGGTGACTAAAATCTACTGCGGTCCAAACCAAGTCATGCATTTCCCGGGTTTATAAATGGTGCTGTGTGCCTCCAGTGAAAACTGTTACCACTGACTAAGACTCAGGAATGTTTTATGGTGTTAGAGTCTAGATTGAGATCCCTCAGGTTAGGGGAAGTTACAGTTGTAAGCAACACCCAGGCAGGCCAACACTTGACACAGCGGCATGCGTTCTGCACAACACGGGCCTGGAATCCAGCCGGGCTTTTGAACACGTTAGCTTAGCATTCAGGCTTTCATGGGCAGTGTTGGGGAAAGTTACTTTGAAGAATATTGGTTTACTCCGATAAAAAGTATATGTGCTTAAGGAAAGTGATGCGTTATGTTGCTTTTGCATTACCTGGGCTGGGCTTGTTTGTTTTTTAAATAACAAAAAAGTTCTATTTTTGGGCAAATGTAAAGGCGCTTTCACACCAAAATTGGTGAATAAAGCCCAACGTATGAATAACTTCAGCGTACAGTGCGAGTGACGTGAATTTCGTCATCAGTACCGTACGCGTACCGCTGGATTTTTGTCACCGGCAGGTTCACACAGGTCGCACATGCAGATTTAGTTGTTTTTGCAGTAATTAGTTACCTGGGGGCGTCGATTCATTTTTTCATTTCATTTTATCCAAAGTGACTTACAAGTAAGGCAATTAGGGGTTAGGTGTCTTGCTCAAGGGCACTTTAGTCATGGTATTGAAGGTGGAGAGAGTGCTGTTCATTCACAATCCCCACTTTCAATTCCTGCCGGCGTGGGAATCGAACCAGCAACCTTCAGATTACAAGCCCGACTCCCTCACCACTAGGCCACGACTACCCTACGCAAGGATTCACAAGGTAGTCAAAGAAAAACTGCATAAACAGAACAGACCGGAACGCATGCGAGCTACAGCGACGACGGAGGCCTACATAGACGAGAGATTGTCTTTGTACTCTCATTTGTACAACTCCAGCGTGAAATAATGCAAAGATGTTTACATGGGTTGTACATTATGGCGAGAGATTGCTCAAAATGCCCATGCTTCGAACGCCTGTGCGCACGTACAAGTCGAATGCGGTATGCTTTGCAGGGCTGTGCGTTTGACTGAGCGATGAGAATACATTTTGTGCACCCAAACAAAACAATAAATAATGACTTTATGTAACAATTTGAACTGTTGTCATATGCAGCGCAGACTTCCGTGGTCTACGTTAGATCGCCGACTCATTATTGGCCAGCGTTCGGATGTAAACACGGAAGCTTGCCCTGCATACGACAACAGTTCAAATTGTTAAATAAAGTCATTATTGTTTTGTTTTTGTGCACAAAATGTATTCTCGTCGCTTCATAACATTAAGGTTGAACCACTGTAGTCACGTGGACTATTTTAACAATGTCTTTACTATATTACGACGTTGCTGCAACTGTGCGGTTCACTTGGATTGCATCAAAAATATCTTAAGATGTTTTACAGGTGTGGGACGAAATCAAGTTTAGAACCATTTTTGGGTGAACTAAACTTAAGGTGAGCAGTGGTGTCTAAATATTTGACTGTATGTGAGTGTGTGGGAAAAGTATGGCTTTAGCTAAAGAGTGTGCATTTCCAAATTATTTATTTAGGCTGACCATAAACATGTGTGTTCAGAGGCCTTTTGATTCACACTCTATGTTAATCAGGTACATCCTGCAAAGCATAAACATTGTTGTTTTCAAACGCAAGCGTCCTGTGAATCACATTGGTGGCATGTCGAACGGCCCTGATTCTTGTCATAACCAGAAACTGTGATGCAAGAGCCGACTCTACCCTGCAATTTTATCTGCAGAGATCATTTCCTTTACGAGAGATGCACCAAGCTCTTTTTGTGCAGTTCCTCCTTCGCCCTACCCTCTCTGTGTACGTCTTATTTCTTCTCTCTTTTTCCAGCATGGTCATGGGTGGGAGGGATGAGTGTTATGCACATATTGCCGGGGCGTATGCATTCCTGCAGGGCTCAGCATCCTGTTCCTTTTGTCTCCACCTCCAGCACCAGTCTCAAGCTGTGCGGCACGTACGCTGGCCCTGGCTTCACACCTCCCCCCTCTATTTTACCCTTCCTCTGGGCACCCAGCATATTCCAGAACCTCCCATTGCTCCAGTCAGGAAATGGTACCAGGGGGCTTGTCACAACCAACAACCCTGCCCAGCCATGAACCAAGTGCTCATGACGATGCTCAGGCAGGGCTACCTGATGATTTGTTTCCTTGTCTTTCCAATTGGTCTGCTGGTCCCACTTTATAACAGGTGGCCTTAACTACTACATAAAATGTGTACAATGTACTTATTGTGTTCATTTTGTATTGCAAAACACTTTTGTTGCTATAAAGGTGGGATACGGGTAAGGTTAGGGACAGGTTTGCTGGTATGTGGGTAGGTTTAAAGTATAAGGAATGGGTCAACAGCGTAATTATACATGAAATTACAGATGCAGGTGTTTTTGACAAAATAAGTACAATGTAAAAACATGTATGGACACAATAAGTGCATTGTATCAAATGATTCATTTAAATGTAAATACACAGTAGTTACTTAGTGCTCAGAATGAAACTATAGGGCCTTTCGCACCTAGGATAGTTCCCAGAGTACTAATTTCCCCCCTTCCGGGCCATGTTCCTGGTTGCGTTCGCACCGGGAGTAGGAACTCTGAAGCGGCCGACGGCATTATCTTTAAGCGCGGCATTAACAAGCGTTAAAAATCAGTGGATGGAGGATGCTGTACTCGAAGCTGCGTTTGTTGTGTCTAGGGTTTTGTGAAAACGTAGATAGAACGTAAACACAATTTGCGCGACTGAAAGAGCAAAACGTGGGGCTAAGCGATGAACTCTCCTACGACAAACTTGCAGTATTACATATAATCGCAATGTACGTCACTGGCAGTTCCTATCGTGCTGGTTTAGACCCTACTCTGAAGTAGTAGCTAATTTAAGCCCCCCCAAAAAGGAGTTCCTAGAAGTAAAATTGTTCCTACAGTGCGAATACGGCAAAATCCGGGTACTTCCGCCAATGGTTCTAGTTATTATAAAAAGGTTCCTTAGGTACGAAAGACCCTTACACAATGCTTGCGTGATCATAAAAGCATTTAGTCTCACCCCGGAGATTGCAGTTGCATTCAAACCCATCAGACATTAAACACCCTCACCTGTATATACTAGCAATGAGCTTCACTCATCCACCCCTTTCCTGTTCTCCGTTCTTCCCTGTCCTCGCCTTGCCTCCCACCCTAATCCTCCAGATGGAAATTTTCTGAGAGAACAGAACCAACCGAATGCACAGACTTTCAATAGAGGTTGAAACGGTTCTAGATAACCATCATGAATGTCGTAATGTTTCAGGACAGCTAGCCTACTGAGTAAGCAATTTATTCACATGTATTCCACAACACCCAAGATTTACTGCTCAGCAGGAAGTGTGTGTGTGTGTGAGTGAGCTATCAGCATAAAGCAGGGAAAGGGAAGCAGAGCTCTGGACTTAGAAGTACTTGATAACCTGATGGCCTCTGGATAGAGCCACTATATATTCGTCAGTCCAATTCAGACTCCTATCAAGTTTCTGCCCAGCAAATGAGCCCATTCCTGGATAACCTTGGTTCTAACCTCTCTGCTTCCCTTACCTACTGCCTGACCTACTCTAAAATCCAATTAGATAACCGACAACGACAGGTAGACGGCCTAAAGAAAAGCGAAAGAGCCACTCGATTGCTCCGTCATACCCTTCAGAATGCTCTTTTTCCCACAAGAAGAAAAAGAGATAAAACAGAGGAAAGGGCGCTAGATGAAAGAAAACGAGATGGAAAGATGAATTGGAAGCGTGCAAAGAAGAAATCCGGGAGGAAAATCCTGAGCCTGACCATGCATGGAAAACTGGCTGTTAAAGCCTCCTTCTTTAGGGCAGAAAGCAGAGGTCATGCAGAGCAGGGCTGGTTTTAAGGTCACGCTAAGTTCAGGGCGCAATCTCCTTCCCATATTTGGCCCGTCCCTGTTGCTCTTAAGGGCTTATGGCAGAAATTTGAAATGATGAAAAAAGTGGGCTGGAATGTTCATTGGTTGCAGCTGGGCGTCATTGGAGCAATATGGAACTGGGTTGAGCAGGAAGTATGGGGATTCAAGCATCATAGAACTCTCTGTGAGCTCTCTCTGGTTTCCCCCGAGCATAACCCTCCTGTAAGAAGCAAACAAGAAGTCAAATATCTGAAATCACACACATTCTTTGCCTGCCCCGTCCAGACACACCTTAAACAAATATGTCTCTCTGCAATGCGAGATTTGCCAATTATTTGGCGATCTGGTAAATAGGAAGTATTGTAGGAAGAGAGGGACTGCTTCTTGTCATCCCGTGGACGTCTGGCAAGTCATTCAAAGCTGTGCCCAAGGGCTCACGTCTTTGATTGCAGCTCTCCATGGCCTTAGAAGCACAGACGTGAGGAGAGAAAGATCTGGGCTGAAAGAGAGCGGCGGGTAATGGGGAGAGAGGAAGGGTAACAGACCTAACTGCCAATTCCTTAAGTTCCTGTTTACAGGGTCACATCACAGCAGGTTGTAATCAGTACCTTCCCTTGAGGGGAGACCCGTCTTCTCCGTCCTTCCACCCACTTCAGTTGATCCAGACCCCCAGGACACAAAATAGAAGCCGGTCCACAATGGCTTCTACCCAATCGGATGGGCTCCAGAGCAAACTGATGATGCCCTCTCTCACACGGTGACTCAATTCATTCTTTCTTCAATACTGAAAATGACTCATCAAGTGCAAAGATGCGTATAGTTCAGACTGAGAAGCGAAAACAAGGGTTGGATCAGGGGTTGGGTAGAGTGTGATTAAGCATATCAGCAGAGATTTCGAGGGACCTGTTGTTGCGTTCCCTTGCCGCCTGCTTTCTCTTTCCAGTACCCTGGGATTCATTAAGCATGGAGGTTAGGAACCCAGAGTCCTCTGGAGAGAAAGGGCAAGAGCAGTGGTGTGGTCTTGAATTTTGTCGTGATTTTTTCCCCATAAGCACCACCACACTCAGTCATGCATCTGATCTAGGCTTCATGCAATTGAGAGCATTCGGAAAGACTGCTCATGTGTGCGTTATCAACATGTTAAGACTTTACACTGTTTAGTATCAATCTCCATCTAACTAACATTTAGCCTTAGAAGTTATGTGAATATGGTCCCCGGAGCAAAGGTTTTATCAGCTGGCAATGCACATTTAAGAGTGTAAGTTGCAACGATTATGAACACTATTGGAAAGATGAGGCTGTTTTGCACCATTTCCTGTCAGTTTAGTTATGCATTTCGATGCACAAGCTTGCAATTCGATTCGATGCCTGTTATTTTGGAAATACTATGTATCAGGTGGAACAGTACATGGCAAATATCTCTCAACTAATGCTGTAAAATATAGGCTGCATGGGAATTAGTTGGTACAACATTAATATTGAAGATCAAATACAAACTCGACTTTTTTCAGACACAATAGGAGATATATTTAAAAATATCCTAGCTCTCTAATGATTTATAATGTTAGTGAACGGGGGCCCAAATAAACGCGGCTCCAGGGGGTTAATAGGGTTTTTGTGAGAAAAATATCCATATTTAAAACTTTATTAACTAGCTTTCAGCAGACGGCCATACGCATCTTCTTCAAAATTAACCTCTGACCCGACGCACGACGAACACGGAAGTGCAAAACAAAACCGGTCGAGAATTAGAAGTCTAAAACGAGGAGAAATGTCAGTGGATTTGGATGTAAGAGAAGAGCAGAGCTGGAGTTTGTTGAACGGCTCTTTGTTTAAAGGTGTCGAAGCATCGCGTCAGGGGTTACTCTTTTGCCGCAAGTCGGTTCGCGTATGGTTGTCTGCAGGAAGCTAGTTATTATATAAAAATATGGACGTTTTTCTCACAAAAACCCATTGCTTCGGAAGGCCTTCCTGGAGCCGTACGGATTATATTTATAATGGATGGATGCATTTTTGGTGGCTTGAAAACACGATTCACTGATCATTAGCTTCATAAAGCTTGGAAGAGCCAGGATGTTTTCAATTATATCTCCGATAGTCATATAGAATGGTTTGAGTGCGAGTGAATCAAGGGATAATTTTAATTTTTGGGTGAACTATCCCTTTAAGAGAGCAAGAGAGAGGTTTTTCATTCAGAGAACAAGCTTAAAGAATAATCAAATCTAATTCCTGGGTTGGATGATAAGAGTGAACCTTTCTGCAACCGTTAAATCCCTGCGGTGAAATGTTAGCATTGCCTTAAGTCCGTTTCACTTCCATGATGAAAAGACCAGCTTATCCTAAACACTGACTTTTTCCACTGAATGCCTTCAATATTGTGTTTGATGCAACTGTAAACAAAGAAATCATTTCGTTTTCATTTTCACTCTGCCTCCGCTTGAATTGTTGGATAAGCACGGGTTATGATTAGAAAGACAAACCGTCACGTCATGACGCTTCACCTGCGACAGGCCATGTAAGCAAACACCAACTTCACGTCCGTTACATTCTCTTTAAATTGTTTTTATTTACTTGTTACATTGACTAACATAAATAAACAATTTATTTATGAACAAAAGGCACACAGTTCAAATATAAACAAGGATGACATATTTACAACTTCGAACAAATAGCAAATATGGAACGTGAATGGCAGCGATGGAAACGGCGAGTCTTTCGGGGAAATTTGTGAAGCTGATAAAACAGCCTCGAGTCCGAGAGGCGAGCGATCGACGGGCCTCCTACTAAATCCATGGTCAGCCGAGGAAGCCGTAGCAGAGACGCTCATCCGCACACATGATTCACACACTAAACTGTCCGGCACAGAGGAGGGACGCCACGCACACGTACACACGATCCCTATTTGTATTCACAGGGGCATGAGAGGATGGGCACTGAAAGGAAACCCTCACACAGGACCGAGGGTGGGAACCGTATCCATATGTATCCCATTTGATCCACGAGTTCCATTCGGAGTGCCGGCGCACAGCCGCTTCCGTCTCTTTCCGAACTGGCACGAGTCTCGAGTCCGGATGTGCGGTGCTCTTCAAATAGCCACTGTATTGCTCACCTCTTCATACTGAATAATGAAGTATGGATAACTCTGATCGTCATTGAAGATGACAAAGATCTGTGGGTCCATCCAGTTGTCCACGCAGGAGTCAAATAGGTCACTGGAGGCGTCCCTCGGATTCAGGGGAGGCGGTCGGCGCATGGAAGGGTTGCCCACTGTGAACTTGCCTGTCAGGACTTTGGCCAGGAACATGTAGTGGACGCCACGGGGCGAGCGCTTGGAGAAGTTGTGGGAATAGACGGCCTTGCGCGCGAAGTAGCTGCCCTGGCCGAACATGGTGGCGTGCTTGCCGCACACGCGCGGGTCGAAGTTGTGCTTGCAGATGCCCTCCACCACATCCTGGGACGTGCCGTGGAACAGGTGACGCTCGTTCAGCATGCGGTCCATCTCGGTCATGTGCCGTGACATGTACTCCTTCTTCCTGTGGAGAGGAGAAACAGACATTTCGATTAAACATTGAGCTAAAAAGGGCGAAGCAAATGAGAGGAGTTAACATCCGACCAAAGCAAAGACAAAACAGACGCGGAAAACTTTGTTAAGAACCGCAATGGTTTTCATCAAATCGTAACAACAATAACTGCTCGCAAGTAGACGACCGACTTAAATGAAGAACATGCGAACCGTCAACCGAAGGAAACAAAATGTACCATAATAGGACGCATAAATGTGACCGACAGTGGCCAGGGACGCATTAGTAAAATTGTAGTTGATACAGATAAGCTGATATTAATATTAAAGGGCCAGGGAGTGGAAAGACGGGTGACGACCCGCAAATTAAAGCACATGATGGATCATTTCTGTACTGACATGCTTTAAATAATTCGCAAACATTAGTAAATCGTGTTGGGTAATAAATACATTGAAATACTCCGTGCCTTTTCTGCGCTAATTTTGCACTGCGTGTCTTTAGTAAATCCTGACCTCCTGGGGAGGGTTTGCGCCGGTGTAAATCTGACCCTAAAAAATCTAAAATCAATCATTGTGAATTTGGGCATCAACAACATTACAACGTACACTGCTTGATCGAATTTCGTAATCAAGTCCATCAAGAGGTTTTGGAATAGGAGATGTCATTTAATAACACTGTTAAATATCAAAAATCGATGCACCTAAAACATATCCTATTCCTTTCCCTTTGCAACTTCACGGCAATCTTGTATTGACGATGACCTCAGTAAAGTCTCCTCCAGTCAATGAATTTAAGGTCAGAGCTGCTGACCATTCACGCTCCCTCACAACCATTCGTTCACAATTTCGAGTCTGATGAATCTCGGCTCTGTCATCCGACATGGTTGTGAAATGAAAAGCTGCACACTTCCTCAATTAGGGTTCGAAGAGCTGTTTCCAAACATGTGACCTCTGCAATGATGATCCATTCATCGACTCTTAAGCGTTTAAATCCAAACTTTTCCTGGGCAGGGCAGTGAAAGTTTTATTAAATTTCCCCTCATGGCGAGTAAATCTTCCCAATGCAAAAAGTTCATTTTGAACCCTGATGTCAACAACTGCAGTCTGAAAGCGCCTAGGTTAAAAAGAAAAAACTCTGTTGCGTCAGAACGCGCCAGCTGTCCTCGCGCAAAAACACGAAAACGAGCCAAACTCTGGAGTGCTCAGCCGGTCAGATGGAAACGGAGACGTGAGAGGGTACGGAGAGGGTGAGTGAACAGATGAGCGCCAGGGACCCGAGTGAACCCAGTCAGCGAGAGGCCTCCATTAGCCTCTATTGTTGTGGGCAGAGGGGACGCGAGGTCAGCCCGGCTGAGACAAACTCTCTGATCAGTGGAGTGCTCGCCGTGACACCGCCTGGCCCTGACTGACCTCGAGTGACCCCACGGTCACCGTCACGGACTGACGCGCTCACGTTCCCTGGGAAGTCATCGCTCGTGTAGTTTCAGCTTCTCCTTTCATCTCCTTTAAGCCACACTGCCATCGGTCCGTTTTGTTCTTTCTTTTACTGATGCAAACAAATCCTCTTTCATGCCGCTCACCCAGTGACATTCTCTCGTCGGCCAACACCCTGGAAACACTCCGAACGATTGTACAAAAGATCTTCACCTGCACCGGCACATGAACACACCAACCTTTGTAGCTTCAGCTCTCTTTCCCAGGATACTACAATAGGTGCTTGCAAGGAAGAAGCCAAACTTTGAGAGAGGTTCACTGCATTCAGTCTTTGAATGACATTCAAGAGTTTCGTTTGAGACACGTAGTAGCATGTAAATAAAATATCCACACCTGTAAATTCAGCTCTCAGCGATATATGGGATTTCCAAGCAGAGCTAGACATGGATGTTGGGACAATAATAAGAGGATAAAAAAAAAAAAAGTCATGTGAATATTAATTCTAGTCGATTCTACATTTTCAGTCGTCGGTATTCCATTATTTATGGTGTGAAAAATGTTGTTCCTCACCTTTAAAAGTCGTTAGAAAAAAAAAATGCTGTGAACTTAATACAAAGTAAATATTTTCCGGAGAATAACAAGTTGATTTGGCTTCAGTACTGCGACTATTTGAAAGCTATTTATTCAGGTTTTGATTTTTATTACAGATTTTTCTAGTCGACTCATTTAAGCCATTAGTTGATTAGTTGGACGTTTATGATATTAATTTAATTAAATATATACTGAATGGTTTCAGAATATTACATGTAACCACGCAGATCTCATTGACTACCATAGTATTTGTTTTTTTTTTTTATCCTACTATGGTAGTCAATGAGGGGCGAGATGTGCTTCGATACAAACGTTCTTCCAAATATCTTGTTTTGTGTTCAACAAAGAAATGTATGCAGGTTTGCAACGACTTGAGTGGGAGTAACTGATGACAGAATTTTGGGGTGAACGATCCCTTTAAATGGGTCAGTTATTACACATTACAATATGTCATTATACAAGTGCTTTGGCAAAAAACCGCTATTCTAGACTACCAAGATTTAATCTGTCCCACCGTTATTATATTTCCAAACATGTCTACTGTACATTCAAAGACAGCAATGCATTAGTAAACACAGAAATAAGCAAGGATTAATCCAATCACCTCATGAGTCAGCAGTAACTCTTTCTCCCTGACTCATCCCTATTGTCCGCAGCCGAGGAAGTACCAAACCGTACTTCCATGACAATGTCTTTTTAAAGTACAGCAAAGCCTCACCGCTAGCACCCTTTCCTCTCTCACTCACTTCCACATTTCACACGCTGAGAAGTTCACCTCACGCACCCACCACAAAAAAACATCTGTTTCCGACCAACGTAAAAACTCAAGAACCGTTAGCTCGGTTGACACCTAGCAGCGTGAACGCAAACATCAAAGCCTCGGGGTTTAGTGCAGAAACTCGTCTTCACTTTACAGATCCGCCCCGATCACCTTTCGTCGTCGGTCTTCGTCCAGTCCGTCATGTCAGTGTCACACAGTCTAAACAACTTTGCAAGGCATTAAGGATGGTTTGAGAATCTCCTACCGCACCTTTTGTACTTCTCCCACAGGAAGGGGTTTTGGACGCGGAGAATCTTCAGGATGCGGAACTTGGTCTCAGACACGGTCTTGTGGAAGAGGGTGTAAACGGTCCGGTAGCTGCGGTCCTCCCGGGAGACGGGCACCTGCAGGAAGTCCTGACTGGTGTTCATGGGTAACCAAGTCTCAGGGTACACTTTGGAGGGAGTGCTTGACGTCGGAGAGAGAGGCTGGTTTGCGGAACTTTCCAGGGAGGAGAGAAACGTCGAGGAAAAGGCCACCGAGAGTCCTAATGAAGAGGAAAACATGTTGTCATTAAGAGATTAAATGATGAAACTTGTAGGATTTTTTTTTTTTACATAATCCGGATACAAAAATCCGGTAACTAATTCGTTACGAAGCAATACAGTAACATTTCGTAAAAAATGGGAGTACTATCAGGATTACAATGGACATGATAACACGATATTGACAGTAGAGACGCGTGGATATGACTGCGGATAATATCAAGTAATATGAGTCACGAACTGGTGCATGTGAAGTCAATCGATCTAAATTAGAGCTGCAACTAACGATTATTTTTCCGTTTAGTCGACTAATCTAATGATTATTTTTATAAAATATATATTATTTTTTTAATTTTATCCAGTGATCTTTTTTTACGTAAGAAGTTAGAACTAATTTAGCAGTTCGTTGAGGTGTAGAAACACTGGGACACAATTTGATTTTGATTAAAAATGAGCCTCTCGTGTGTGATCGTCCAGTGGTGGACATTTGAACTTTGTCAAAAGACTTTCTATACAGTCTTAAAGGAACTTTGATAGTGTTCAAGCCATTGAACAAACGTCTCCTGAACCGTGTGTTTTTCCTCTTGCGCTGTTTGTTCAGAATTCAGCAGCCTCATCTCTGATTGGCTGGAATTTTCTCACATTGTAACGCTGGTTTGTGTCGAGCAGGCTTAGCGAGCGCGCAGGGCGGGAATCAGGAGCGCGAGCAACTCAAACCTCGCACGTGCGAAAGAGAACGTCCGCTAACATCCAAATAAACTTCTTTTGAAATGCAAAACTGATTTCCGTTCGCTCTAAATATTTTCTTATTTGCGAGGCGAAGATTTTCTCCTCAACTCAGTTCACGAGCGAAATGCCCTTTTGCACGCTCAAAATATGATCTTGCGCGCGCCAAAATTCGGCAGAGATCCAATTCCACAGGTGGAACGCCATTTCGGGAACAAAGGACCGTTTTATTCGGCCTCTGTTTAAAGTATTCCCATACTTTTGATCACCGTGGTCCGGGTTTTTGTGATAGAATGGAACTTTCTCCGTTCCCAGGAGCAGAAGCCGCCGTTACGCCAGATGAACGTAAACGGTGTGACGCGTCGACGCATTTCACGCACGTCGACGTATTTTCATAGCCGACGTAATCGATGACGTCATTGCAGCACTAATCTAAATATTCCATATGTGACCTTAAAGGAATCCAAAAGTAATCAGGTTACATTACTTTCATGTTGTGGTGCTTGGATTACGTTACATTTTTAAATGAAAAACAAGACTGTTCAATGACTATCTACTGAAATATGGATGCTGCAGTGTTTTATTATCCCACAAGAGATAAACTCGGGGTATGTTTCTGAGAGTCTTGAGGTCGTGGTTAAATGGAGGTCAGTCATGTGACTCAATATGATATCTAGCAGGTAATCGTTATCCCTCGAGTCAGTTATGAGTCATCCTTTAACTTTTATCTTGCGTTACCTTCCTCTTTTGGACTTGCTTTCTGGTGCTAGAACTGCAGGAATTCACCAACCATATATTGTTGAGAGGCATTGTGCAAAAGCCAATGAAGAGAAACTAGGGCAATCGTTTTGAAGAGATAAGCAAAGCCTTTTGGGAAAGCAACTGTTAAGGGTCTGTTTGTAAAAAGTGTCTGTGTGTGAATGAGAGGGTGATTTATGCTGCTTGCTGAGCATTAACCCAGCCGGTACAGGCAGCGGTTTGGCCAAATTGTCAATCGCACTAATGAGTTCCACCCCTGTGCTCGGGACAATGTGTTCCTGGCGCTGCAGGACCCTTTAGATGGGCGGACCGGCCTTGCAGTCGCCTCTACCTGACAACAGGAACTGATTGATGGGAATAAGATTCCCTCCTTGTCTTGCAACTTGGAAGCGTGAGAGCGATTTAGAGTAATTTAAACATCAGTGGCAAGAAAAGTGTTGTTTATTTTCAGAAATCCGTTCAAACTATCGGTACATCGGTTTGAATTGACTCAAACGTGCATTTTTCATGTACTATACATTTTTCAAAATACAGCAAAAGCAGCAATATTGTGAAATATTATTATAATTTCAAATGTATAAATAATTTATTTCTGTGAATTTCCAGCATCATTACGCCAGGCTTCAGTGTCACATGATCCTTCAGAAACGATGATTTTCTGCTCGAGAAACATTTCTGATTATTATCGATGCTGAAAACAGACGTGCCGCTTAATATTTTAGTGTAAATATTCTTTTTTCAGAATACTGTGATCAATAGAAAGTTCAAATGAACAGCATTTTCTACCTTGTAAATGTCTCTTTAGAATAAATGTATTAATTCAACAAAAACTTTTGAAAGGTAGCATATTGGTGGACACAAACTTAAATATATATATATATAGTGCTATTCCTCGTGATTGTTAGATGGTGACAAAGCAATGTGAAAAATATGTCTTTGTTTTTGCTAAAAATGGGTTCAGTCCGTAACATTTGTTTCAGAGCAAACACATATCTTGATATCTAATATCTAAAATAACCCTGATTCTGATCCATTAACGCTGGGGCGCTACGGCTGCACACATTGACTCTATTGAGAAAGAAAACTAAAAACTGCTGTTCGCCTTCATTTAGCTTTAGGGGACGTACATGGCAAAAAAATTATCCATACATCTCTGACCCTTCACAGGCCTGAGTGACTTAGTAGATGTAAGAGATGAAATGAAAATCCTGAGCTAGCCAGAAATTGGACATGGTCACGTTAAAACGCTCTTAAACGGAACCCACTGAACCTTCCACCCATACCTCTTGATTTTTTCTTCATGGCTGTGAATTAGCAAACATCAGTCGACGACGGGTCATAGATATGACAGCTTTCTCTGTGTGTGAGAACTACGACAGACTCGCCTGGGCCGCAGTCCGTGTTCTATTAAGGTGAGTAGGAATATTATGTTTCGGGAAAGGGTTCTGGAGGCACACAAAGCACTTTAAGCAATTAAAACGAGATGCACTTTAAAACGGATGGGTATGTGGTCCGACATGTTCTTAGTGAGCAGTTAAAACACTTGCGAGTTATCTTGGGCTTTCGGAGCGCATCCAGAGGACGTTATGAAGAACAAACTCATTTTCAACCAAAATCGGTGGATTCGATGTGCGTCTTTGCAGGTATTAAAGGTAAATGCGATGATACTCACTGGAGGTAAGGCGTGAGCATGATGGAGGACCTGAACAGCGGACGTTTTTTGATCTGCCGGCGGAAACCGAACACGGCATTTTGCTGGAAGCCCTCGCGGATGTTCAGGATGTACTGATTCTGCAGTGTGATGAAACGGACCTCCTTCAGACCTCGGCCGCTAGCCTCCTCGATCAATCGAACCACCGGCTGTGAGATGGAGAAAGAGGGAGGAAATGAGTTCGACAGAGAAAGAGAGAACAACAGCACACTCAAACGCGCTCCGACTCCCACTCGATTCATCCGGAGCACTGGTCAGAATGTATCCATCATAGGAGATTTTCAGAGGAAATAAAAAGCTTTGTTTCCAAAGGAACGCTTATGCAATGTTCTGATTTCAGGCGCTTTGAGTAGAACAGGACGTCTTCTCTGGTGAGTGCGAGCCAGTTCGACTTGAGACACAACACAGTCACACGAACACTCGCCGAGCCAACCGCACACAAACACACACGCACGCAGAAGTGAAAACCTGCCGTTTATGAGCGCAATCGAAGCGCTATTTAAAAAGACTTCACATGTAAATCTCACAAAATCTATTGGGAACAGCTTCAGGTTTTAGTTCAATCCAAAATCAAAAAATCCTTTTTTTTTTTTTTTATAAGAAATCTCACCAAGCTTGCCTTTATTTGGGGAAAAAACAAATTGTAAAATATTATTAGAAATTAAAATAACTGTTTTCTATTTTAATATATTTTCATTTGTAATTTATTCCTGTGATGCAAAGCTGAATTTGTAGAGCCTCTTCACTTCAGTGTCACGAGAAATCATGATTTGGTGCTCAAGAAACAAGAAAAAACAGTTGCACTGCTTAATATTTTTTATGTAAACCTTTTTTTTTTTAATGTCTCCCATTTAATCCATTTAAAGGGATAGTTCACCCAAAAAATTCTGTCATTATTTACTTCCCATAAAGTCCTTCCAAACCTGTATGAATTTCTCTTTTTGCTGAACGCAAAAGAAGGTATTTTGAAGAATATGTGTAACCAAACAGTTGACTAAAAAAATACAATGGAAGTCAATGGGGTCCATTAACTGTTAACTGAAGACAGAAACTCATACAGCTTTGGAACAACTTGACGCCTACTTAATGAATCATGAACTATCCCTTTAATGCCTCCTTGCTGAATAAAAGTATAAATTTCTTTAAAAAAAATCCTACAGAGCCCAAACTTGAATGATAGAGTACATACCCACTTAACTGTTTGCGTAAACGCATGCGAGGAAGAGAAAGAATGGATCAGATTGGCGTCTCACCTCTGAATATTCCCTCCAGCCAAAGTTATCTCTACAGTAGTACTTCCACACGGACATGCAGTCGGGGGTGGGGCTTGTGTTTGTGGGCGTGGCCGTGGAGCTGGAGGGCGTGGACAGACGCCTGACGAGGTCAAACTCCAGGTCGCAAACTCGCATGGCATTGAAGTCCAACGTAAACACTCGACCGCTGTGCGTGAAACAAAAGTAAACAGATATAAACACATGCGATCCCAAACACATTAAAGTCACTTACACAAAATAAAAACAGTTCCCTGCAGCCATGAAATCAATAAACTCCTTAGCCCTTTGAAGAAAAACGACGTCTTACACCTAATTTAATTTCCACAGAATAACTTGGAAAACTCTCCCTTGGTCTTTGTGGTTTTCAAAAATTGAAAAATGAGGGGTGAGATACAGGGGGGGTGGAAAATGACCCCCTGACTGCCCCCTGCGTTCATACCCTGGCTTTTTAGGTCACTCTCCAGAGGGGGCGGCTCGCTAATGATGCCCTCATCGATCACACTTACCCTTCAACACAAAGAGGATTTGGGGTCGAAGGTGAAATGTCTGGGCAAAAGTGGTTCCAATAATGGCCAACCCACATGCAGACACAATTCTACCAGTGGATGAATAAGAGGCCTGTATGGGCCCTCAATCATCTAAATCATTTGCAAATACACATACCCAAATTACTTCTACTCAAAGCTGTTCACACACGTCACACACAGAGTTCCCGAGAGGTCAAATATGAAACCGCAACGAGGAGAGCGATGATGTGAACTTAAAAATAATGACCCTCTCTCAAACACACCTGTAAAGGTCAAAGACCCAGACAACTGCCGAGTGCACCAGACCGAACACACTCAAAATCAAGAGAGTTTCGAGTCCTAATCTCAGAGGCACAACAGAAGGCCACGGCGCTTTGGCAGGATGGGTGGACTGAGGCCTGAAAGAAACACTCGCAAGTGAACGTGGCGGACAGACGGGAGGTAGACTAAACACTGGAAGTCCAGAGCACAGAGAGAAGATCTCAACAACCTCACAAATACATACACACAAAACACAATTAAACAGCAAGAGGCCACTTGAGGGTATTCACCAGTCTCCGAGACATGGCGATCGTAGACTAAACACGAGAACATTGAGCCAAAACAATCTATGTGGCAATAAATTGAAAACGCAAAAGCATGTGATGATCTAATCATGAATGATTTAATGGTAACCAGCTAAAATTGGAGACATTTTGGATTGTGTCTTACCAAAAATTCAAATAAAGATGATTCTGAACAAGACAACTAAACAAAATAACATTGAGTGAATGATTCAATGACTCACTCATGAAGACTTCACTTGTTTCATTACAGAACGAATCAGTCTTTTTGAATGACTCTCGAGTGAATGATTCAATGACTCACTCATGAAGACTTCACTTGTTTCATTACAGAACGAATCAGCCTTTTTGAATGACTCTCGAGTGAATGATTCAATGACTCACTCATGAAAACTTCACTTGTTTCATTACAGAACGAATCAGCCTTTTTGAATGACTCTCGAGTGAATGATTCAATGACTCACTCATGAAAACTTCACTTGTTTCATTACTTAACGAATCAGCCTTTTTGAATGACTCTCGAGTGAATGATTCAATGATTCACTCATGAAGACTTCACTTGTTTCATTACTTAACGAATCAGCCTTTTTGAATGACTCTCGAGTGAATGATTCAATGACTCACTCATGAAAACTTCACTTGTTTCATTACAGAACGAATCAGCCTTTTTGAATGACTCTCGAGTGAATGATTCAATGACTCACTCATGAAAACTTCACTTGTTTCATTACTTAACGAATCAGCCTTTTTGAATGACTCTCGAGTGAATGATTCAATGACTCACTCATGAAGACTTCACTTGTTTCATTACAGAACGAATCAGCCTTTTTGAATGACTCTCGAGTGAATGATTCAATGACTCACTCATGAAGACTTCACTTGTTTCATTACAGAACGAATCAGCCTTTTTGAATGACTCTCGAATGAATGATTCAATGATTCACTAATGAAGACTTCACCTGTTTCCTTACAGAACGAATCAGCCTTTTTGAATGACTCTCGAATGAATGATTCAATGACTCACTCATGAAGACTTCACTTGTTTCATTACAGAACGAATAAGCCTTTTTGAACGAATCTCTTGACTGAATGATTCAATGGCAAATGCATTTTTCAGCCACTTGTCGCCACCTACTGGTATAATCAATTCAATCCTTATTTGTATCACCAATTTACTTTCACAAGGTGATTTGCTCCGTTTTGATCACTTCCATAGACATCAGTGTTTCTATTCGAACTTTGTGAATACTTGCAATACAGTGTGGTTGAAAAGACTGTTTGTGAAGCCGTTTCATATCTATACATGACACCGGCTCTCTCCGGCTCAAACACAGATCAGAATGTCCTGCTGTGATTTTTCTCAAAGGTTTAATAGACACAGGCGAATCGCGTGGGTGTTTGATTCAAGATTGCGATCTTTTAACAATTACTCACGCAGCTTTCCCAAAAATGTTTGTTGTGTCCAAGGAAAACGTAATAACATAACGACCAAAAAGGACCTTAAACAAGACAATGTTTATTTTTTCTTTAGATTTTTGTAATATGACCAGAATATTTCAAAGAGAGATCCATCGTTTTAAAAAGTGGGGCGAAAAATATCCGAAAGAGCAGCCAAAAATGTCATCATAAGCAGAGGATGGCAAAGAACAAAAAGAATCATGCTTACAAAATGTCTCACTATCTTTGAAATCATGCCAACAGACGCCAAATCTGATATAAAAAATGCATGACAAACAAAACCAGGCACAGACTTTACATGCACGCATGTGCGAGAGAGAAAGAGAGAGAGAGAGAGAGAGAGAGAGAGGGAGAGAGACAGAGAAAGAGACAGAGAGAGAGAGAGAAAGAGTGAGAGACAGAGAAAGAGACAGAGAGAGAAAGAGAGAGAGAGAGAGAGAGAGAGAGAGAGAGGAAGATGCTTATCATTGCTGTGTTAACTGACCTACTGAACTGACTCAGCGGACAAAACCGCACATATGTGTAAACCAGCCACTCACACAGAAAATGTTGTCTTCATGATGTCTGAGAGGGTTTCCCAACAATCCTTGCCAAAATTAACCCAAATGTGTAAACAAGTTAATGGTTACTTCATCCAGAAATTAAAATTCTGTCATCACTTACTCAAGTTCTTTCCTATAAGAAATGAAATCAGTCGAAACTGACACGGTCCGTGTTGCACGGCTTCAGAAGACGTCATTCGTTTCGAGGAACTAGGTTATTGTGCTTTTGTCATTTTGGCCCTCATTCACTTCATTACATAATAAAATAAAAATTGCACAGTAAGTCATACAGGAAGAACTAAATGTTTCTCACTTTTAGCTTGCATTTTATTAGTATATTGGTTGCTTATTAGCACTTATAGAGCACTTATCATTCTGCATCCCATAATCCTACCTAATACCTAAACCTAAACGCTTCAAAAACAACCTCGCTCAAGTAAATAAGGAGTTAATCGAGGCAAACGCTGTAGGTAATAGGTGAATACGTGTTGCCAAATTTTCATTTTAGGAAACCATTCCGATGCCCGAAATCATCCCGAAAACTTCAGCACTTACAAGAACATTCCTCACTCTCTTTTTCATAGCGAAAAACACACATTGTGTCCTCTCGACAGGAACACCATGGGCTTCAATCATACACACCCAGAATCACTCTAAAGCAGCGTGTTCGGGACAGCCTGTCTTTCACAGACAGTTCCGGGCACACAAACACACATTCCCCCTAGCAAGTGGTCTATGGCTTAGCCAACAATAACCAACAGAGAGACCGGTTTCCCATGCTGTAGACCAGAACACAACAGTTCCATCAGCGCCGAGGCACCAGATAAACCGGCCATTTGGAGGCATTTGGTTAATGTCCTTCAGAACACACTGAATCAATACTCACACACCCATTCGCAGGGCGACAAAACGTAGATTGTTTGTGTGTAATCTCACGTCTGGAAAGCATTCATTATCTTGCGAGCCAACACGGGGAGAAGAAAACCCGACGGCTCTGAAGCAAACAACATTGTTTAGCATTCTGGTAATTGAAACGCACAAAACCTGAACATCTAGACAAAGAATGTGAAACTATAAGCCTGAAAATGTTATTACTCAGAGGTACACCTCTCTGGAGGTCAGTTACGTCTCCTGAAATATCTATGACACAAACGAGACCATTTATGATATCTAGGACAGGCTTGTATTCCTACATTCTAAAAAATGCTGGGTCGAAAATGGACAAACCCAGAGATATGGTTGTTTTTACCATGTTTTGAATGTTTGCTGAATGTGTTGGGCAGTTTTATAGTCTAAAAATGGCTTAAAATGAACCCAAAATAGGTTGGATAATTACTGGAGGCAACAATAATAATCGTAACATTAATAAATGTTCATTTTAAGTGAGCAATACAGTCATTTTAAAACAATAGTTGAGTTAAATAAAACATTTCAACCCAACTGCAGGGTTAAAACAACCCAATAGCAGGGCTCGTCCATTTTTAACCCAACTTGGGTTTTTTTAGTCCAGCAATGTACCTAAAAATCCAGCTTAAACCAGTCTAGGATGCTGGTTTAATCTGGTCTCCCAGCCTGGTCAAGTTGTTGTTTATAGCCTATCTAGCTAAAAAGTACCCGAAATCCCTCTAAAGACAAGACCAGCCTGAGCCAGCAAACCAGTTTAAACTAGTTTTCGCTTTATATACTATTTTCTGGAGGTCAGTTACGTCTCCTGAAATATCTATGACACAAACGAGACCATTTATGATATCTAGGACAGGCTTGTATTCCTACATTCTAAAAAATGCTGGGTTGAAAATGGACAAACCCAGAGATTGGGTTGTTTTTACCATGGTTTGAATGTTTGCTTAATGTGTTGGGCAGTTTTATAGTCTAAAAATGGCTTAAAATGAACCCAAAATAGGTTGGATAATTACTGGAGGCAACAATAATAATCGTAACATTAATAAATGTTCATTTTAAGTGAGCAATACAGTCATTTTAAAACAATAGTTGAGTTAAATAAAACATTTCAACCCAACTGCAGGGTTAAAACAACCCAATAGCAGGGCTCGTCCATTTTTAACCCAACTTGGATTGTCTTAACCCAGCAATGTACCTTTAAATCCAGCTTAAACCAGTCTAGGATGCTGGTTTAATCTGGTCTCCCAGCCTGGTCAAGTTGTTGTTTATAGCCTATCTAGCTAAAAAGTACCCGAAATCCCTCTAAAGACAAGACCAGCCTGAGCCAGCAAACCAGTTTAAACTAGTTTTTGCTTTATATACTATTTTCTGGAGGTCAGTTACGTCTCCTGAAATATCTATGACACAAACGAGACCATTTATGATATCTAGGACAGGCTTGTATTCCTACATTCTAAAAAATGCTGGGTTGAAAATGGACAAACCCAGAGATTGGGTTGTTTTTACCATGGTTTGAATGTTTGCTTAATGTGTTGGGCAGTTTTATAGTCTAAAAATGGCTTAAAATGAACCCAAAATAGGTTGGATAATTACTGGAGGCAACAATAATAATCGTAACATTAATAAATGTTCATTTTAAGTGAGCAATACAGTCATTTTAAAACAATAGTTGAGTTAAATAAAACATTTCAACCCAACTGCAGGGTTAAAACAACCCAATAGCAGGGCTCGTCCATTTTTAACCCAACTTGGATTGTCTTAACCCAGCAATGTACCTTTAAATCCAGCTTAAACCAGTCTAGGATGCTGGTTTAATCTGGTCTCCCAGCCTGGTCAAGTTGTTGTTTATAGCCTATCTAGCTAAAAAGTACCCGAAATCCCTCTAAAGACAAGACCAGCCTGAGCCAGCAAACCAGTTTAAACTAGTTTTTGCTTTATATACTATTTTCTGGAGGTCAGTTACATCTCCTGAAATATCTATGACACAAACGAGACCATTTATGATATCTAGGACAGGCTTGTATTCCTACATTCTAAAAAATGCTGGGTTGAAAATGGACAAACCCAGAGATTGGGTTGTTTTTACCATGTTTTGAATGTTTGCTTAATGTGTTGGGCAGTTTTATAGTCTAAAAATGGCTTAAAATGAACCCAAAATAGGTTGGATAATTACTGGAGGCAACAATAATAATCGTAACATTAATAAATGTTCATTTTAAGTGAGCAATACAGTCATTTTAAAACAATAGTTGAGTTAAATAAAACATTTAAACCCAACTGCAGGGTTAAAACAACCCAATAGCAGGGCTCGTCCATTTTTAACCCAACTTGGATTGTCTTAACCCAGCAATGTACCTTTAAATCCAGCTTAAACCAGTCTAGGATGCTGGTTTAATCTGGTCTCCCAGCCTGGTCAAGTTGTTGTTTATAGCCTATCTAGCTAAAAAGTACCCGAAATCCCTCTAAAGACAAGACCAGCCTGAGCCAGCAAACCAGTTTAAACTAGTTTTTGCTTTATATACTATTTTAGTATATAATTTAAGTAAAAGATTTAGGGTTACACTATTTTTCGACGGTCCACTTCAGACATTCTACTAACTATGAGTAACTTTGCAACCACATTAACTCTCGTTATGTGTTAGTGTCAGTAGAATAAGTTGATGCACTCGTAAAAAGTTACTCATAGTAAGTTGAATGTCTAAAATGGACCGTCAAAATGGACCTCATTTGTGATTTTTCCCACCAAAAACTAAGAAATGCAAAACATCTGAATGAATATTCCGAAACGCAAAAAGAGCTACGAATATAAAAAGAAATACCGTATATAGTGAAAGAACAACAACGATATTATCAGATGCCCTTGAATTGATCAACAAAATGTCTGCTCTGACAACACCCGAGTCCCAGAAATAATAACGCCGTCTCTTGCACAACAAATGTTCGGTAATCCTCGGATGCAAAACCCAAAATGGGGCTGAGCCGGAGTTTCTTTCTGCGTTTCACAAACGCAGCCAGTCATGAGTTTCACAACCCAAACATCCTTCTGCAGGAATCACTGTTGCTCTCTGTTTCGCTCCGGGGTGTTGCTGACTCATGCTAAGTCATCTGCGCTCAATACAGAAGCAGAGACAGTGTCAACATCTCCGAGGACGCTGCGCTTTCGCTCCACCTCGCATCTAAAGCAGGAGCAGACAAAAGCCTTTAGCTACACATGAGAGAAAACTGGTTCGGGTAAAACGTTCGGTATAACGACAAAAAGAAAGCGTCTTTCTCTCTGCGACTTCATTTTTGTCCAGAGAACTCCTGCTAGTACAATGAGGAAAGAACAGGGCATTCTGGGATTAAGGAGGAATGGGTGGTTAAAGAGCTGAGACAACATGAAATAAGAGAGTCCGGAGGATTACACGGCGTCTCAGAGCTCTCTCGCGACAATGTCATTCAGGACGTCATTTCCCAGACCCGATTACCTAGGAAGCCGGCGGACGGCTTCCATTTCACAACACGGTGCACTTTAACACGAACACATGTGCATTTGTATAGCGCTCGGCTTGTGTTACCTTTTTCTTTTGGATGTGCATCAAGGTATACGATACCTCGCAGGCCGCAGCTCACACACACACACACTTTTCTTTTTCCAGGCACGGCACCTGTGCACCGGGTCACCAAGGTGACCATTATTCGTGACAATAGAAGCGCCTCCCTCGCAGGTCACCCCGTACAGAGGACCCCAAGACCGCTTCAATCCTCTCTCTCCGGCACGCTAAAAATATCCAGCCATTAAATTAAGTGCGAAGACTGATTCTCTCCGCGCTCGTCGGCACAACCTACTTATGATTATGAAGCCATGGGGTTTTCTAGTTCACATCCGTGCACACGCAACTCTGAAAGTGTGCAAGAGAGGAAAATTGTTCCAAAAAGAAGCTGCATTTATTTAATTAAAAATACAGGAATATTGTGAAATATTATTACAATTTAAAATAGCGGTGTTGCATATTGTAAAGTGTAATTTATTCCTTTGATGCATCAGCACTCCAGTCTTCAGAGTCACACGATCCTTCAGAAGTCATGTGAAACATTTACGATTGTTATCAATGTTTTCTTTTCCAGGATTGCTTGATGATTAGAACAGCATTTATTATAAATGTCTTAAAAATGGCATTTCTTCAATTGCTAACTTTTGAACGGTAGTGTATAATGACGCAAACGCTTTCGATTTCAGATAAATGCTGTTTGTTTGAACTTTCAAGTCATCAAAGAATCCTGAATTTTTTACGTAACTGTTTTTGACAATAATAATAATAAATGTAATGTTGTATCACAGGAATAAATTGCATTTCAAAATATATTCAAATCTCATATTCACAATATGACTTTTGTTTTGTATTTTTAATCACTTTTAAAAACAAAAACTTGTGAAAGGCAGTGCAGTGAATGGACAGACGATATCAGGATGGAGAGACTAATTAAAGGCTCTGAGGGCGAGACGGTTGATAAGCCAGTTTCACCTCTCTTTATCTCTTTCTCCACCTGTGAGGTGGAGTCGTGGGCGAATAACCCGTAACTCTGCTCTTCCTGTAAGCGCTGCGTCACTTTGATGTCCCCCTGACCCAATCATGAGGCAGCGTTCATCCTCACGGTGACCATGACCTGTAACCGCCTGCTGATTCACCGGTGTCAGGCGCCGAGATCAGCCAGCGCACACACACGCCCTCATCTGACTCCACGAGAGCCAGCGAAACACTCTCTCCAGCAATATTAACCTAAAAAGTCAATTATAACACGAAAGGCATTCCTAAAAAGTCAATGTAAAGGTAAAAGCTTACTAAAAGGTCAAATACTCTGTGCAATTATGCTAATGTTTTCCCAATGCACGAGTTTAGAGAGAAAACGGACCGTAAAACGCAACACCACATGAAATAGATCATAAAAAGAGAACTGTACTTATGTTTCAGGTCTTACTTTCACAATTTAAAAGCCACGTAAACAACCACATTTAAATGAAGATCGAAATCCCCTAAATTCTTCATCTGTCTGCCAACAGAAGTCAAAAATATGAGTCAGAATACCTCTAAAAAAAGAGAGTGATTTCATTACATTAGTTAAATCTGGTACACAATTTAGAGCAAATTTAATTTCGAGTAACCGTCAGACTTTCCCAAAAGAATGTTTAACAGTAGCTAACGTCTGCAAAAATAAACTGTGTGTACAGAACAAGATTAAAAGGTTGAATTTGAGCGATAACTTATAAAGCTTTAAGGACAGCTCTAGTGTGAGCTACGAGGTTATTATTCCATGCTATTTGCTTCAGATTCGTTATTATTTCAGCTTATTTTTAAAATAATCGTGATTTTTTCCCCTGGTGAAAAACTACATTGATGCAATCGATCTCTCTATGCTCTCAAAACACTGAAATGTTTGTGTATTTACACATACTGTTTTTCTGCATATAATCAACATTTGTAAATGTATATAATCTGATTATGCTATTCACAATGCTTCATGGGATTGTAGTTTGTATAAAGCCGTTAAGCACGCAGTCATTGTCTGATTTTCAAAAACTTTTTTGCTTCAAATCAAAGTTTGTAGTGTTGTGATTCACCTCGTAGCTGACTGACTTGGTTCATAGCTTACAACATTTTAACAAAGACTACGGGACAAACATACGTCCGGAACCAGCGTCACTGAAAAAGGGGGCGGGGACTGTTGCACTCACTTTACCCTTCCGGCAGTTTGATTGACAGGCGACCTAACCAATCATAACCCCGAATCCGGCCTTTTGTCAGGCAACACAGTCAGGGGAGTTAGTAGATTAACATTTTAAAAATTAAAAGTTTCCGCGCTCGAAACGACATTCCTTCTGATGTTCATTCGCGTTTATTTGATGCTTCACGAGCGATCTGTCACGACACATTAAAGACACACTAGACGCTATTTATCGATTAAACTTCTTTAAAAAAAAATGACAATATCGTTTCATATCAAAAGTAAGAACATTCGTGAGAACATGATGTGTGGCGTGAGAGCGCATAGCAACCGTAACTAAAGGGGGCGGGTCTTTGCGAAGGGTCAACTGAAAAAGAAGAAAATGTGAGGCGGAGACTTGGTTCCATGTGGTTGTTGATTGGATGGAGGCAGATCTGAATGCGAGGTTTAAACCGACTGAATGATTGGATAAGTCCCGCTTACATCACCAGAGAGAAGTCTGTCGTTTCACCAGAAGATAGAGTTATGATACTCTGATTCCTTTTCATGTCAAAATTTGAAAAAAAAAAAAAAAACTCAAAAAGATCACTAACTAATACATAGATAATAGACTTTAAGGACAGCGACGAGCGCATTTAGGTACCGAATCGATTCGATTCTCGTCTTCTGTTCAGCCATTCTCGTTATCCAGCACTTCTGCAAAACAAGGGAACCCGAGCCCAGCTGGCACACTAAAACACTATACAGTTCTGCTTTTCCGAAAGCTAAATCACAATTCTGCTGATTTCACCAGCTCTAAACGCACACACACCCGAAGAGAAGCCGCGCTAAAAGGGTCAACGCTAGGGGAGGGAAGAGCGACGCAGAGAAAGGGAACGCATGAAGTGCTGAAGGATTAGCAGCCCTTAAAAACCTCGTGCGCCACTGAGCATGCCCGAACCCGAGGTCTGCGTCGGGACTGGCATGTTCCACACACAACCACTTCTGAGAGACACGCTCCATTGATTAACCTTTAACCCCTTCTGGCACATGTGCACCCAACGCAAGCACCTCTGGGTCCAGCTGTGGTTCGCAGCGTCAGACGGTCGGTCGACTGGGGAGATCCAAGAGCGATTTCGTATTACTCTACTATTCCGAAGCACCAAAACATCTTCTTAATCCCATGAACGTAAAACAAGTCATTTTTACGTGCTCAGCTTGAGCAGCCCGCATGCCAGCATTATTCACACCCAGCACGAGCGTCACAGTCTGAGAAGAACTAAACAAACACACAGACTCACGTATGCACCTGATCACACTCTCCCAACCCTGAGATAAGGCAGTCACCTCTGCGGGTGGTAAACTCTGCAATGAGACACACTCAGCAAACAGATACTCACAAAACACACACACAATGACACGCAGGGCAGCTGCACGAGTCAGATCAGTAACGTGCAAACTCCTTTTACGGTTATACGCCATTTAGTTATATATTTACACACCGAAACAGACAAAAGATCAGACTGTGGTGCTATTAAAGGGACCAGTCCTCGTCATATATTCACCCTCATGTTGTTCCAAACCTGTATGATTTTCTTTATTCCGTTTTGGAGTCCATCGGCTTTCGTTGTATGGATCTTTTTTTTTTTTCTCCACGTTCCACAGAAGAAAGGTTTGAAACAACATGATGAAAGAGCGAACCTCAGTGGTTCTCGCATGTTTGAGCTTCTAATCGCCATGTTTGACGTGCACTGATCGATGTTTACATGCGAGTAAAAGCCTAAAAGAAAAATGTTCGCCGTTTAAAGCGGTCGTGTCTCTTCTGGAGACATGGATTAAACCGCTTGAGGAATTTCTTTCACGATCTATTAGGGTGCGTTCACACTTGTCATGTTTGGTGCGATTGCTCAGTTAGTGCGGTTCGTTTGAACACATGTGAACGCTGCCACCCGAACCCTTTTAAAAAGCTAAAAAGATGGGTCTCCGTCCGCTTCCAAACGAACTCTGGTGCGCAACACGGACCAAAGACGTGTCAACGAACCAAAAACAGGACGTGATGCCTCGAGATGCGACGCTACGAGTCAGCTGATTTGACGACGCGGGAAGATCGGTGTATCCAAAATGAGTCGAGGGCAAACGTGGAGCGACGAGGAGGTGAAGTTTCTGTTTCTGCACCCAACGGAGGAAATCCTGCTGCTGTTTTGAATGTTTTGAACATTTGATGAGCTCTTCGTGAGTTCTCAGCTGGTAAAAATAAAGTATAAAATGACGGCGTTTAATCCAGAACACAGCGTTGTTTTGAGTGTTGTAAATATAAGCGAGCTCCGTCGCCAAATATACGTCATAAAACCCGACCAATCGGGACCGTATCCCTATGCATTTGGTTCGGTAACTTAAGGTTCGCTGTTAAAAATGCCAGTGTGAACGCTAAGCGGACCGGGACTATATGTTTTGTTTTTGTTTTTTGGTCCGGTCCAAACGAACCAAACCAACCTTAATGAACTTTTTGAAATGGAGGGACAGAAATCAGTCTTGTGTTTCAAAGATGAGGGTGAGTATGTGACATGATTTTAATTTCTGGCTGAATATCCCTTTAAATGAATAACAGACGATTAAAAGTGACAATTTGTTGTTTTATGATTAAGCATTTCAATCCCACAATGCAGCCAAGAAAAGCTATTCAACAGACGGCTGATTCCCGTCACAAATACGTCCAACACTTGAAGTTGAGCGGCGCAATCCGACCAAATTACGCCGCTCCTAAAATGATCAGTGAAGCTGTCCGTGTTATCTAGTTTTATAGCGTTTTGGAAGGATGTACCCGTCACTGCACTAAAATAATCAGGTGCGGATAGACATTTCTTGCACAAGCGGATTGAGTAATGATGTACCAGCTCTATCGTTTAGTAATAACGTGATATCTACACAACAACTCTGCTGTAATAAAGTCTCTGACAGACAGCTGATTATAAAGCGCAAAGGGCTTTCCATTCTTCCTCTTCAAGATGTTTAAGGGAATAAATCGACCTCAATCAACACTCAACTTCCCATTTTTTGTTTCCATTCACCGAGGACACGCTACAGAAGAGCGGAGGACAAATAAACACTCTCGTTTCCCTCTTTCACTCGTGTGTACGAGCAGAAAAAGTCTCCAAAAACTCTCAGGATGTTCTGGAGGCCAGGGACCGACGGGACGGCCTGCTGGTCCACCATGCGGGACGACGACGGAACTGTTTGTTCAGACAATACGGCCACTATTTGGCTCTTTTTCTTCGTCTTTGTCCCTCTCAGCAAGAGAGGAACACATAAGCATATTTCAGCTGCAAAGTTTGGCAGCTTTTGTTTATGTTAGAAAGCACATTGGAAAGAGAGAATGGAGCTCTTTATGATCTCAAAACAACACTCTGATATTGAATGGAAGAGGAAAAATATATCCTGCACAAACACTGTTACAACAGTAAAATGATGGTAAAATATTAGTAAAATATAATGTATTACGATGATGTTATCAAATATATCATGGTAACAATCACAAGAATATGACGGTAATGTCAGATTACACTGCAATGGTAATGAAATTCATATATCACGGTATTTACAAGGTAGACAACCCAACCCAAGTAGGGGTTAAATATGAACAAACCCAGAGATTGGGTTGTTTTAACCCAGCGGTTGGGTAGTTTTACTGGTCACACTTTACAATCAGGTTAATGTATTAACTAACATGAACTAATCATGTTAGTTAATGAAAATATAGTAGTTCATTATAGTTCACAGTGCATTAACAAGATTTAATAATGTATTAGTAAATGTTGAAATGAACATTAATAAAGATTAATAAATGCTGCAGTTCATTATTAGTTCATGTTAACTAATGTTACATTATTTTAAAGTGTTACCTTTTTATTTAACCCAACTGTTGTTTAAAAATGACTATATGGCTGGCTTGATGCCAAAATTAAAATTCAGACACATAATTACTAGGACGCAACAATAATAATCAAAAGGTGAACTTTTATTAATAAGCAATTTAATAAATGTTTATCGTTTAATTATTATTCACTAAACATATTAATAAAAGTGAATTGCCAACATATTTTGGCCTCATTTTAAGCAAGCATTTTTAAACAATAGTTGAGTTAAATAAAACTACCTGTTAACCCAACCGCTGGGTTGAAACAACCCAATGAAACAGCACTGAACTGATTTCTTTTGGCCGCCTTATTGGGCTTTGAATGATCAAATACATATGTTTATGTGTCAAAATGGCCATGTTTCCTTGTAAATACAGTGCTTTATGTCTTAAGTGAACGTAAACAGGTGAGAAAGAAAGCGCACGTGTAACAGTATATTAGATCCGGGCATTCGATCTTAAAGTGACGGCAGCCTAATATATATATATTCCGCTCTTGGCGGAATCACTTACGTAACTTAAACAAGAATAAATGTATATTTAATTTATACAGTGAAGTCTATTTTGTACATTTTGATTACTTTATACCAGTGCTTCCCAAACTATTCCAATTGTTCTAAAATTTTATTTTTTTGAAATTATGTTAGGTTAGTGTTATGGATTTAAACACATTTGTAAAGAATGTTTCCATCATAGTTCTCATAATTCACATGAAATTCTTACAAACTTGTTAATAAACGTATTTGTCGGTAAATGTCGGGATGTATTTTTTAACGGAGGGGTCGTGGAGCTTCTGCAATGTTTTTGAGGGGCCTCACCCCTCTTAAGTTTGGGAAGTTCTGCTTTATACAGTTTATATAGTAGCCTATCTAGAGCTTGAAGTTTTTCAGGTAATAAATAGTTTCTTTGTTACTATTTTATCATTGACTGTTTACTTGTTTACTTTCAGTTAGCTGGGCTAGTATTCGTTTTTTGTGATAATGTAATTGGTTTCCTTATTTAAAGCAAAAAAAACTATAGTGTTATTGTGAAGCATAATTAATCATATCGTGATATAAGATTTTGGTTAACGTGCTTCGTTACCCGGCGGCACATTCTTAAAAGCGTAAGAGAGAAAGAATCCAGGAAGAACAAATTTTATGAGTCAAACTGACGTTGAGGAGAGAAAAGTCAAGAGACCTCACCCATGTGAATAATTTCATGGCCCGTCTAAGGCGTTATCTCCTTTCTCACACACGCAAACACACATGCAAACACCTTGGTTTCAGGTCACCGTGCCCTTGGTGCACACTGAGATTGTGTGACAAACACACTCATCTCAACCTCAGCTGCTCCCATGGAGACCAAACCTTCGAGATCAAGGGTCACAGCTTTCACACATTGCAGCACAATGACACAAAAATGAAAAACTATTTTTGAGGCAACGGCTCATCCGTTGGTTAGCATAAAGAAAATAGAGAAGAAAGCCTCGGTAGATTACTGAGAACAAATATAAACAGGAACAGCCAGACAAGTGATCTCTTAAAAAAAAATTGGTCATATTAAAAAAATTATTAGCATTGCATTTAAAAACAAAAGGTCAAATCAAGATCTAAGAAGCGATTTTTGTACCTGTTTGTCTTTCGTTTGGCAACCAGAAACATAATCCAAATACTGTATCATCATTCGGTAACACTTTCCAATAAGGTTCATTAGTTAAACATCAGTTAATGTATCAACTAACATGAACGAATCATGAGCGATACATTTATTACTGTACTTACTAATCTTTGTTAACTTTAATGAATGAAAATACAGTTCATGTTAGCTCACAGTGCATTAACCAGATTTAATAATATAGTAGTAAATGTTGAAATGAACATGAACAAAGATGAATAAATGCTGTAGAAGTGCAGTTCGTGTGAACTAATGAACCTTATTGTAAAGTGTTGCCCATAATTCTAATTGTTTTACTTGAATCTGCTATTTTTCCGCTCAGTTTCATATCGTGCCTCGTCATTCAAAAATACAGTCGCCCCACAGCATTTACACACAAACAAAATGTCACAGCAACTGATTTTAGTACCAGTTTAACAACCAGTATATCTAATGATTTTCTTCATATAAAACCCTTGCCTTTTTCTAAAATACTGTGCCATTTTAATTTCAAATAAATGCATTCAATTGTGATTCAAAAAAATACAGTAGCCCTGAAGTATCTGAAGATTTAGGACACGTCCTTGCTGTTTTCGTTCATATAAATGCCACTTTTTTTGATGTATTTTTATCTAAAGCAATCACATTCAGTGCCCAACGGCGTCTGTCGCATAAACCCTCTGCAACATAACACAATGACTTCTTCTGGAGAGAGAAAAAAAAATGGGGGTCAGCAGAAAAGGGTGTGGTTTACAGGCTCTGCGGGGCTCACTTTACCCCTCAACCACCAAAGTCGGCGGGAGGTTAATGGTCGGCTTTAGCCATTAACATGGAGCAGGTCACTGAAAGCGCCGAGCCAACAGTTAAACTCTGTAGACAAAGACCCCCTAAATAGTCGGCTGTCCCGCAGGAGAATTTCCACGACAAATCGCCAATGCTATCTTCAAGAAGGAAGCGGCCAGGAGCTGCGTCGCAGTGAGCGTTAAAATCACTGTCTCTTTTGCTTTGTCATGACCAAGTGCACTTCCTTCTGCGAACCGCTTTTGCATACAGATCAGGCTTGGGACCTGAACGAGACTTGCGCAAAACAAAAGGGCCCTTTTGTTTGGGGGGCGGGAATAAAAACTCTTGCTGGGTCAAAGCCACTATGATTTCTGCTCAGGGACAAAAATTGTGGCAACGGCGGTCAGGAGGTCCGAGGCGGTTTGAGTGCATGATTAATAAAACGAAATACAGGCCTTTACTGAGTTGCGTGCGTGCATGAAAAAAAAAAAAAAAGCCGAGTGTGGGTGGGTGAGCGTGTGCACAATCGCACGCGTCTCTGAAGCTCGTTTATTTGCGTGTTTGAGAGCAAGTCTGCGTGTGAGCCCTTCTCTGTCTGAGTGACGAGTGCGTGTGACCGCCCGAGCAAGAAACCGCAGCTTGCGCGCGCGTGTGCGTGTGTGAACTACAGAGGCGGGTCGAGCAAGTTCACGGCTTACAGCTGTCAGTGCGCTTCCACATGTCAGGCCAGCCAACTTTACTTTTATAGGAAAGATGCAAAGTCTTCGTCACATCCACGACGCACAAACTTCCTGTCACGCACTGCACTCCTTCAATACGCCTCGCTGAAAAACAACAGCCACTTTCTGGTCTCTCTGATTGGTTTCAGAATGGTTTTGGCCAGATCAACCAGTCAACCGTACTGGTTTAGGTGGGACTAATTTACTCACTAAACCACACACTTAGCTTTGCTCTACTTACTTGTCTTTATCAGTTAAATCATTAATGACTGAAGTCGCTCGAGAGCTTTCAATGAAACCAGAAGCACTTACAGAAACTTAAGTCTGACATGTTCGTTGTCAGGGTTGCAATAAAGCCTCTCCAGTTGTTCTTGAGAGTCGTCCGATATGCTCTGCCAGATCTGCGTGTCTGCTCTGCGGATCTGCCAGTGGTAAGGTAAAACGGTGTGATGATGGGCGCAGTCGCTGCCATAGATGCAAACGCCCTGGAGGAAATCCACACAGATCGATACAGAATCCCCTTGATGCGTGTGATACTGGAGCTGGGTCAGGAGTTCAAACACTAGATCCAAAGAGGCCTCCTCGCTTTTATCCTGAAAGATCTCGCCCTCTTTGATGGCGAGGCAATTTGCACCCTGCAAAGTCTCAGCGGTGTAGATGTCATTTAACTTCGCCCCCGAAGCGTCAGAGGAGGGCACCGCCTCGACGCGCTCCTGGGGCGGGAAGCGACGCTCGTTAGCGTCTATTGACACCCGCTGAATATCCGTCACCTTCTGTTCCACCGCGAGCTCGCTCGCCGCCACCTCAGCGTCCGCGCTCTCCTCCTCCTCCTCCTCCTCATCCTCCACCTTCAGGCACACCTGACTAATCCTCGACTGCTTCTCCACGGCAGCGGTGCATAGATTCCGCTGGGGCCGAGACGGGTTGCGCGGAACAAACACTCCGTCCCCCGACACCAGCGCAGCCGAGTTTAATAACGTGCTCAAAATAGGCTCCTCTAAAGCGCGTAAGCATTTCGCGTCCAGTTTTCTCTGTGCGTGTTTCTTTTTGAAGTAGGGCTTCACCAGCGGGATCTTGTCGGGGAGTCCCATCTGCTGCTCGGCGAACTCTCCGGTTTCCATGGGCAGAGCTAAAGCGGGCTCGGCGGTGTCGACTGCCTCCTGCATGGTGCAAAAAGTCTCCGCGACACCTATTGAAAAAACAGAGCGACATTAGCAAATCATGCCGATGAGTATAATCTTTAAACTACGATAATACTAAACTTGTCTTGTCAGCGTAGCTAAATTGACGCTATAGCTAATAAACGTCGCGTTCACTTGCGATAGCAACTGGAGCGCTTCATATTTAGAGAAGTATCTGACATCAATTAGGCTAGCACTTGCTATAGATTTAAAGGCACATTATGTAATTTTTCACCACTAGAGGTCGCCTACTCAAAACAAAGACGTAGTTTGGCACCGAGATCGAGCGTGGATTCATGGGAGACGTAGTCTTCACCTCACAGCCGGTGGAAAACCAGTCTAGTGGGACTGAAAATTATTAACGTTACAGCGCTCTCCGTCATATTAGATACATTTGAGCGTGTCGAAAATTATGTTGTATGGTATTCGTAGAAAATCAAGAAAACAAGATTCAAACGCTAAAAAAAGATTGATAACAATAAGTTTTTAGTCTATAAATGTACCCAAACAGTTGTTCCCTTGTCCAATAAAACATAATATATTAAAGCGTCTCTGGCGTTTCCATGGTTTCAGCTAAATAAAACCGGAAATCGAGGGTAATGCAGCCGGCATGACGAAGCATATGTAAAAATGACTTATTTCGCTAGACTGGAAACGTCTAGGATAGTGTAAGTATATGTTCTAGCGGTTTTTGGATATTCCAATCCATAAATCATACATATTCCGCCTTTAACGTGTCTTCAAACCAATTGCGCGTACAAGAAATGCCAAAAGACACTAATAACTAACAGACTATTTTTTTTTTTTTAAACCCGACCCCTCAGAAAGTCATTGAATAATTCACACACTGTAACGTCCAATTTGTCACGTGACTTGTGTTTAAATTGACACATTAAAACTGCTAGTATGGCGAAGCATACGTAAAAATGATTATATCGCGAGACTTAAACATTTTTGGAAACATCTAGGATCGTATAAGAAGAAGTTCTAACAGTTTTTGGATATTCCAATCCATAAATCATACATATTCCGCCTTTAACGTGTCTTCAAACCAATTGCGCGTACAAGAAATGCCAAAAGACACTAATATCTAACAGACTATTTAATTTTTTAAAAACCCGACCCCTCAGAAAGTCACCGAATAACTCGCGCGCTGCAATTTTGTCCATGTCACGTGACCTGTTTAAAACGACACACTCAAACGCGACTATCAGTTCATTCCTCAATCTAGGTGACTGATAAATACTCTTCACAGGGCGTAAGCTGAAACCTTTCCTTTCTCGAGAAGAGAGAGGAGGTGGCATTAGAGAACAGAAAGTTTCTTTCAAGACCCCCCCCCCCTCCCTCCTTCCCCCTCACACAGTAAAACGATGTTTATTATGATGATAAGAACCCTTTTCGCCCGCTTTAACGTGTTTCAGTCGCTACCTCCTTTAACTATAATTACATTAAAAGCGAACGAAAAGATGAAAATTATCTTAGCAACGCAGCTTATATCTTTACGTTTAATTATACATTTTTTTTTACAGTCCATCAACACCAACGCAAAAGCAATTATTGAACGCATATCCAAGGTTACAGACAATATTCATCTCGTTTTATCCGCTTAATTACGCGTCTCCTTGCGATAAAAATCAGCCAAACGATCTCTCGGGAGTATTTTGATGGCTTGATCTAGATACATGGGAGTCGGGAGCGTACGTGCCAGTTGCCAATAGCTGCTCGTTCGAGTTCGCACGTACTGCCCGTGTTAAAGCGATCACTGCGGCGCGCGACCCCATTCTTCCACAAACGCACGGGCGCGCGCTCCATCACGGCCGGACCAACCGCCACACAGCGAACGGGTTGAATTAAACGATTTATCAGAGCCGTTTATGCAGAATCCAGCGGATTAGACTCGGTTAAACGCTATGTATATATTCCGGATCCTTTCCAAATGTACCTGTAAAACTTCCTTAGATTGCTACTGTCGAAGCCAGTAGCCCGTCCCGGTGTGTTCCGCTCTCATATAGGACAGACAAAGCGGTAATCCACAGAGCGAAGCGTCCTCGTCCGTGTCCCGTAGCGTATGAGCGGCTCGCAGCTGTTGCAGAACACAAGACCCGCGCATCCAATCAGCGCACGCTGGAGCGCGAAGGGGGCGGAGCTTTGGGCTTGCTGGAACTGAGGGGGGAAAAAAAATCAGGAAGTTGTCCTTCGCGTGCATGTGTTTTGACTCACCCCACTAGTTTGCTTATGCCAGAATTGGTCAGGTGTTGTGATTAAATGTGGCTTAAACTAGTTCGTGTGTTTTTTCCAGAAAAAACACTGAACCACAAATATCAAAGTGAGTGTACATACTCTTCATTGAAATTAATGTGTGTGGTTATAAATAAATAATGCACGGGGTTAAATCCTGAGATGTAATGAGGTGAAAGGTCATTCACTGCATTATGACACAAAATCACACCCTCACTCAAACAAATGACAATTTAGGATGGTCGACATACACATGGGAGGATGTCATCATTCCCAAAATTACATTATACGTCTTTTAAAAGGAGAAACAGAGCGTGGCTACGCCTCTGTGACCAAGTTCACATTGCACCTCGCCCAAAACATGTTGTGTATCTTGTGTGGAGACATGTCAGTACGAGCCCTCCCTCACAGCGGAATCCTGTGCGTTCCCATGGCTCTGCCCATGAGAGCAGCTCACGCTCAATGATCATCATTTGCTCTTTTGGGTGATAAAATCTGCTATAAAAAAAGCAGACAACTCCAAAAACTAGCACAGATGATGAGAACGATACGTGTTAAAAGTTTCATAATAACATAATTACACCACTGACGACGGAACGTCTTCCATCACAGTACGTTCCAATCCCGGAACGGTCGATTTAGCTAATGATACGTAATTACAAATTTCAACTTTGCAACTAAAATTTACTTTATGTGCCTTCCACTGCGCTGCATTTATGTGAACATGTTTAATCAGGGTTGGGGAGGAACGAAATACAAGTGGTGGTAATCAGATTACAGTTACATCTGAAAAGTGTTTTAGATTACCAAAGGGATTACTTTGAGTTTTAATGCCATTTAAACAGCGATTGGTGATTCTCTGACTCTGATAGTCTGAAAAAGCGGAGTTAAGTTTCATGTTTTCCACTGTTTTCATGTTTTGTGAGTCATTTTATAATTCACTCGTCACTGCGACTTTTTCCTCATAATTAGTTTTTTCCCTCACAATTGTGAGTTTGCATTTTACAATTTTGACTTCTTTTTCTCAGAATTGCGAGATTTAAACTCACAATTGCAAGTTATAAAGTTAGAATTGGGAGATATAAACTTGCAATACTAACTTTTTTTCTTGCAATTGTGAATTTAGTATGCGATTTTACATCTCATAATTCTGACTTTTCTCAATATTGTGAGTTTAAATCTCATAATTCTGACTTTTCTCAATATTGCGAGTTTATATCTCATAATTCTGACTTTATAACTCGCAATTGCAACTTTATATCACGCAATTCTGAGGGAAAAAGTCAGAATTGTGAGATAAAAACTCGCAATGACCTTTTTTGTGTTTGTTCCACACTTATTAGTATTCCAAAGTATTCTAAAGTATTTAGATTAAGTGACTAAACTTGAGTAATGTAACGAAATACGTTACAAATGACTTTTTAAAGCATGTATTTTGTAATCTGTAGTGAAATACATTTTAAAAGTGACCCGTCCAGCCCTGTCTTTAAATGCAAAACACATTCTGTGTGAACAGCCCCAGGGAATCATGCTAACCGTCTGCATTTTTAGAAATGCACCGTGCGAAATACGAGGGTTTGTAATAACTACTAATTAATAACTACATGTTCTTAATTTAGGGTTATTAGGTATTTGGTTTAGAATTAGTTACTTGTAATTATGCATAAATTACTATAGTAAGTGCACACGACATGTAACTATAAAAATAAAGTGTTACCGACAATCAAACATGTCCGTCTAGTGTATGTTTACACATAAAAAATACTGGAAAAACAGCAAAAAACTGCTATACACTCTAAAAAATAACCCAAGTTGGGTTAAATATGTACAAACCCAGCAATTGGGTTGTTTTGACCCAACCTACTGGGTAGTTTTTTTATTTAACCCAACTATTGTTTAAAAATGACTGTATTGCTCACTTAAAATTAAGCCAAAATAAGTTGGAAATTAACATGTATTAATAAGTTTAATTAATAATTACATAATAAACATTTAATAAATTGCTTATTAATAAATGTTCACCTTTTGATTATTATTATTGCCGCTTGTAGTAGAGTTTTAATTTCGGATTCATTTTAAACCAAGCATATAGTCATTTTTAATCATTAATTGGGTTAATTAAAACTACACATCCCCGTTGGGTCAAACTCGCTTTAACCCGATCGCTTGGTTTGTCCCAGCGGTTGGGTTAAATGTTTGCCCAACATGCTGGGTAGTTTTATTTAACTCAACTATTGTTTAAAATGACTATATGACTGGATTAAAATGAACCCAAAGTAAAAAATCAGACATAATTACTAGAGGCACCAATAAAAACAAAAAGGCGAACATTTATTAATAAGCAATTAATAAAAATGATTAATAAATGCTCCTTTTTTAAACGTACGAACACTTTGTGTTCATTTTAAACAAGCAATGCAATAGTTAATAGTTCAATAAAACCAGCCAGCAGGTTGGGCAAACATTTAACCCTAGGTTAAAATAGCCCAATTGCTGGGTTTCTCCATTTTCAACCCGATTTGGCTCGTTTTTAACCCAGCATGTTTTTAGTGCACACCGTTTCCCTAAAATCTCTCCTTAAGCTTCATAAACAAACCATCTATGTCTGCTTGAAGGGCGTCTGAGATCTTGACCTCGTGACCTTGTCCTTGTTGAAGAGGCATGCGAGTCTCTAAACAAATGAATGAGGTTTCTCTACAGAGAGATTTTCTCCCGTGAGTTGCTGGGATTTCAGTGGGGGGTTTATGAAAAGAGGTGGAGATTGAGAGGCAGGTGGCGCTGGCAGAGCTGACCAAAACAAAAAAAGCTTCCGTAGTGATTTAGCCTGGAGAGGACAGGAAGGAGGGAACAATACCCCGTTCTTGAGTTTCTGCTCTCCCTCCCTCCCTCTCTCTGCCCTCTTCTCTCATCTGCACATGACCAGGTCACCCAGTGTGCACTCACAATGTGCTGATCAAAGCCCTGGGTTTGAGCTGGCAGGCTCTTGTTGGGGCCACCAGGGATGCAGGAAAATTGAGGGTAAAGGTCGCCCGAAACATCTTCAGAGCCAAAGTCATGTATCTGTTTCTCCCTTGAATGAGCTTCACCTCCCTTCAGGGCTTTTACCTCTGAAGGTTTCTGTTACGCCCTGATCTTAGAACGGTTTCTGCTACTAACGTTCTTATCTATATTTTAGCAAGCGAAAGAGCAAAAGTCTCAGATCAGTGCAAAAGGGCACATTTTTTCCAGCACCAATGAAGGGAGATGGACATGAGCCAACATGTAGCTTTAAGTAGCAGAGGAAAGAACAGGAATTTTAATGACCCCACAAAAACCCGCCCAGCAGGTTGTCATCTCACAAATGCCACGGATGTCTCTAAAGAGACAGCGGAGAGAAGTGTAAAAGAAGCTGAAAACTGGCTTTGGGTGCAGTATGAAACTGAACGGTGCATCTTCTTGATACTTCTAATTCTTTAAATAACCATAGCTTTTATACGTTTAAATATCGGCAACTGCGTTTCGTAGCAGCTGGCGTTGACGCCGCTGGAATGAACCGTAAAGAAACAAGCATCGGAAAAGAATGTCAAAAGGGCATTTTCTCGTCACATGATCTGAGCTAACGCCTAATGACACATTAACCCGTGCAATTGATGACAAACCTTCTGTTATCTCGAAAATCATTTCCATTGAAACCTACGCTGTAAAAAAATGCTGGGTTAAGTTGGGTTGAAAATGGACAAACCCAGCAGTTGGGTTAAATGTTTGCCCAAAGTGTTGGGCAGTTTTATTGTGTAAAAGTGACTATATAATGGTTGGATATTAAAAAATCAAACACATAATTGTAGAGGCAACAATAATAATCAAAGGGTGAACATTTATTAACAAGCAATCGACCCTTTGCAAACAGGTTGATTGACAGGCGATCTGACCAATCATAACCCTGAATCCGCCATTTTGTCCGACAGTTAGTAGATTAACGTTGGTGAACTTGATAAATTGTGTGTCCTCACGTCTTTTGAAACAACATTCCTTCTGATGTTCATTCATGTTTATTTGATGCTATAAATGAACTAGTATGAAGAGACGATCGCTTCACGAGGAGCTCCAGCGATCTGTCACCACACATTAAACACACACTAGACGCTATTTATTGATTAAACTTCTTTAAAATATTACAATATTTAGTTTCATGCGTCGTCAGTGTCCTCTTTGCTCCGGGATGTATTTTTCACTGCGTGAGAACATGATGTGTGGCGTCTGTTGGATTTACAACACTTGAATTCATTCAAGTAAGCGAGCCGGTGAGAGAAGAATAGATTCAACTTTAAAGTTATTGACACAATGTGTGTCTGATAATAATAAAACGCTAATTATTACGGAAAGGATTGTTATTGCCGCTTCCATAGATCAGTGTGTGCTTTACAAACTCTAAATGTATTGTTTTGTTCGTATTTATGTGCATTAAAACCTAAAATAAACCTTATGTGGTTTAAAACGCTGCATATTTGTGATATTTTGTCTGAACGTTCGTCTTTGGCAGTTGATCACATGATGCACGTTCTAATCGAACACGTGAAACGGTTAATAAATGTATATTGGTTAATTACTGTAACGCGGTTCGTAAATATGGGAAGAAGGAGGCGGGAACCGGCGAACATTCAACATACTTTAATAATAAAATAACCAAACAATAAAATGAAAGTAAAAGACACAAACAAAATAAAACACAACATAAAGTCCAGGCCTGGTCCTCTCTCGTCCTTCACTGTCGTCGCTCCTCCGTGAGAGACACGAGACCGGTGTAGCGCGCAGCTGACGCTCACTATTCCTCGCGCACGCCCTGCTCGTCACAATTACTATTCAAAACTTATTAATAAAAGTTCATTTATAAAACATACGCATTCCAACCAACTTTGGGTTGATTTTAAGCAAGCAATATGGTCATTTTTAAACAATTGTTGAGTTGAATAAAACTATTCAGCGGTGGAGTCAAACATTTAACCCAACCGCTGGGTTAAAACAATCCAATCACTGTGGCTGTCCAACTTGTTTTTTAACGCAGCATTTATATTTAGAGTGAAATATTTATGTCTAGGTCTAGACACATGATGTATTAGATCATTTAATGACCAGTCTAGTGTTTGTTTAGGGAAATGCCACAACACCTTGACTTTCATTTCTCCATACGTGCCTCCATAAACTGTCCATAGGAAAGTTTACGAGACGCTCTATGACTACGAGCATTGATATGAACATGAGTCTGCTACTTTCCTTTCTCTGTAATGCAGTGAGGCTGTAGGGGTCTTAAGTTTCCTTTCTGTCCCCCCGGTGAATAAGTGTGCCCTATGTTCTACTTTCCGTTCCTGACTAGTCCTCCTGTGACAGGGGTTGCAGTACGTGGATCGCTTTTCCCCTCATCCTCAAGGAATGTTTCTCTTACACCACTCTGTGTTCAACTGATTGTGAAGTGTACACAAACTATGAGTAACTCAGTCAACAAACACATACACAGGGTTTGCTTGTCAGCCCGATGGTGTGGTTTCAAGGCCAACGTCATGCTAAGAAAATCACTGAAATGATCTTCTCGTCCGGAGAGAGTCCTGTCGTCCCTGGAGATCAGGTTGCATTTACCTGTCTGAAGTTCCTTGAAATGGAATTGACAGATCCAGTGCTATTCGGGGACTAAAATGTCTGCCGTTTTAGATATCTGAGGCGTCTCTGCCTGACTCTGAATATCCCCATGGACCCCTGCGGGACGCTCCAAGACGCTGAGCTCTTCAGATCCGCAACAAGCTCTCTCTGACGAAAGCACTGAAACGGGCTACTGAAAGAAACTATATTCCTGTATTTCCTGGAAAGGAAACATATTGATGAAATGCAGGGAAATTCAGTTAAAAATCAGACATAATTATAGAGGCGACAGTAATAATCAAAAGGTGAACATTTATTACACTTTAAAAAATGTTGGGTTAAAATTGACCAACCCAGCGGTTGGGTTAAATGACAAAAAAAAAATATATTGAAAATGAACATTTTTTAATTGCTTATTAATAAATGTTCACCTTTTGATTGTGATTGTTTAGTAATTACGTGTTTGATTTTTAATTTCACACCTATTTTGGGCTCATTTTAAGTCATTTTTAATCAATTGTTGGGTTAAATAAAACTACCCAGCAGGTTGGGCAAACATTTAACCCAACCGCTGGGTCAAAACAACCCAATTGATGCGTTTGTGCATTTTTAACCCAACCTGGGTTATTTTTAACCATGCATTAAGAGAGTGTAATAAGCAATTTAATAATTGTTTATTATTTAATAATTATTTATTAAACGCATTAATAAATGCTTAAATCTTGTGTTCATTTTAAGTCAGACATATAGTAATTTTTAAACAAAAACTACTCAGCAGATTGGGTCAAACATTTAACCCAACCGCTGGGTCGAAACAACCCATTCGCCACATTTGTACATTTTTAACCCAACTTGGGTTATTTTTAACCAAGCATTAAGAGAATGTAATAAGAAATGTAATAATTGTTCATTATTTAATAATTATTTATTAAACGTATTAATAAATGTTTAAATCTTGTGTTCATTTTAAGTCAGACATACAGTAATTTTTAAACAATAGCGGAGTTAAAAAAAAAACTACACAGCAGATTGGGTCAAACATTTAACCCAACCGTTGGGTCAAAACAACCCATTCGCCATGTTTGTACATTTTTAACCCAACTTGGGTTATTTTTAACCAAGCATTAAGAGAATGTAATAAGAAATGTAATAATTGTTCATTATTTAATAATTATTTATTAAACGTATTAATAAATGTTTAAATCTTGTGTTCATTCTAAGTCAGACATATAGTAATTTTTAAACAAAAACTACTCAGCAGATTGGGTCAAACATTTAACCCAACTGCTGGGTCAAAACAACCCATTCGCCATGTTTGTACATTTTTAACCCAACTTGGGTTATTTTTAACCAAGCATTTTTATAGAGTGTAATAAGCAATTTAATAATTGTTTATTATTTAATAATTATTTATTAAACGCATTTAATAAATGCTTAAATCTTGTGTTCATTTTAAGTCAGACATACAGTAATTTTTAAACAATAGCGGAGTTAAAAAAAAAAAACACTACACAGCAGATTGGGTCAAACATTTAACCCAACTGTTGGGTCAAAACAACCCATTCGCCACGTTTGTACATTTTTAACCCAACTTGGGTTATTTTTAACCAAGCATTAAGAGAATGTAATAAGAAATGTAATAATTGTTCATTATTTAATAATTATTTATTAAACATATTAATAAATGTTTAAATCTTGTGTTCATTCTAAGTCAGACATATAGTAATTTTTAAACAAAAACTACTCAGCAGATTGGGTCAAACACTTAACCCAACCGCTGGGTCGAAACAACCCATTCGCCACGTTTGTACATTTTTAACCCAACTTGGTTTATTTCTAACCCAGAGTGAACGCATAAATAAACACACAAGACAAAGAGATACCAAAAGATGGTAGAAGGATGACTTAGCAAAGCAAAGAAATATTCCAGTATTTCCTGGAAAGGAAACGGATTCATGAAATGCAGGGTATAAAGGAAACTGAATGAACCCCAGATGGACAGCATGCTTGTGATTTGAGCAAAAATGGGTTGTTGCCATAGCAAAGTTTTCTGGTTGCTTCCTCTTCGTTATGGTGCACACTGACCGCAAGTTTCATTCGACTCGGGAAAATGATGTGTGTGCCCCCCCCCCCCCCCAACCCCTCGAGGACCGGGAATTATTCTGACCCGTCGACAAAGGCCTGACACACTTTGAGCCGTGTTATGATTTAACAGGATAAATGTAATGATCACAGGATGAGACCAACATAATCAGTGCCTGATGCGTCCTGTGACCTCTTATGAAACGCTTCGCCCGCATCACATGGCTTTATATACAGAACTAATTAGAGCAAACCGTCAGGTCAGGAGAGGAGTAATGTAATAACAACACAGCATCTGACAACATACACCTCATTACATCACACAAAGCATGATCAAGATTTGCAAGTGAGGTCAACATGTTCCAGCTGGGAAACCAAATGGAGAAAACAATCCTGCCATCTATTGGTGACTATTGGGTCATGTGAGAGGAGGGGAAACGATCATTAATGTGAGCTTTAACGAGAAAACGTATATTAGCTGGTTGTAAATCCTTATGTGAAGTTGCTGCACAGACTCTTCAGCAACCTGTTGGTGGATAAAAGGGAATATCTGAGCGTAATTCCAAGAAAGCGATAACGCGATAAAGATGCTCCGGCTACTGGCACGTAAAGAAAGTGTCGGACATGCAGCTGCCTGACAGACACCGAGCCATCTGGTGCGCAGATGTGAGCCGGGGCGTGTCATTTCAACTCTTCTTGCTCTAAAGGTTCTCAGTATAGAGCCAAACTCAAGAAAAAATGTATTTAATATTAATAATAAAAAAATAAAAAAATCTGGCATATTAAAAATGTGTTCATAAAAGATCAAGGAAAGGAAGAGGTCAGCCATTCTCGGGTTCTGTGTACTGATGTGCGTCTAACCACGTCCATTTTTCATAACATGATTCTGGGATATTTTATGTGGAATATGTTCCCCGAGTGGTACGTCATCCCCCTCTTTCCACATCCCATCTAGGTTTCCTCTCTTCCAGACATGGAAACGCACCAAAACTTCCACTTCTCGCTTCCTATTCACTTATCTCACTAAAGTGAACAACTCATGGAAACTCAAAACTGTCCCATTTTTTAACACGGCCCCATTTTAATGGCACAAAATTAGTGACCCGTTTGAAATATGGGAGAGATTCTCCGGTCAGAAGAGACCAAGACAGAAGCTTTTTGGACAAACTATGAGATATACGTGGTGATAGAAGTCACAATAAAATTCAAAGTCCCCCTGTCGTCAATAATTTTATCCCTTAAAGGATTAGTTCACTTTTAAATGAAAATCACCCCAAGCTTTACTCGCCCTCAAGCCATCCTATAGGTGCATACGACCTTGTTTCCGACAATCGGAGAAATATTAATAAATATCCGAGCTTGATCATGGCGGGAATGCGCTGCCAAACGAGTGTGAGCTGAAGAAAGTGTCTCCATCCACATCTATCCATCATAAACAAACTCCATACAGCCCAGAGGGATAATAAAGGCCTTCTGAAGCTTGTGCAAAAAATATCCACAAGTTATGAAGTCAAATATGAAGATCCCACCAGACCGCCTTCTGTATTCTTCAAAAAACTTGGGCTGTACATCCAACGCCTTCCCTATTCAATTTACTACCAGTTCCGTTTTTTTTTTTCCGTTATTTGAAAACGGATGGCGGAAGCTGGATATTTTACTTCATAACTGGTTAAATATGGATATGCATTTTTTTGTAAACAACGGCTTCAGAAGGCCTTTATTATCCCTCCGGAGCCGTGTGGAATATATTTTTGATGGATGGATGTGGATGGAGACACTAGCTGTGTCCGAAACCGCCCACTCGTTCACTCGTTCACTAACCCCTATATAGTGCACAGCAGTTGAGCGCACTATATCAGCAAAGAATGAGCGAGCGAATTCG